>JAUMHL010000003.1:3896948-3913852 GCA_032362345.1 Sandelia bainsii | reverse complement strand
TAAAGTGCCTTGAGATGATTTTTGTTATGATTTGGCGCTATACAAATAAAGATGAATTGAATTGAATTGAATTAATGTAGCTACTTGGTTCAATTCCGCTGCTTTACTTTATTGATATGTTTCTCTTCTAAAATCCGCTGCTCCTGAAACGACCCACATTTCCCGGTCGTGGGAGAAATAAAAGTGAATCTTATCTAATATATTTTATATTATTTTTAATTGTCTTATTTTATTCTTCGGGTGACTCATCTTCTCAATAGACGATCTTGGACGAGGACCCGGAGCTGCCTCCACTGTGTCGCTGCGCTCGCTCTCGGCCGGCGCGTCACGGCGTTGCTGTGGAGACCCGTGACCGCCGCAGGTGACGAGAGGCGCCGTGTTTACCTGTGACCTCCGACAGGCAGGCGGCCAGAGAGTCGCCACCCGCGTTTAATTCGCGGGGGGAGAGACGGAAAGGTCAGTTAACGGGTGTTTTGTCAAGACAACAATTATAAGAAAACCTGGAGCCTATGAGTCTCATTTACTCCAGTACTGCAATTTACTTTATACTTTGCTCCTTAGCATTTGTCCGGGTATACTTACTTTCATATAAAAATGTATTTGTCAGTATGGTGGTTTTAATTTGAATATGCTGTCACAAAGCTGTACACGGGGTTTTTTTCCTGAGCCAATAAAGTGACTTTTTAGAGATACACAAACACACATTTACGATTTAATAGAATAGGATGCATTACTGTAAATTAAGCTTCACAATAGTAAATAAAGTACTTTTGATCTGTGCAACTACAATAATAAAATGCTTCACTATAGAAATTGTAGCACTCAGAGTAATTTATTTAAAGACGTAAAGATATAATATAACCACAAATAGTGCAGAAAAAATATGTAAAGAAAAGCCAAGTGATGTACAAGAAAGAACCACTTATATGCAAAAAGAAAAATCTCAATATCTAAGTAGACATTGAAAACATGAGGAAACACAAGCGCAGCATTTTGCTGCAGAAAAAAATACATTTCACTGTATTAAACAAAGTGTTGCACAATAAAATGTACAATAGAAAACAAAGTTAAACTAATTTTGTGCATTATTCAACACACTGAACGAACCGTCCAGTTTCAATAGCAAGAAGCAAAATATCTGATTTCACTTGTGCACAAAGAGATGTTTTCTTTTTAGATAAATTATAAACATCATATTCGTTTAGTCATGTAGTGTATACCCACCCTAACTTTACCCACCACCACAAACGCCCAGCCCTCCCTCTAAAACCTGACTCTAACCTCAACCCTCTGAAGCTGTGACGATTCTCCAAGACGACCACACAGCCGCTCACGCAGACGCCCAGCTCTCTTCTCCCACACTCCTGTCTTCCTCTCTAATGAAGGACCCTTCAGCACTTACATCAGCTCCGAGGAGGCAGCAGAGGGAGAGAGAGGGAGGGAGTTGAAATAAAAGGAGCAGTAATTACTCGAGCGTGTGAACCGGAGAGCAGGGAGCGGGCTGAGCTGAAGAGCGGATGGAGAGAAATTAAGTGGAGGGAATAAGTGTGCGTGGATTGCTGGCGTAGGCCTCTTCTTTCTCCTTCTTTCCTCCCAATCATCATCCCACAGGTTTCTCCCTCCCTCTCGCCATCCGTCCATCCATCCACTCCTCCTCTGCTCCGCTCATTTACTTTGAGTGGCAGCGTGTGGGAAGTGAAGGCCAGCTGGTGGGTGAAGTATTTCTTTCGATTGTCACACTGTCACAATCGCACACACACACACACACACACACAGTGAGACACAGTAACATCAACGTTACAGCAGAAACATCTCATCACTGGAAGATGAGTTTCCTCCTTTTCTCTCCTTCACCTGTCCTTCTCCTCTTTTGCTCCCTTACATTCAGCAAGTACAGTACATGTACTCAAGTACTGCATTGAAGTGCAGTTTGAGGTACTTTTCGTGAATATTTCTATTTCATGCTACTTATTATCTGGCAGAGATAGTTACTAATGAAATTAAAACATCACGTACTGTATAATGATCTTATAAAATACACGTTCAGTGTTGTTCTGTACTCAGTGGGCCTACAGGGCGCAGGTCCAGGGGCCCAAGAGATTCAAGAGACCCTCTATGTGAGGTCAATATTTCTTAAGTCTCAGTTAAAAGACACAAAAAACACTAAAATGGACACAAAATAATCAAAAACTAGATGAAACCGACCAAAGAATAGACGCAAACTGACCAAACAGAGATAAAAAAACAACAAAAAGACAAATATTACCGACACTACACCCCAAAATTGTCAAGAAACGACCAAAAAGACACAAAAGGAACAAAATCAGATAAAAATTCCTACAAATATGACCAAAAACCATGTGACTGCATAATTTATCTTCATTCTGAGTCTGTTTCAGTCTGTGGATCCTGGTGAGGCTCATTTTCTCATAATCCATCCACGATGAGCTGTTATGTTATGATGGAGGTTTTTCACGTCGTAATTCTTCCCCCACTGCTCATGGATATATGGATATTTGACCAAAGCCCTTTTATTTCTTATAGGGAACAAAATCTACAGTCTTTGTTATGTGCAAACGTGTATTTAAGTAAATATCTTTCAAAGTTGAAGTATGTTTAGTCTAAAATTCCCTCTTGGTGTTTCCCTGTTGAGTTACAGTGAAAGGATATTAACGGAAAGAGGATCTTTACAATTGTCCCCAATCAGTCACTCTAAAAAAACAGGACGAAAGTAAAACTTGTTTCAGTCTTCATATGGGAACCCGACTATTTTTTTAAGATGCACCTGAAATTTAAAAATTGTTAACCTTTCTCGGACTGTTTCATTGAAATCCCTCCTCCAGACACAACTTGGTAAAAGATTTTCGAAAGCAGAAGAAAGCAAAACTGAAAGCAGATTTGGATATCAGATTTTTTCCTTTTTGCTTAATATTTTCGCACCCAAAATCAGATTTATCTGAGCTAAAGTAGGTAACAGTTAGATTAGTCAGTGTTTCCACGTTAAAGGGTTTTTTGGGTAGTTTTTCTTGATCTGATCCGATGGTGTAAGGACAGAGGATGTCATATGCAGACAAGTACTTTTACTTCTGCAGGATTTGAACGCAGGGCTGTCATTGTAATGATACTCACCTCTTCCACCACAGCATCACTTACATTACCCTCCTACTGCTCTCTCACTCCTCTGCTCTGCCCTTCATCCTCCTCAGTATTGTAACTTCACCTCCTGCTTTCTGTTCGCCTACACCTCGCCTCCTATAAGCCTCCTCCTCTCCTCCAAGAGCTCTGCACTTCCCCTCCTCTTTAAACCTATCATCCTCCTCTCTTTACCTGAATTCTTCTCCACATGATGCTTTTGTTAGGTGCCAGGCTTGTTATTTCTCCCCGTTTCTGGTCTCTGTGCGCTACGTTAATCACATATTGACTCCAGCTTCATAATGTTTCAGTGAAGCTTCCCATCTAACTCCTGACAAGAATGTACATTTAAATATATCCCAAAATATTGAACTGTCACTTTAATTGTTTAGTCAATAAAAATGCTTAAAATGTGAGAAATGAGGCAATTAATTAGTCAGCCAGAAGGTTACAAATGTAGATAATAATAATGGATACACTCACATTACACTTAACATCCTACAAATATTCACTTTGTTTCCCATTTACACCTATAGAAGCCTGACGAATGGTGAAGTTCAACTGTGTGTTTCCTGTTTCCATGTAATATCTGGGTGGGTGGGGGGGGTGTTACAGGTCAGACTTCACCTTTGTTCAGCTTGGACCAGGCGGATGTGCTCAGTACAATCACTGCTGCACTGCTCTTCGGAAATAGTTGTTATTCTCCTGCGTTTCAGTGGCGTATTTAGTACATTTTTACACTAAAACCCAGAGCATGAGTGATTTTCTGCATTTTGCCTTTATTTTAGAGCTGACAGAGACAAGAAGCGAGGGCAGAAAGAGGTGGTATGACGCATAAGAAAGGGCCCGTGTCCAGAAATCATCAGGCCACAGACGTCCACCTGGACACTGATTCAAGTTTGTAGTTGCATTGATCAATACGTTTTTATTACTAGCATCAGAAACCTGATATTGTATGGTTTTGGGGGGCAGGGTGTTGCAAAAACCCTCAGACATAAATATCGCAGAACAACTAAAACAGTTTAAACTGTTATTTGTTCTTTTCCTATCAGTTAAAATATGGTTCAGCTCTAGTGTGGATGCGTTTTGTGCAGTGATGAGTGTAAGACGTGATTTACAGAAAACTGGTCATCTTACTGGAAATTATTTTTACTGGATTATAATATAATGCAAATTCAAAAAATTTTCATTTTGTTAGTGAGATTTCAGTCTTACATGTACCTGTGTAGGTGGGGAGATGCCACCGTACGACTGTATATTCAGATGCATCTTCCAACCAAACTTCCATTATTAATTTGTAGTTTTAAGTCACATTCATTCTTTAACGTGGTGATGACCACTATTAACCCATAACAATCACATGTATGATTCTAACTCTTCTCACTGGGATAAAGTGTCTAGTTGGTTAAACTTAGCAACTAATGAACAGCAGATTTTTGCCTAATGAAGAGTCATATCTCCATTTTGGGGTTGATTGATGGGGTTTGATATTTTGTATACATGGGAGTCTACATAATTTGACTGAATATAGATAATTATATATATATATATATATATATGTTATATAATAGGCTTAAAAGTAGCAAAAAGCAATACAATTCAATTTCAAAGTGCAATGATAAAACACATATTTAGTGTGAAAATATATTGTTTCACAGTAAAGATTCAGTAAATGCAGTATGTATGTTGTATGTTGGCTAATAACTTCCAACAACTTTAAACAAAGCTGCGTCAGCACTTGGCATGAAACTGTTTTGACAAACCAGCAGTGGAAATCATAGTTTGTTCATGAAACAGGAGGGACGCAGGGGTGACTGTCTGCAGTGGTGGCGTCCTGGTTGGGAGATGCAGACACCAGCTGCATGTGAAAAGCAACTGCAACAAAAGGTCAGCAGGCAGCAGGGGGCTCTGACAGTACATACATGTGAATTGGTGAAGTGAGGGTGACAAATGTGTCACCAGAGTCAACATCAGTTCATTACAGAGGTGGTAATGACCCTAATCAGAAAAGAGGAGTCATCAATCAGCACTGATTGGCAAATAATGATGAAATACAAGGAGGGAAGGATTAATGAATGGCCATATTCTGAACCATCTGATTAGAGGGAATTTGGCGATAATGCTCCTGTTTTAAAACTTGTTGTATTGACCTAGTGTGGGTCACTATCAAATGCCATAGTGGACTAACCTTTTTTTTAATTTGCTGGTGGGTTATCTAAAAAAAGAGTTCTAGTTTTAATTTATAACTCTCTAAATGTTAAATGTATGTGCATATAAGATTATTCATATTCAAGCTTAGCTTCTGGGTTGTACTGGTACTTAATCATTCAAACTCACCATTATATTTGGAATAAAGCGTGAAATCCTGCTGTATGAATTTGAAGTTAATGGCCTTTTGTCCCATTAACAAAGCTTCATGCCTTTGTTTTTTTTTGGAGGCGAGTGTTTTCTATCCGAGGAAATCTAGCGTGTTGTGAAAACGGAAAATAGGCCCGAGGGGGCAAATGGTATCCGAGCCACACCCAAGAGTGAGCAGCACTCACTCACAACAACAAAACTTAAAGGAGAGGCCTTTTCACACCAGCCTATCTGTATGCATAAGAAAACACACAGACCCAGTAAATGGGGCAGCTAGTGGATTTGTGACAGCACCGAGTGTTCGAGTGGCTCCAGGGGAAAGTTCGTCTGCGCCCCTGTTCGTGTTTTGTGCTGCCGATGGAGTGATGAAGACATTTTCCATGTCGTGTTCCTCTGTTCTGCGCCATGACTGTATGTTTGTGGAATAAGGAGGCCCTTGTTTGTGTTTCTGTCTGTCTGTCTGCCCCCGGCTGGTCAGATGATGTCTGTCTGTCTGTCTGTCTGTCTGTCTCACCGCTGCTCGTCTTTCAGTCAAAGCTGAAAGAAAGTTTTGGGTGTGTAGATAAAAGAAAAAATAAATGAATATTGAGCAAAGAAACACACACAGGGAGGTTTTTAAAGCAGGAACATGATGGAAAAAATAGAGGTCTGGAGGAGGAGAACTACCAAGGACAAGTGGAGGGGGAGGGGGAGAGAGGGAGAGGAAGACAGAAACAGAGTGAGAGAGAGTGAATGGGCCCTTTGTGATCAAAAGACTTGTTTATTTTCTTGGCACTTGAACTCTTCAGGAGCCACATTGGGTCTGTCTGAGCTGTCTAGCTGCCGTCCTCATCGCCTCCCCGACATCCCAGCAACCAGCCCCGAATCAGAGAGGAGCCGGACCGTTTCTGAATACAATATATAATTTATAATTTTAAGGTACTTAGACTTGAATATTTTGCAACATTTCATTAGGATTTTTATCCTCATAACTACAACATGAGCATTTCACTTACACATTCAATACATAAAAATATGCACTAAAATAAGCTATTTTGTGAATTTTTCTTTTCCATAGTACATTACACTATCAATGCTTTACCCTTGGATGTACAATAGATCAGAATACTTCTTCCACCACTGTTTAATTTGCAAACATCTCAGCTACTCAGCACTTCCCCAGACATCACAGGGGCATACAATAAAAAAAACTTGAGTGCCTTAACACGTAAAATAAAAAACAGAATACTTGATATCTGTGATTCAGCCTGTCTTATTTTGACTCAACAGTCATTTAAATCAGGTGTAAGAAAGAAAAGTCTACTCACATTTTGCATCCAATAAAATATTTCTCACTGTCCAACAGCATCAGACGCAATTTATTTTGTATCAGGCTGTTTTCCAGTGATTTGGCTGATTTAACGGTGTCTATCCAGTTTTAATTTGTAATGAATATCATGATTTGCAAGTGAAAGCTCCAGAAAAAAGGACGTCAAATTGCTACTAAGAGGTCAAAACACGATTTTTTTTGAGGGAAAAAAATAAAGATTGTATTTTTATTATTTATGCCATATCTCACATATGTAGATACTCACTGATATTTATGTTTTGGATAACAATAAACACTGTTAAGTTTTTAATAGGATTTCTGTCTTCCTGTACGACAAAGTTCTCCTCTAACTTGACTAGAGCTGAAAACGGAAAAACTCCTACATTACACTTCATTATAATGTACTACATGATGTTACTACCACATACACGTCCCCTATCACATTAGGGGATTTTGCATCAGACAGACACAGTCGTATAGCATGCAGCCACTCTTGGACACAAACACTCTCTGTTCCCCCTCTCCCCACTCTCTCACTCTCTGTTTTCTATCTGTTAGTTAGTTACTCTCCCTCTCTTTTCCTGCTGGTATTCACACGTGTAATGGGATTAACACGCTCCTCCACTGAGGGAGGGAGAGAGAGAGACAGAAAAGGAGGAAAGAAGGGAGAATGAGGCCATGGAAGACATGGGGGAGGAGAAGAGGGAGAAGTGAGAAAGACAGAGAGAGAGGGAAAAGGCTGAGGGGGAGGAGAGAGCGGGGTTCTTGAAAAGGAAAAGAAATGTATAGAGGAAAGAAAGAGGGGTGGCAGAGCTCTTTCCACTGGCTTTTTAGGCTACGGGCGGTCACAGGGGACATTTCAGACTCATTTGAATTTCGGGGAGGACAGCCCCTTCAAACTATCTGCATGCAGTCAGAGCAAGACGTGTGTGAATAAGGAGCTGGAGTCATCAACAGACAACCACCGCATGTGCCATCAATGATCAGTCCTACCGAGTAGATCATTCATCAGTTTTGACATTAACTGAGCAGGGACGGGTCAAATCAGAGTCAGAATCGGTCTGCGGATCAAAGACTGAAAATTCAAAGATAAGATTTAAGACAGAAAAACAAGAGCACGCACAGAGGCTCTTTGGATTCTTGTTAGTGACTCGTTCTGAAGTAAGATATTTGAGCAAAGGGCAGAGCTGACGCTGCTCTGTGACTTCACACAGTAGTCACGTTGTCACTTTTGGCAGCTTTTCCCCTCTATTTATCAGGCTCAAAGGGTTAGTTCACCCAAATTACAAAAACTTAGTCTCACTGACATCTAGTAGTATCTAGTCACGTAGACAGCTTTGGTTTTATCTGTCCACGTTGTGAAATATCAGTCAATAATGATGTTTGTGGTGTTTATAGAATGTAAAAAAAATCTAAATGTAGGACATTGAACAGCACCCTCTCAGCTGGCTGCTGGTTAGCACTGCACCACGTGCCAGTTTCTTCCCACAGTCTAAATACATGCATGGCTAGATTAGTTGGCAACTCTAAACTTGCTTGTAGGTGTAATGTCTGTTGCTAGGTGTCAGTCCTATGACCGGCTGGTGACACCTTTATGATGCACCCTGCCTCCTGCCCATTGGCAGCTGGGCTCAGTTCCAGGCTGTGTCAACCCTCTGCAGGATAATGGGTGATGGTGGGTAATACCAGTCAACAAGGGGCTGTTTCCTTGCTTGTTTTCCCAACTATCCCTGCCCTAACCACTGATTACCTGACTCAGGTGTGTTTAGTCAGTCAGAAGCTGGAAGATACCAATTAACTTTGTCTTCCCCCACCTCGCTCTCATCTATGACTGAACACACCAGATCCAGGTCATCAGCAGTGGGTAAAGTGCACTTGAAATTAGAAATGGATGCTTAAAACTTAATTTGTGCTCACAAATCTGTCCTATGTACTCTCATCCCATATGCTCACTCAGTAGTTGCGTCATTGATGAACTGCCACAGATTATTGCTGTGCATAATGAATTGCACAGGAGAACCTTACATGCTCACTAAGTGGCCAGGTGGTGGGAATTTGTAAAAAGTGAGCATTTAATTAGGAGTAAGTCAGCTCCTCTGCAGAGAGATGGTGGACTCACATTCAATAAACCTTTAATGTGGAAAAAGACAGAGAGAGAGAGAAAGAGAGAGGCCATGCTCAGTCCTTGGAGAGGAAGAGGGACTGCAGAGAGGAATGTGAGTAAGTTAAATTTGACCTATTTCCAGCCTTGTGCCAAGTCTGTAATGGAGAGAGTGAAGAAGAAGATGAGTGAGGGAAACCCGAGAGGCACAGACGGGGGGAATAGGTGAGTGGGAGAAGCATGAGTTGGCAAAATTAAAACAGAGGGCGATGGACGCACTGGTGAAAGAGGAGGATTGCGAGAAAGAAAAAAGAATGAGAGAGCGAGAGAGAGATGGAGGGAGGGGTGGTTGGGAAGTGGAGCAGCCAGCAGTCAGTCAGTCAGAGTGAGAGTGACATATGTGTGGAACGGTGTCAGTCTATATAGAGCTCAGTGTGTATGTGTTAACAGCCTCCTCGGTCTATCTCTGGAGGAACTCCCTCTTCCTGTTGGCACAGTGCTCTACTTCCTCCCATAATACACTCCCCAAATACCCAGACTACTCCGTCAACTCTATCAATATAGAAAATCTCAGCCTGTATGTTAAAGGAAAAGAGTTTTACTTCAGTCTGTTGCCTCAAGTTCTACTTGCAATAGCCTGAAGGAGTTCAGTTCAGTAGGTTCCCAACTGGTGTTGACATCATGTCACATTATTATTTAAAGCTTAATCAATCAACTTTTGTCCACCAGGGGGCAGAAGGAGAGAGACAAGCAGACCTGCAACAGTAAAATGATTTTGTAGGGAACATAATAGCAACTGGGTTCTGTTTTCTTTTAACATAATGGGGATATGTTATTTTATATTAATGGCAAATAGCAAATCTATCTGATACTGAACATATCAATACATTGTTCTAAGACAATTATTGTTTTCTTACCCGAATATCTGATCCGATCAGATATCCAAACTGCAGTATTATTAGGCTTTTTATTTTTTTGTTTACGTAGTCACAGCTCATGGTTAAGGTTAGGGAAAGACCATGGTTTGGCAGTTCCTAACTTTTTTTGGGTTCTTAGTATAAATAACTTAGTTTTAAAACTTGAACTGGTAGCAATGCACAGATATTAGCTTTGAAATGTTTTTGAGCAAGGCTGATCACTACGTTTTACAGTGTTCTTATTTATCGTAATGACTAATACATGTGCAGGGCATGGTGGAGTGTAGCAGATGGTAGAAGACCGTAGGGAGGCATTACTAAACTTTTTAAAGTATGTTTAAGCATGTATCAACACTCAAGGAACTTAGTTAAGGTTAGGGAAAGATTGTGGTCTGGATTTATAGAGAAAAACTCTACAGTGATATCACACACTAATTATCCACAGTCTTTCTCTAAACTCAACCACAAATGGGACCAGCAGGTTTCCTGTAAATGGTTGGCAGGATTACGCTGCATAGGAATGTAATTTTTAGGGTTGACCAATCTCATAAATTTGTTGAGGCTAACACTTTAACCAAACAACAGATGACTTGGTCAGTATCCAGTGTTTTGTATCGATGACCAAAACCTAATGTAAAACCAGTCTCTGCAATCTGAAGTAGCGATGCTAACGGTCCCTTCACACTGAACCCCACACTAGTTCATTCATATGATTTTTACTGTCTGTTAACAGAGACAGCAAAGCACGTAAAAGTCAACAGTGCTACCACAGGGGCAGGCCAATGAAAACACTAACGAGGTGCTAAGATTTGGTTCAGTGTTGATCTAAAAGTGTGGGATGTGGATGTAAAGCTACAGGTTTAAACTGTCTAACTTAGTGGTGTGTTTTTCCTGCTGTCATCTACTTTTTTGGAAGGTTTCTTGTCCACCTTTATCTCTGCTAACTCATTCTCAGTGACTCACTTTCTCGCTCATCTCTGCTTGAACTGCCTCACTTCCTTTTCTGCATCTTCTCCTTTTTCCTCCTCTGATTCTGGTCTGCGTCAGTCTGTTTTGTTTCCCTTTCTACGTGTCACTCCCACAAGAAAACAGATCTGAGACTCAGCAGCCACCGTTTCCCCTTTATCCTCCCTGTCTTTATTGTTTGAATATAATGTATATATTTATTCTGACATGTATAGTCTACTGTCTTTTACTACACATACGTGTGAGTCCCTGCTGTATGTCAGCACTTGTCTGTACCTGTGTGTCTCCAAGATAAACTATAGTTACTGTACTAAGGGATTAAGTTCAATCTCACTTGCTTTTTAATCAACCTCTTCTGTGCTTGACTAACAACAGTTTAAAATAGATTTCTTCAAATCCTGGTCTATACCTTTTGGCTAGTTTCTTAGAGAGGACTTTACTGTTTTCTGTTCCATAAAACTCAAACTCCTGAAACAAAAACTGAAAAACTGCATCAGAGAGAAGGTCTGATTTCTCAGTTCCTCAAAGATATTATTTGTTTTTCAGTGATTGTCTTTTACACTTGTCTCTTTAATACTTGCATGTATTTGTGATTTATGGTTTTGACTCTCCGCTGCCACTCTTATCCATGGTAAATAAGTCTGAGTGGTTTGTGGTTTAGTGTCTTAGTAAAACACTTTGACAGACTGACAGACAAATCAGTTGTCGATATCATCAAGTGTGTGACCTTTAAGATGCTCTGATCTTGCCACCTACAATTATGATGATTTCTTCCACTGTTTGCAGTTCCACATCGCTTTGGACGACAGCGTTGGCTAAATCACGTCTCGAGTATAAAATATCAAATGTTGGGTTGAGGCAGGGTGGAGTGTGGTGGGCTTGGCTGCACACATTTACGCTTGGATGGGTTTGGATTGAGACTGAGTTTGTCTGAGTTGGGTTGAGATTGGCTGGCACTGTGTTTGTGTAGGTTTGGCAGGGCTGGTGGGGGTAGGCAGGGTGGGAAGCAGCGTATAGGCCCAGCAATATGCAGGAGCCCTGCTCTTTTTGGCTGATGTCAAGAGCGTGATGGCAACAGACATCACACCGAGGCTGCGGTGATTAGCCAGCCAGACAACGCGCCAACCAACCAACCGCAAGCAGCCGACCACCTACCACACACCCCGAGTGCACAGTTTTGTTTCTATAGCTACAGTGACTGTCTGCATCACAGCGGTTACAGAGGGACTGGAGGTATCTGGATTATGGAACCTCGGGGAGACAGTCAAACGTCAGAAGCAGATGTGGCGTCGTGTATTTACATTTCAGGCACGCAGCCATGTGCCGTCATGCAGAGACACGAAGGCTGGGACAAAGTCAGGAGGACAGTTCACACCAAATGTATCCACCCTGACAATCTGCAGGGGAAACTCCAATCTGAGGGTTCATACACCAGCAGACTGCAAAAGTAGAGAAAGGGGATTTTACTGCATTTCTACTTAAGACTGTAACTTATGACACTTTATCTAAACATCTACTGACATTAAACATGAACAGTAGTGGAAAGTGACAAAATACATTTACTCACACACTTTACATGTTGGTGCAATTTTGGAAAATATGTTATGTTATATATAAGTTCCATGTTTTTTTTTTTTTTTACAACAAGATTGGAAAATACTTTGTGTATCAGAACCTTGTTTCTCTCCTTTCCGACGATGTTAATCAGCTCACAACCACTCAGATTTATCTTGCTGGGTTGGGATCCGCCAGACTAAACTGTATCCACAGTACAGTTAACACTTGTTTCAAATTGACCTGCTGCATCATTAAAATTATGTTATATTAACAACCTAATGATATAATACAATAATGTATCAGTCAAAGTAGGATTACGAATGCAGCAATCATAGAAATAGAGTATTTTTACATAAATACTTCTATTAAAAACTGATCTGGATACTCTCCTGAATAGTCAGTAGTTGCCTCTATTATCAAATGAGGCACAAATAATTTGAGGGTTACCTTAAATAAACAGCACTGACTAAACAAATACAACAGCAACAGTGCGGGTTCATAGTGCGAGCTATTTGCCCAGTGATTTTAATATTTATTCAAAATCAGTCAAACTAGTGTGACGTGTTCCTACCGGTTTTGCAGCACAGGCACTTTAACTGTTGAGGGAGGATTTACATGTGAATTGTAGCAAAACATGGCAGCTGCTACAACAAGCAACAACCATTCAAAACAAGGCAAACTCTCTTTAGATTTGTACCAACATACAGGCTGAGGGCAGATACGTTAGCTCGTCTACAGCAGCAGCTTTTACAATATTTGCTTTTCTGATTCTGAGCTCTGATTTCATCTGAGTTCATCTTATGAAATAGTTCAAGACCTGCAAGTTTGTTTAGCCTTTTAAGAAGTGTGGATTTGCAGGAATCTTGTATTATGATAATTTTCTAATAGTTGTAATAAGAACTTGTAGTGGAAAACTTGAAAGGCAGTTTTTATCTATTGGAGGAGAAGTGAAATAGAAAGTATATAATTTAGTTGGGGAATTTTTAGCCACGGCAGCAGTATTGGTTGAAACAGAAATATCTCAACAACCACTGAATGGATTGGCACAAAGTTTCCAGACAATGCATCATACTGACATTAGTGATAATCTTATCTGTTTTCTAGCATCACCACAAGCTCATTTATATCATGATGCAAATACTATGCACTCAAGAAAGTCCTGATTCAGTTACCAGAGTTTAATACCACAGTTATGTCCCCAGAGACAAAAAAAAATCTGCTCTTAATTTATTGTCACTCTAGATGAGCACTAATGTAAAGTGAATCAGAACATTATGAGCATCAAAAATCCTTCACATGAGACACTGACATGGCCTGTTTATCGCGCTATGATGAGTATTAATCTTTTTACAATGAGAGGGCGACACCTAGTGGCTACCTAAGTAAACTGCAGCTACGTGTACAGCACCAGCTGAGTCCCAGTCTTTCAGGAGTTCACTCAAAATTAAATCTATTGTCTAAAGAAAACATCTGCCAAGAACAGTAAAATATGTGTTAATGGAATATTTGGCTACTTTAAAATATTCTGGATCTCTTTCACGTATTAAAAGGTATTCACAAATTCATGATTTCTTTAAAGTTTCAAGTTCTAAAACTTTTTGAATTTTTTAAAATAAATTCAAATTGTGCGTTGATGTTTATTGAAGCTGCCTGAAAATATCGTGGACAAACGAATGCAGTTGCTGAGAGGACAAGCTGATTTTTGGGGTTTTGCATTTATTTATTTAAGTTTTTGTATTTTTGTGTCATGCACTTTTTTGAGGTGCAGTAAAAAAAATACCAACGTAGAGTAAATAAAGTTTTTGCTTGATAAGTCATAACTTGAAACTAAATTGCTGAGGTGATGAAATTGATCAGTTAACTACTTCTGCTGGTCACCTCTGGTGCTACCTCCCTGGCATTCAGAATCGGTGTGGTCAGACTGCTGCAGATTTCCCGGCTGCTTCACACCTGGTATTTCATCTGGCTTTCCAAACATTTGGCTCATTCACGTTTGGCATGCAAAGTGTGTAGAGGTGCAAACACAGAGGTTCATTCACAGTTTACAGAGCAGCAGAGCACAGGAGAGCAAAGCTGTGACTGTGTTTGTGTTTGTGTGTGTTAAAGACAGAGAAAGAGAAAGACAGAGTTAGTTTCTTTCCCTACAGCAGGCAGTGCTGTTCCAGAGGGACCTGTGGGTTACAACATGTTAGTTCCCAGAAGAGAGACTGGGACTGACTGGAAACACACACACACAGATCGGGCCACCCACATCTGAACCACCCAGGACCCAAAGCGGCATCATTATTTTATGAGATGAGTTCATAAGGGAGGTGGCTGGATGTCAAAACTAAACATCATCAGCTTTACACAGAAGCCTCATATCTGCCATCCTGCTTTTTATTTCGCCACAGCTGGCAGGTGATAGCACAAACTGTTTTATATACGACTGGGACAAAGTCAATCTAAATATGGTACAGTGTAAAATATCTGAGGTTTAAGGCTTCAATAAAGGGAGCAGATAAAAAGAAAAATCTGTCCTGTGATATTAAAAACCAAAATGACGGCGTTGATCCTCAATATAGCCACAAAATAAACACCGGTTTTCAGATAAAACTGTATTTTTATAGGTTACTATGTAACTGGTGCAAATGGGCGACCACGGCATGAAGCAATAGATCTGATCCCACAGCTCAGTGCCCAGTAATTTGCTCGACAGAAGAGACTAAGCAATCATTTTTACCCAGAAGTTATTTGTATGTGGATTTGGATGCACTGCTATGATTTACTGTAGATGGGAGGAGTTGTGTCGATTATGGTTTGGCTGATGTGTGACTTTACAAATGAGCATAGAACTCTGGATCCAACTCACTAAATGAGAAGAAGAAGAAGAAGAAGAAGAGGAGGAAGAGAAGTGTTTGGCAGCTGGATAAAAAGATGGATTGTTGGGAGAAGAAAACAAGTTCGATCTTCATCATCAAAACAAAAACACATTTTTACGCTTGAGCTGAAGCAGTGTGGAGGTCTGGACTGGGGTACTTCTAGGCAGAAATAAGTTGTAAATGTGCAGGGGCGCTGCTAGAAATCCTGAACCCTATGAGCTCACAAAGAGCACTAACATATTAAATATCTACAATGTCTGGCAGGTTGTAGGGCTCCTGTTCTGCTCTGGGAGCCCTGAATGATTCAGGGATTTCCCTTCCCAGTGGCACCCCCGAAAGTGCTTTACATTCCTGCTGTTAGTGCACATGTGCAATAAAAATACTTCTGCTCAGTCAGCAACTCTTGAGAAAACTACAGAAAATGAGAGGAGTTATAGAGAAAAACTGCAGAGAGGGAAAAGATGGAAAAGACTGTCACATAACACAAAACATTTTAATTCAGACATAACGACCTTGTTTTGACATTTTACTGTTGTTCAATTGGTTGAAAGAGGTTGTTTTGTTAAATCATAGTGTGAAAGGATTTCTTTGCAGAACAAACCACTTAAGCTCTGAGCACATCAAACAGCACATACATCTGTAATTAGCAGACGCCAAGAAAAAACACACATTAACTTGATCTAACTTCCACTAGATACAAAACTATAACTAAGAAAATACAGAAAATATTAGTGTTCGGACAGACATTAAAGCACAAGCACATAGTTTGGCCTACAACACAATAGTGTCTGGACACAGAAAAAAAACATTCTTCAGGCATTCAAAGGTAAAAATATATGAAAAGCCTCCATTTAATCGTTGGGGTCAGTGTTTCAGCCATTAATATAGTTGAGAAAAGAAAGGCTTTTAATACACCTTTTCTTCTTGCTCCGTCTAGAGAAAATTTCCTTTCTGTTCCCAGTTTTAACATAAGTTCAAGAGCACCTTAACATTCCTTAAATTTATTGCACACAACTTACTGAACTTTTGGCCTCTTAATGCTTTTTGTGTTTTTAGGACACAATATTTTCAACTGCTTTACATTATATTTAGCTTATTCCACTGTGAACTGACATCATCAGGCCTTTCCACAGATGATCTGTGGGGTTTAAGTCTGGACTTTGGCTGGGACACGCGTAAGTCCAGCATCGTCCTGGATGTTTCTTGTCATTGCTGTGCTGGAAGGTGACTACAGAGCAGGTTTTCTTCAAGAACTCCTCTTTCCTTCAGCTCTAACCAGTCTTTCTGTCCCATCCACTGAGAAGCCTTCCCGTAACATAGGGATGTCCAATCATGGTCCTCAAGGGACAATGTCCTGCTTGTTTTCCAACTCTCCTCGCACCTCCAGCTTCACCTCCAACACACCTGAACCAGATGCTGTTTGACAAACTCAAAACAGGCTGCGGCTTCCATCAATCCACTCAAAACCTGACTGATGGAGTGTAACTGAGATGTAGGCTAAAGACCTTCCTTTTTCATAAAGCTTATAGTTAGAGCTCATATGCCAATACTGCATGCCATTAACTTTGTGTCTTACCCCCCCCGTAGTTCTGCTTCTTCCTCTTTTTCCCCCTCTCTCTGTACCTATCTGCAGGAATCCCTGGCTTCGGAGCTGTATGATATCCAGTGTGCAGCTACTGGTCCTACCAACCTGCCTAGTGTTT
>JAUMHL010000003.1:3830832-3893322 GCA_032362345.1 Sandelia bainsii | reverse complement strand
CTTTTAAAAAACTGTTGTTTTCAGCTACAATAGTCATTTACAATATGAACAATGTCTACACATTCATTCTGATCAATCTGATGTTATGAAATCTGCTTTTCTTTCACAAACATGGTCATTTCTATGTGTGTCCAAACTTTTGACTGGCAGTGTATTTGTAATATCTAAAATATAGTGAACTTCAAGAGACATAATTCCCACAAATCTAAAAACAGTATTTTCCTCTGTCACAGTTTCCCTGCTACTTTCTATCTCTGTCTCAGGTTTCAACAGTCTTTAAGTTTGGTTTTGGTTTGAAACTTTTGTTTGGTTTTGGTTTAAAACATTCGATTGGCATCTTCTCTTCTTGTCTATCTTGATCTCAAGAACACCCCTCTCTGCAGATACAAGCTCCACAACAACCCCTGAAAAACTATTACAAAGATCCAGAAAGACTTAAATAGAATCCAATAAATACATAAATAAAGAAGCAATAAATAAACAAGATGAGAGACAAAGTAGTTTAGAAAATACAAATGGACCATTTTCCCCATCCCAGAAAAAGCACACACTTCCCTCATACAATAAATACAAATATTTTTTTCCAACAAAGAGCCTGTGAGAGATAAAGAGTTTTAAAGCTTTTGGTTCTTCAATCAAGTCATCTTCGGTCATCATCAAAGATAATAGTCCCAGCCTTTTTATACATCAGCAACAATAAGAGCAGTTGAACATATATTATTTCCCCCTACAAAACCTATAAGAACTAATGGATACATTCCCTCTAAAAGTGGACGTTAACAGCCTTTAATCCGTCTCAGACAACTCCTTCCCCCTGCTTCCCCTCCCCATATCATCTTATCAGTGGTTGCTTTCAGTATCTGTGTCGGTTTTTGTTAAAGTTTAACCCTGTTTTCAACCCGGGCCAGTTTTCTCATCTCAGAGAGCGTCTTTGTTCTCACAACAGGCTTTTTGCGTTATTTTGCAATTTTGCGTTAAACTTGTTATCATCTAGTAATAATGTTATAATGAGGAACTTTACCTTCAAAACTTTTCCCGTCTTTATACATTTCATGGAAAGTTGAAGATTTTAGAGTCAACTGCAGATGGTTGTTCATTTTATAAGGACGTTTTTGACCACTAGTGGCGCCATTGAGCACGGTTTTTAAAGTGGTTCCTCATTTTGTTTGTACTGTATTTCGATTGCATCTGGCATCGATAAGCGTGACGATGAAACAGGTCCGGGTTGAAAATGTCCAGGGTTCTGCTTTTAACTGTCTACCGATATTATTTTGTCCAACATGTCTGTGTGACCCAAAAAGTGTTTTGTCTGTTTGATGGTTTGGTTTAAATGCAAGAGAATTATCTTTCCACAGACACACACTCACACAAGCACACACACTCCTACATTCACGTACACACACATAACCCACACACACAAACACACACTTCAGCACAGCCACTTGTACAATTTGTGCATTGGTTTGGTTGTTCTATTTGGTATGGTTGTGTGTCTAAAACGTTTTGCTTTTGGTTTTCTATTTTGGCTTTTTCACAACATTCTGGATCAACTAAAAATGTTTTTGTTTTTTTTTATCTTGGAAGCTACATTTTCACAGTTATTTCCAACCATGAACAAAAATAAAAACCCAGAGCACAACCGAAGAGACAAGAAGATATGAAAATAGGCAACACGTCGCCAAACCTGACACCTCGCCGCCCGCCCGCCCCTCCCCCCTTCCCGCCGCATAATAAGTAGAAAGCAATGAGACAAATCCTTACATCAACAGACACATTATGGAAAGCAAAAACAAAAATATATATATTCTCAAAGTCAGTTTGTTGAGGTTATTCCATATTTTATCCATCCAGGAAAAGAAAGTGAGAACAAAGCCGAGGTTGCCGGCAGAGGGAGGGAGGGAACAATTTCTGTCTGTCGATACAAGAACAGCAATCACAGTTAAAGACGGACAGACAGACAGGGCTTTACTCCCCCTTTTTCTCCCCTCGTCCTCCACCTCTTTGTTTGTATTTGGTTTAGTTACTGTTCAGTCACTCATACATAACAAGTAGCAGTAGTAGTAGCTTTTGGTTTTGGGTTACTTTTTGGTTTTTTGGTCCGCTGCTTCGAGCGCACCTCCTCCTGCTCCTCTTCCTCCTGCTTCTTATCCTCCTCATCTTGCGAGCTTTTCGCACCTTTGGCTCCTCCGCTGCTGACCACTTCTCCTCCTCTTCTTCTTCTCTTCTTTTCTTTTGGCTCTTTGATGTGATCTTTGGAGACAAAGGAGAGGGCCAGATGGGAGGGAGGGATGGAGGGCAGGGGTTTGGGGGCAGTAAAGGGGAATGCCGGTGCTTCACCTCTTTCTTTTGTTCTTTTATTTTGGTTTGGTCTCTTTCTTATGCTTGTAGCATGTATGTGTGTTTTTCCCTTTGACACTGCTGAGGTTTTGTCTGGACACTTGTCTCCCGGGCAAATCCAAAGACAAAGCTGCCAGAGGCGATACTTTGGTATCCAAGAGTGACTGTCTGGTGGTAGATGAGCAGTCTCCAAGATGACATGATGATGGTATGGGGTGATAATAAATAAAAGAAGGAAAATAAAGCTGAAGAAATCCCTAGACTGTGTATGAATTCTCTTTGTAGGCAGTATAAATACTGTGTAGTTTGGCTTGAGAAAATATTAAAGACAACAATGATGACAATAATGGTGATGAAAATCTCTTTTGAAGAGAAAATTAAGGTATAAAAAAATCCCAAGAACAGACCTGGATCAAATTGGATTTTCTTGTGGTTGGTTTTATCCTATTTTCATGCTAGAGAGGCAGGTTTGGACAGTGAGGATTCAATGAATACCAGAAAGCTCAGGCATCCATTGGAAAGCTTATTATACTACAGTATGTGTGGAAAAGAATCTGACCTGATGCTAACGGAATTATAGCAGTAAACTCCACATGTCTGCTACTCCAGAGTGGTTAAAACAAACACTGTTGTAATGTAAGGTAGGTTGATCACTGTAAAGCTGTAAAGAGAGAGGTAGGTAGATATCCTGCATGTGGGATCAGCTGCAAAACATTACTGTACGTATTTGGCAAAAAACAGTATAAAGAGTGATGAATACAGAATAAGAGAAAATAAAAGTTTTGTGAATGTTTACATGAATATAGAAATAATGGAAATCGAAAATGAAATGGGAAATGTTTGGTGTGAAGTACAATGAAGTACTGAACAGATCCTGGACAGATCAGAAAGTCTTTTTGAACTAAAGCTTTTCTCTCCGTTTGTTGTTCTTTTTTTTTTGTTGTCTTTTTTTGGTTTTCAGTTTTTGGTATTTGGAGATTTTGGTTTTCATCTTTGTACGTGTGTGTTTCTCTTCTGGCGTCTTTTCTTTTTTAGATCTGGTTGCAATCACCTTCCTGAACTTCTGAGCTTGTTAAACAAGTCTTTTCTTCTTGCCTCCCATCTCTCACTCACAGTTTCAGTTCTCATCCCTGCCCTCATCGAGTTTTTTTTTTCTCCAGTCGATAAAAAGCATGGTGTCTGTTTTCTGATGCCAAACAAAAACACTTCTCAGTGCCACCTCTCCAGCTGTAGATCCTTATTTGGTTTGAAATTTCTCCCCTCTCTTCTGCAATTCTCTCTGTCCTCTCCATCCTCCCTCTCTCTTTGCTTTGTCCCCCATCCATCTGTGTATATTTTTGGCTTCAGAAGACTTCAGCGGGGAGGCACAGAGAGAATTGAAATCAGGGATGGATCAGACAGAGAGATGGCTTTGGTTGAAAGGCGAGGTTGTAAATTTAGATTTTTAAAGCTCCTTTTAATGCTCCGCCTCTTCCTCTTCCTCCTCCTCATTCTCCTCTGATAGGATACTTTGGTGGTCAGTCAGGGATCACTCGGCCATGGTCCCTCCCAGGGGCGGCGGCGAGGCTTCGCTGAAGGAACAGAAAGAGGCTGGACTCGAACAAGGAGACACTGACTCCTCTGGGCACGAGGTTGGGCTCATCAGATTGCTGACACCAGGGGGTGGAGACTGGGAGAAGGAAGTCCTTGAGCCGCATCCACCACCACTGCTGCTACCGCCACCGCTGCTGACCAGTCTCATGGTTGGCGTGGAGGCTGTCGCCATGGAGCCAGTCACCATGGGAAGGAGGGTGGGGCGATTCAGGAAGAGGGAGGGGCGGAGGGAAGGGGGGACATTGGGACCCCCTGGTCCTCCCAGAAGCATGTGACCTGGTCCCCCCTCAAGGCTGGAGATAGGCAGCTGCCCGGTGCTGGCTGCCAGTGCTGGTAGGATGGAAGGGAGGAAGATGAGGAAAAGAAGAGTGTGGACAGGGATGAAGGAAAGACATGAGGATGAGAGTGGAGAAGAAAAGAGAGATAGGACCAGAAGAAATGAGGAAGAGGGTGAAGATGAAGGAGAAAGAGGAAGATGGAAATCAAGAAAAGACAAAAGGGGAGATGATGTGAAGAGTGGATGAGAAAAGACAAAGAAGAGGATCAGAGATGAAAACAGGAAGTAAAGATATGTTAGCAAACACTTCATCATGATGGGAAACATTTCGAACATGTGGTTAAATAAAGGAGGAAGAACCAAACATTAAAATCACTGTAAATGTATAAATGTACACACTGGAAAATGTTTTACACTTGTCAGTAGTCGCAGTAGTAGAAAAAAATGATTAATATCCAAAGAACTATGAACAATCCACGTAGAAATTATTAAAGGGTTAGTTCACAATGAAACTATTTTCACAACAAATATCAGAAATTTTGTGCTTTGTCAATGTTGTGAACTTAAATTGGAGTGGAAGTGGAAATCTAATCATAACCATAAATCTTTAACCCTGCAGATAAAAATAACATGTGTGACTAGAGACCACTAGAGGTACTATGAGTAAAAACATACAATTTTTATGCATTTTACATATTTTGGGTGAACTGACCCTTTGGGAATCAATACTATTTTTAAAATTCAAGTTTTTAATTTACATCTGGAGGAAATGAAAAGCAACCATAATCCTGCTATTGAAGGATACAAATAATAGTGAGCTGAGGATGAAGATGGGAATGGCCATTTCCTACACATAAACATGTACATCCACAGAGACCTGCACAAACAAACACATAGTACACTCTCAAACATGTTGATACAGTGAAGTAAGTCAGATGCTTGTGAAAGTGTGAAAATGAACAATTTTTGTTTCATCCTGACCGTCCCACAGCCATTGACTCTGTATCTGTTCACTATGTGCACAATGCAAACAAAACTATCAATCAGAAAATAAAAATTAACAGAAAAAAACAACTCAAATATTTAAAATATTGTATGTATTACAATAACCTGTTAGGTGTTAAGTCTTCCCAAAGCCCTAAATGTCTTGTTTTGTCCAACCAACAGTTGAAACCCAGAGATATTTGTTGACTAGAAAATCATCAATTTGCTATAAACCCTCTTGCTGATTAATTTTCTGTTGACTGACTGATCAATAATAGATGGTTGCAGTTGTAATTATTACATTATATTCCAAAAAGAGGTAAGAAACAGGGCAGAATAACCCATCTATCAGTTTAAACTCTGCTGTAACTGAGAGTTAGAAATGGTGACTTTTGAATTCCAGTGTAATAGTCAACACTTTTATCCATTACAGCACCATGAGTGTAAACATGTATAGCATGTGTGGCCCCGGAGGAAATCAAACCTCAAATCCTTTCACATCAACACTTCATTTCAGCTCCATCTTTTCACTGAGGCTCCTCTTTCTTCTCTCCTTTAGCCCTACATCTCTATCAGAGCCGACAGTGCCAGAGCTGCAGTTTCCATAACAGACTGTATCCTTCTCATCAACACATGGCCTAGAGGAGGCTGGCTCTCAATGATGCCGAACATAGAGGGTGAAAAGGGGAAGGTCTGAATCGGCGCTATATGGAGACGGAGCACATGACAGATTCAAAGCTGAGCTTATTTGGGATGCTTAATTGATTTGGCAGCAGAAAGAGGAATTTTGAGTGGAAACTAGTTATTTAGCCAACAGGCCTTGATATTGAGAGGGTGGGGATTGTGCCTGTTCAACTGTTTACTGTAAGCTGACTTGGCCTCCTAAGCTTTGCCATAAGGGGCTCTTGTCACTTTGTGATAATAGCACGCTATTGTATGAGAATCAAATTGAATTTTTCACCATACTGAGCGATTCAAAAAGTTTGTGCTGAGGAGGAGGAGTGTGCGCCGGGCTCGCTGTTGGCTACTGTCGACTGAGGCTTTGCAAAGGAATTAATTTCGGTCAGAATGGACAAAAAGTGAAATGGGAAGCAGGCCTTTAGAAATGGAGACTCATGAGGACTCGCTGGACTAGAAGGGACAGCCTGCATGCACCAACAAACACACATGCACTCATACACACAAACCTTGTATGGTAGCCAGGGGATTGCTGCCAATAAGGGCCTGGTTCATCCCTGTGCTTACTCCCAACATTGTGTTCCTGAAACGTGGAATGACCGCAAATTCACACACGCACGCACACAGACACACACAAACATTCACACATGTAGAGAAACAGTTGGCAGGTTCATTAATATGAACCCAACATACTTGAGACCTGTTGACTTTAGTGTCCTGTGTTTAATATTTTAATTTAGGCAGCAGCAGCTTCTGGTATCTCTGTTCACTGGACAAAGCTATAATACACATCTTGTTGAACTGCAGTCAGGCTAGTGTGACAGCCGTTTGATATACCTTGAACAGCAGAATACAATAGACTTCAATGCAATGTACAGTAGCTCCATTTTACACAGAATAGATAATGTGAACTTAAAGAGGTCGGTGTTACAACTGGTAGAGTTCAAAATGTTCGATTCATTAAAAACAACCCAAAAATCCATCAGATATATCAAATGTGCTTTCATTCACTGAGAAAGAGCTTATTTTTCATCTTGGAGCAAAATGTGATAAAAAGTTGACACTGTAAACCGGGAGATATGCAGGTATTTCACCCTGTTTAAAGTTTATTCTGAACTCCAAAAATACAAAATGTGTGCATTTCCACTGATTTTCCTAATCCTATCCATGCTCTAAATGTAGATATACAGTGATAGATACAGTAGAGCACTATAAAAACTTAGCAATTAGGTTAGACAGCAGAAGCAGGGCTTGTTTCTCCTTTGAAAACGCTGTCTAGTACAGCACCATTCAAGTCATAACTATAGAAAGCGACATGAAAAAGTTGGATGATCATTTCTAGCATCTAGAAAACATCAGCATACGTGTGTCTTCATTTGTAAGCTACTGGAGTTAAAGTGCGTTTATTTAATGTTGTCTATATGTAATCTGTTTGCAGGTTTCTCTTGCAAGATATAGATCTCAATGAGATTTCCTGAGTAAATAAAGCTTAACAACAACTTCTAATTAAAAAGAGCAAATATGTTTGTACTTGTTCAGACTGAAGATAAGACGATCCAAGTGTTGTTTAAAAATGCTCCATTATCAACACTCACCCAGTGTTGAGCCCATGGGCCCCAAGGTTGGGAGGGGCAGGGCTGGCTGTGCTATGAGGAGGTGGAGTCATAGAAGAAGAGGTGGCAGCCGAGCTGACGGGAGTCATGGGGCACGATGTTGAAGGTGACAAACTGGCGGCTGAAAGAGGGAGAAGAATGATACTGATGCCACATCACGGGTTTGTTGTCAGAGCAGAGATGAGTTACAACGTTATTACTAAATACACTTTGGTGACACTGCTCTTCATCAACAGTCATGATCTGAGATTTTTGAGATTCTTTAACTCCATTCAACGTCAAGTAGACGAGTAGACGAGTAGAGACAGAAGTTTGCAGCTGGAAAGTATTAGCCTCAGCTCAATGGGCCAATAAATTTCCCGCTGTGTTTGTTACCTGTCTGGTCATCTGTCATATCTATGAAGCCTGGGATGGCTCACACAGTAGCAAAGGTCTATAAATCACGAGGATGACTCATCACTCACGGAGGTAAACAACTCAAGACAGGGCCGGTGCTTCCATGCTATTGTCAACAAAACATCATTGTTTTCTATTTCAGTCTTTCTCTCGCAGAAATTATTTTTTTAAAGTGACGATTCTTCAGTGTTTCATCAAACCAGCGAAAGGCTCCCACAATACAGAAATATTAACTTCTCCCAATAATGTCAGGACCAGTTTAATCTTCCTGTGACCAACCTTTGGGCCCAAAAAACACAATAGAGAAGCGCTGCTCTAACCTTTAATAATTTATTGATGAGACTCTACACAGGCACAAACAGTAATTACATCTCACCTGTTGTGCTGTGGCTGGTGGTGACCTGGGACAGACCCTGACTCGATATCTGGAACAAGACAGGGGGAAGAAATCAGGAAACAAATATCAGGTCAACTTCTGAAATTAAACAAAAAATGTATTGTTGGAGCAGTGAAGTGCTGGATTCACGGAGGACTGTACCATGTGCGGGCTGTAGCAGGGGGCTTTGTGCGTCACAACAGGCGAAGTCTGGCTGGGCAGGGGAGGGGTGGTGCTGCTGGAGGGGTTGATGCGCTTCTCTTTCTGCCGGCGGTTGCAGAACCAAACGCGAATCACCTCCTTTTCCATGTTGAGCTGCTCCGCCATCAGTAGAATCTCCTCCGAGGTAGGCTTCTGGTTCTGAGTAGGAAAACAAAGACCGATGAGTAAATATACAGATGAGGAAGTGCTAAAACCAATGTTGGGTTCTGTCAGAAAAATGATAAAGGACATTTATATATATATATATATATATATATATATATATATATGTAATATGAACTTTTAACTAAAAGTCAGTTGCTTGTAAAGTGTAACATAAATATAATTACCATATCTGTATAAAAATCACAATCATTATTTCCATGAAATGAAAGTGGAAACCTGAATCATTGGTACAACTGAGGAAATATAACAGTTGTGTAGTTGGTAGATGAGTCAGTCTCCTACCGTGCAGAAGTTGCGCTCTAGGACCACTCGCACGTTGCTCTCGATGCTGGTTCGTTTCTTCCTGCGTCGGCCAGGCAGACCCTCAATGCCCAACATGGGGGAGGAGATAGAGGAGGGGCTCGGCAGCATGCTGTCTATTGCCATGGTTTCTGTTACAAAGAGAGATGGGGACAGGTGAAGAGAATAATTAGAGACATTAAAACATGCAGGCAAGAATGGTTTATAGTACAACAGCAATTAGTTTTTTGCACTTAATTTACTCTTGCTGACATCCATTATAACAGAGTACTAAAAAGATTAAATGTTACGTAAATATCCAACCTTTAAATATATCAAAATACCATATTATCCAACAATAAAAATAAATGTTCACCCGCATCACTCAGCCACTTCTCCAGCAGTGGTTTCAGCTTGCACATGTTCTTAAAGCTCAGGTTGAGAGCTTCAAATCGGGAGATGGTGGTCTGGCTGAAGTCATTGCCGTACAGTTTGCCCATAGCCACGCCGACGTCTCCCTGAGGAAGATACCCAAACAGTGTCAGAGACCCACCAGAAACGCACACATACACGCTGCTGTCAAGCTTCCTGTTTTCTCTGTCTTTTACCTGTGTGAATCCCAGCTTGATGCGTCGCTGTTTGAAGGTGCGGGCGAACTGCTCCAGCTCCTCCAGGTCACTGGGCTCTTCACTCACGTGACCTCCGTGACCTCCAGGAGCCAAACCAGAGGTTAAGGAGGAAGCCATGACACTACTGGACGCAGACGTAGCCCCTACAGATGTCACAACGCCGCTGCTGCCAGTGGCAACTACAGAACCTCCGAGACTGCTGCTGCTGCTTCCACCGACAACATCCTTGCTCTTCTCCCTCTGTAATGTCAGGAAGACATTAAATAAATAATAAAAAACTGCTAAAATTGTGAGAATTAAAGTTACTTACAAAATTACACTGGACTGTGAAAAAATAAAAACATCAGAGAAAAATATATTTCTTCTTTTTAAGAACTGAAATAAACTGGTGACAAGTAATAGAAGTAGAAAATTACTATCTCCTATTCTAAACAGCAGAACAAATACTACACATTTATTATTTTTTTATTTTTATATTTTAATATTATTAGCTCAGTTGACAACAGAAGAAACATCCAGTATATTTAAGCAAGAATGTGACTGTACATCCTCTGGTGGTATTAACTAATTGACCAGAAATCTTGCATGACACCCGCTGCTAAACGCCTAATTTACATTCACCGTCTCTGTGCATAAAACACAAGAACAAGCGGAGCGGACATGGTTTCATCACAGCTTAATGAAAAATCTATAACAACCCGTGCATGTGTGAGGATGCATTCATGCATTATGTTATAGAGGATAAAAACTGTGGACACAATGTGAACTGTTTCACTTCGGTGGGAATGTATTATCAAGATCCAAGGTTGAAAGACTGTCTATTCTGACAACAACCTGCTATGGAATATATTTTGTATTATGGAGTTACCTGTAATGTTTTCTTTACAGAGAACAACTATTTCTTAAAATTATAGTGACTTGCTCTGGTTTGCTACATGTATCTGCAGACTCCGGGTGTTTGACTCCCACTTGTGTTGTAGTTAAATGCTCGAGTCTCACAGGGTCTCTCTGCATTTCCCCTCCCACACAGGTTTCATACCTGTACTTGAAGTCCCAGGCGAGGTGGGGTTGTCAGTAGTCCTCCTGGGCTTTGCTGAGGTAGCTGGATCAGATTTGGTGTCGAAAGCAAACCTGTGAAACAAAAACAATCAGCTAAGTATTTCTATAAAGCAAATAGTTAATAAATATTAAACAACTCTAATTACTCACTCTTAAGCACCAGTTTGAGTTAAACTGTTATGTAGTTATTAGTGAGTATTCATAATTATCAGAACTGAGGACCAGCGGCTGAGCTCACCCTGCTGTGTCTGCTGTGCCTGTGCTGGTTGAGACAAGAGGAACTGGGCAGGGGACTGGAGAGGATGGCCTGGCATCAAAACCAGCTGCTGGAGCTGCAACAACTGCTGGATGTCCTACAATACATTTCAGTACAGAGCAGGAATAAACTAGACAGGCCAAAAAAGTCAGTTCAGTATATATCAATACAGAAAAAAACATCTGAAACATCTGTAAATATTTAAATTAACTGGGCCAATGATGAGACAAAAGTTTCAAGACTGCAACAAAAAAATAACACATGAGTGACGCCAATGCATTGCTTAATAAGATTTATTATTACATTAAAGGGAAGCCCATAAACAAAACACAGTAAATTTGGCATTTTCAATATAATTTCGACTACTGGACACAAACTATTTACAAAAAGAGAGTAATGAAACTATTTGAATACCAATATACTTTTATAGTAATAAGTACTGTTTGTGTGTACATGTGTGCCTTTTGTTATCTATACTGTGTGTGTATAGGTATACATTTTACATTTATGGATTTCCTTTGGCACAATATTTGTAGCCTATGATGTGTGTGTTCAAGAATGATAAATGCAGATGTAATAAACTAAAAAGAGGTGTCAACTATGAAGTTGATCCTTTAAACAGAGCATTCATTAAAGCTAGCTGCTCATACCTGGGCTGTGAGCTGGATTGGCTGCGACAGAGCCAGCTGCGGTGGTGGTGGAGGAGGTGGGGCTTTGACAGTTTGCTCCTCTTTGGTTGATTGTTGCTGCTGCTGCTGTTGGGACTGCGATTGGTTCTGCTGCTGCTGGGTGGCTTGTTGCTGTGCGGCGGCGTGGGCAGCGTGAGCGGCGTTCGACTGTTGAACGGCGGCCGCCAGGAGCTGAGCCTGAGCCTGTTGGAGAAGCAGCTGCTGCTGGGCCGGGAGGAGAGCGGCAAGCTGGTGGAGAGCAGGAGGAGGAGGGAAGTCGTGGCAATGAGGACAGTGAGGGGATATGAGATGAAGATTCACAGATCAGGAGAAAGACAAAGCAGAGGTGAAAGACAGGCAGAAGTATTATAGAATGAGAGGATGAGAGAATGATTAAAAAAAAAGTAAAAAAAAAGAAAGCCAGGGGAGAAAACAAACTGTCAGCTAAGCATTCCAGGAACAGAGGTGAATCTGTTAGCGGTAAAAGCATGCCAGAGCAAGACAAGCAAGAAAAGCCACCCACTTTCATACAGAACCTTCAGCTTAGGTATTTCACTTTACTGTACTCTGGAAGATTTTACTACAGGTTGTGCAAGTGTTTTCTTGTTCTTCAGGGCAGCTATGAACCTACAGTGAAAACTGTCTTGTGTGCTAGTGTATCACAGTTATTCTGAACTAAATAAAGTCACTTTCACACTGAAGAATATTTAGAGGTGCTTTTGTATGTAGCACTTATTTACTGATGAATGGAGTGTTTAAGTGTGGTTCATTTTACCAGGTAGTAATGATGACTTGTCTTTACAAAGTTACCTAGTTTAAATGCCAGTGACACTGCCTGGAGGATAAAATCTATTGGTAACTATTTTTCAGTTTCATATACATTCTGTGTGTGTTTGTGTGTGTGTGTTTGCTCACCCCTGCTAGCTGACTGCCAGCCAGCATCAGCTGTGTGTGGTGGTGTTGGGTCTGTTGCTGCTGTTGCTGGGAGGGAGGTGCAGCGCTGTGGGTCATCTCAGAGCTCTCCTCGTTCTTTCCCTAAAGAAGAAAACAAAGAGAAATTTTTATATTAGCATTATTTTATTTTAATTTTAGGAGTCATTTTGAAAAGAGAAGAAGCAACATGCACACACACAGATCTCTGAGCTGACAATCGATCTTTTTTAGAAGGTTGTTTTGCTGGTTCTTCACTGTGGTACCACAGGAAAAGTAAACTGAATATGCACAAAATTAAACTGCTGTTAAACATAACGCTACAGGGAAACACCTCTTTACTAGAGACATTCAACTCCAGGTGACATATGTAGATCTGTGTATCTGAGATCTGTGTTTCACAGCTATATAAGTGCACAAATCATCTTGAAAAATATCAACACATCAAAAAATGTCACCAATATGTTAAAATATCTGACACATAACTATAAGCTTGAAATGCAAAAATCTTCTACTACGTTTGTATCAAATTTGCAGCTACAATCACACCTAAGAGATCATTCCTAACATATTTCTGCTGTCACTCTTTGTCTTTTGCTTTCTCTCAGACACACATCTTAAAATATTATGCTGAGCACTGCTGTGGAACAAACTCTCATACAGCGTGTTCATTGTTTTGAAGTTTAGAAACAGAAGTAAGCAGGAAGACAAAGCAGAATGTGCAGGTGAAAAGAAAAAAGACAAAGTCAAAGACACTTCATTATACTCCTTCATTTGACTTTTCGAACTTGATCTTCACTCTCTGTCTCGTTGTTTTCCACTGATTCACTGGTTGAAGTGTTTGTCGGTTGTCAGTCAAGAACGACGAGTCAATCCCTCTCGTTTTCGTGGTGTCAGAAACATTTGAGCTCTACTGACCTCTGACCTCTAGCTGTCGGTACTTGCTCACAACCCTGTCATTACCCATCCATCACCGCTGCAATGTGGTGAATCTTTACACCTATCGCTCACCGTCACTACATTCATACCCTTTTTCTTTATGTCTTTTTTCCTCAGGGCCTTTTGCTTCACAGTAAGCTGTGTGTGGACAAAGTTACCTGATTGCATGTCTTACCCTGGGCACCAAAGCCATAAATCACAGCACACGCTAATTACTCTTTGTTGCATCATTGTGCACATACTTATATTTCTGTGCATGTTTGTCTGATACAAATTTTGGGCACTGAAGCTTCTGACAGGCAGTATTGATTTATACACACACTACATGGCTGAACAGGCTCACCTTGCTGCCAGCTGGCGTGGGGGAGCGACTGAAGGGGCTGGTTTTCATTGGCTGGACCTGCAGCAAAACATACAAATTAAAGCATCTAAACGCAACATTCATTACAAAGGATCCCTATAAAACCCTGTTATTGTTTGTAAAAAATCTCATTATTCAGTGAATTTTCATGGTGAAGTTCACTTGTTTACTACCTCCTTAAAAACCAAGCCACACTTCACATATCACTAACATTAAATATTACTGTTGCTGTAATGTAATTGTTTTATTTATAGGTGACAGATACTATTAAATTCACTGATAAATATATATCTATATATTTATATTCTGATTGTTATCAGTAGATTCATAATTAAAAATTAAGGTAGAAAACCAACCTGGTCATCAGGGCTGTTTCTGTCAGAGTCTGAAACACAGAGGGACATATAAACTGTTTATTAGAGTGTGTGTGTGTGTGTTCAGTAAGTCATAAATGGAACAGTTGGCTAAATGAAGGACATAACATTCACTGGATAACACGACAGGAGTGATAAGATCACACTGTGATTTGAAACTGAACTCAGAAATACATTCATCTATGTTCATATATATTCAGATAATTCAAATACACCTAACATGAAGATGTGTAAATTCTGTGTATCTATCATTAAATATGTGCATATATTTGCCAACACTATACCTGAGCTGTCCCCTGGATAATCAGCCCCAGGCTTCTCCTCTTCTGCTGCTGACATCCTGATATCTGCCAAAAACACACACAAAGACACATGAAAATAACCGCATAAGACACATAAAGCTATACAATAATATACTTGGAAAACCAGAGAGTTGCTGGTTCAAATCCCTGCCCCCCTTGGGTCAAGGGGACAAACACAGACTCAGCAAAGGCTGCGCCCTTAAAACATTTGACCATGTACTGTAGAAGACTGGATATAGTCTACTACTCTTTGCAGATTAATCCAACAGTATCAGGATCGAAGGCAAACATCAACATGGCAACATAAAAATCCCCAAATGTGTCTATGGCAGGACAAAGAACTTTATTTTTCCACTGAAATATTTATTAAAATTAAATAATTTCAACATTTTAGTAAATTTTGTGTGAAAAAAACTAAGAACACTCCTCACACTTCCTGTACTGTAGCTTTCGCATGAAACACACACACACACACTAAATCTCGGTACATTAGCAAAATGGTTGAAACACTTCTTGTGTGTGCACTCTGTCCTTGAACTCATCACCATCCGTCCTGCTGTGCTGCATGTTTTCAGACAGACAAAACAAGAAAACAGACTGACAAAAATGACTCCTGCTGATAATTTCCTCCTGTTTACATTAAATACGACCTGGAAACAACCAAAAAGGAAGACTCTGCAAAGCAAAAGCTTACTTGACCAACAAAACTGATGATGTGATACTTTCATTTAACACTTTAAATGTAAACTGTATCGACCCAGGATGTGGAACTGGGATTAAGAATCAGCTTTTCACGGCATCAGCCTAACTAGTCTTGCTGTACCTTCTGTTTGTGGCGACTTGCAGCAGTAATTGGTCTGAGAAGAGTGATGGCAGAGGAACTGCTTACCTGAGCACCAGACATTACTCAGCACCACCGCCATCTTGGATAAAACACTCATTCACCCCCTGAACTACGCACTTTACTCTGTCTGTCTTCTACCTTCATATCTCATTTCCTCCTCTTCTTTTCAGGTGTTTTGTATCAAACGGCGCAACAACAGCTTTGTGTGATTTAGTGCACATGTTCTGTCTGTGGCACGAGGCTCATGTTTTCTAGCAGGAGGCTGAAGCTGTCAAAATAATCACGGTACAAACTTTAAGTACGAAAAGGAAAGAATGAACACTTTAAAATGAGATAACAGCTTGTGGGAAATTATATATAAGCCTAGTGTGGTGTGTGTGTGGGGGGGTAATCTTATCATCAGGGTCACAGACAAGTTCAAGGTTCGATGAGAAGAAACGGTAGCAAGGAATGGGGGGTGGGGGTGGGTGGGGGTGAACAACTAGTTGAAAGACAAAGGGAACAATGGAAATGAGTGTATGTAAAGCTGCACAATGAAAAATAATCATCACCGTCTTTAAACACATCAACAAAATCTGCCTCTTCATCTTCTTCAGCATTGAGTGAACAGCCTGTGAACAGAGGGCTGTAGTTCCATGAAACACCAGATGGTAGCAGCACCATCTTAGAAATACTGAACAGAGGTGTGTGTGCGTGTGTGTTGCCTCATTTTAAGGTTGTGCTGGTGTTCTCCCTTTGATTTTATGTCTGCAGAACATTTAATCATATCAGATCATATTACTAAACATGGTTCAAAGCTGTAAGTCATCTGAATGACAATATTTTGTGCTCAGTAAGTAGTAACATTTGAAGTATCTAAGAAGAAATGGTTTTGAAAGTGCTGTTCAAGGTACATTTGGAAACACTGCTGATAGAGTAAATTAAGCACCTGATACATAGATACAACCTCAAAAACACAAAATATTTAAACTCTTCAATCTTCACTTACCCTAATTATATAAAATCCTTCAGGGCTACAAACACAATTTTCATTTTCAACAAAAAATAACTTCCATATAAACGCTACCACTTGCTGACAAAAAAATCCAGTCTGATGTTTTTTATATTCAATTATTAACTTTCCTTGATATTAAACAAATTAATTAATTAATTTACACACGCACACACACTGATAGACCTACTTCTTGCACAAAATAAAGCTCTAAGAAACACACTATGTAAAATATAACTTACTAAAATGCTGGAGCTATTTCATTAAAACACGGGGTTAAATTTTATACACGTTATTATCACAGGCTCCTTCATCCTTTCAGCATATGAGGAGAGGAACCCAATAAAATCATTTTATCATCCCACTCTGCCCTCATCCATTTCTCCCTCCTCATCATGCCTCAACTGCCCCTAACCCCTCTGGCCATGGGGCCTTTTAACCCCCCACCCCTATCCACCCCAACCACCTCATATATGCTAACAAATCAAAAACCCCAAACACCAAATGTCACAGATGTCCTGTGCACGTTAAGTTTTATTTTCTCTGATTAGATCAAACTAGAACCTCCCTGCATCTACAAAAATATGTTTCCACCTTTCTCCTGATAGATTTAGACTATTTCTATTGTTATTTTGAATAATTTGTGTTACAGAGGTACAGTGACCACACTCCTTCACCCTGGGGCAGTTTGGCAGCCGCTGCTCGGATGCAAGGCCCCCTCCCTTTCTACTCATCCTATCAGTGCTAATAGCATAGAAAGAGAGAGAGAGAGAGGCCACTGGGCAGATGATGTATCTGTCTTCTGGGTTTGACATGGCCTCCCTGAGTGTGTGTGTGTGTGTGTGTGTTTGAAGGAGAGGGGGGGGTGCAGGGTCACTGTCAGGGAATTAGAAAAGGGGAGTGAGTGAGAGAAAGAGGGGGGACGAGGGGGATATGATGGCTGGAGGGGTCCTAAACTCACCCCCTCTCCCTACATTCTGCCCACCCACCCCTCCTCGGTCACGCCTGTCAGAGGCCGGTGACAGACGGCGCGTGGGTTTATGTGTGTGTGTGTGTGTGTTTGAGGCGGGTTACCGGTCCTGTTTGGCGTGTGGATGTCAGAGGTCAGGCACATGGTCTCGGCCACCTCGCGCCTCACATACACTTACACCCCCCCCCACACACAAACAAGCCGCCTGATGCCTGCCTTTTCCACCTGTCCCCTGTCACATTCACTATCAAGCAAACACACAGGCGGTGGCAACGAGCAAATCTGCAACTGCTGCAACGGCAGCAAGAAAAAAGCTGCAGGAAAGTGTTTATTTTTAAAATAATAAAAGATAATAATGAAACAAGTTTTTACCTGAGATTTTTACGTTTCATCAAAATGCTCTGGATTGTAATTTTAATGCAGTAAAATCAGGTAAAATAAAAGGATCTTCAAATATGAAATTTGAAAACATATTTATTCAAGCTAAAATGTTGAGTTGCATTATTTTCTTTATTTCTATTTTTCTTTTCTGCTAAATATGCTCATTACATTATTAAAAATTAAGTCTATGGTTTCCAATGTGATGCCTTCTTTTGTCCAATCAGATATTATATATTCATTTTACCGGGACATATGACAGTGAAATCTGCAACTCTGAAACTATATTTTGGCATTTTTGCTTGAAAAATAATGATTGATTATGAAATTAGTTGCTGATTAGTTTTGTCAGATGACTAATTGTTAGATATTCTACATTAAAGAGGATCAGAAAAGAAATATAGTCTGAATTTGTAATGTTCCACATGAGCTTTCATTCACCCAAATTGGTGGATTTTAAGATCTTTGATGAGGACAAACAACAACCCCCAACTCCACATCATTACAGAGCTGATTATGATTTTAACTATTATAAAACTTCAACAACAGTGCACAGAGACGACTTCCAGTCCTACAACCACAGCAGGCCTTTTGAGGAAGTTGAGATGTATCAGCTTATAAAATAAAAAGTACCATCCGTAAAAAACTGACACTAATTAAATGCATGCACGTCACTGGATTTTAAGTTCACTAAAAAGTTTCTCTTGCGTTAAATTTTTTTCCTATTTAATTTTAAAATCGCATCAAATGCTGAATTTAAATGTATGATATTACAGTACAAACCCTGAACTTTTGTGCTGGTTATATTTTGACATTGGATTCAACACATCTGGCAAATGCAATTGTTATGTCTCATTTTAATGACCATCAAAAGCTGCAGATTGTTTGCATTTGATGAGAACATATGCTGTTTTAGACAAACATGGACCAGAAATGTACAAGTTATCTACATCAAATCTCAGAAAACTTTCACATCACGTGTCATACTCCACAGCTCCTACTGTAGATTTAAACATTAAGGTTTCACAAAATATAAATGTTTATACTCCAGAGAAGAGTTTACTTTTCGTATTAGTTTTAACTTTACATAAAGCTACAAGACCGTGAAACTTATTCCAACAACAAAAGTTTGTTGCTGTAAATGTTTGTTATTTACCTTAAAATCTGGAGATAAGGCTATTGTGTCTAATTTGGTGAGTCATGGAGATTTTTAGCCCAACAGAAGAGCTGCTCTACATCTTCACCATCGCTGAAAAATAAGCCATTCCTCTTTTCTCCTGCAGCAGAGAAACACACTGCTGGGACGCACACTGACTCACTTGTCACTTTCCAGTAAAAAACAGGTATCTTTGAATTATTGGTGAACATATTTGGTAGAGGAAACACAGAAAACTTGAAGGTGGCTCTGATGTTGTGCTGACAGGACAGGTAAAGCTAACGAGTTAGCTGCAGAATGCTACAGTAGCTGCTTCAACATCCTGACTGAACAACCAGTGCAACAAAATCTGAGCTCAGTTCTCCACCTTCACATTCTCCCTCACCTCCACTTGGTCTGTCCTTGATTTATTCTGATCTTTCTCATTTCCTCTCTTCCTTTTTACCCTCAGCCATAATATGACCATCTTACTGGAACTTCTCTCCAACCTCCCCCCTTCCATGTAAACCCTTTTACCTGTTTTCCTTCCCTAATTTCTCGATTCCCACCTCCCTCTCTCTGTCAGATTTAATCTCTAACATTGCTTCTCCCTGTTTTGCTTCTAACCTCCGTTTTTTTTTATGTGTCTCTCCCTGTGACTGATTTTCTATGTCATGTTACACACACTGGTTAGTTTCTGGTAAAATCAAATGCCAAAATATCCGACCTTGGACTATTATGACTATTGTAAAAGCAAATCTCACAAAGTTTTGTGAAATACAAACTTTCTAGAAGCACATGCTCTGCACAAAAGAGAGTGGAAGAAAAACCATAAAGTGAACAGTACATTTGTCACAAATTTGGCATGTTTAACACAACCTCATTACAAACACATCTGAAATATTGTTTAAATGCATTAATACATCATGTTACTGCCACATTGTGGAAAGATATTCTATAGTATATACTGTATTAAGTATTTACTGTATAGTATATTACTGTATTATACTGTATTAACTATTTTATGTTGAAGCTACAGACTAAATTAAACATGTAATAATTGCATTACCCTGAGGCCAAAAATATAACTTTACAATTTCTCCGTGTACGTCAGCATTTGGTCTTATTTTAAGAAATTTTTGAAATGATGTTGCCTTCTTCCTAATGTTAGCCTCTTCCTGTCTTACTACAGGTCTTTTTCACTCACTCAGTCTGAGGTTACATTGGCAGATTAACTGTGGTTCTACCATTAAGATGGACTAAAATAGATTATTTCTGTGTTGGAGTAATGTTTGTATAACCCAAACTCTAATTTGCTCCCTCTCTACTTCCTGTTTCTACCCTTTCCCCCCCTCTAATTCAGTGGTGGTCAGCAGCAGTGGTCATGGCACAACTGGACAGCTCTCTGCTAGCACGGGACACACAGACTCGTTGCCAGGCAACAGCAATGAAAGATCACTGTGCATGTGTGTGTGTGTGTGTCCACATGTGTGTGCACGTCTGCAGCTCACGTTTGTGTGTGTGCCTGTGAGAGTGTTAATCATTAAGAATAAACATGTTTCCCAGGCTGTAGCCGCGGCTTTGGTGCGAGGCAAACAAAGTACTGCATGCTAATGTCTCCACTGATGTTTACACTGTAACAACCAGTACTAAAGGATTATTCTGGCTTTTTATGGTGATATTCACACCATGGTTACCTGATTAAAAAAAAAAAAAGAGGTGAAACCAAGATGGAAATCATATCTCAGGTTAAAGCACCTGGTAGCAGGATATTTTACATATTTCAAAGGTTGAATGTCAATACAAAACTATTTCAATGTTTTCTAGATAATTAAAACTTTTTGCTGTTTTAAAAAGGCCTAAAAGCCTCCAGGATCTGTATGAGCACATTTAAAAAAATTACATTTCTGTACGCCCACTCAAGTTTTATCAATGTTGCTGTGTAAGACAATACTCTTACTAAAAAGTCAATACTTTTCTTAAGTGAATAGTTTTATGCATCTACAGTTTACAGAGGGTGAACTACACCTGTCTCGAGAGTAAATGAGTAACGTTGTGTGCAGACGATGGTTCGTTGGTGAGTCACATAGGCGAATGTTTCTATGAGCTCAACTGGAAAAGTACTGCCTCTGTGTACCTCGTATGTGTGTGTGAGTTAGAGAGCAGTGATTGTGTGCGTGGCTGTATGCATGCATGCATGCACGGGCGTATGTGAACGTGCACGAGGGCAAGCGCTTTCCGAATATGTCTCTAGAGTGTTTATTATATCCGATACAGTACCTCTTTCTCGCACCACATATTTCTGTGCCGATCGATACCTCTGACTCCCGACAAGACAATAATCGCACCTCCCTCCCCCTCTCCTTCTCTCCACCATTATTACTGCCCTCCCCAAGGAGCACAACGCTGGGATGGAGGGATGAAAAAGAGAAATAAAGGGAGGAAGGACAAGTGGAAAGAGGAAATGGTCGCTGTGTGCTACTTCCTTTTCAGAATCCCTGTGTTGGGGTGCAAGAAAATGAGTGGGTGAGGGACGAAGATGGTTGAAGACAGAAACAAATGAGCAAGGAGAATGAAGATAATGAGCACACGCTGAAAAATTTAGGAATTTGAGGGGATAATAGTGAAGGGTGGGAGATGTTACAGAAATGGTTTCAAAGAGAGAAACCAAGGTGAAATAAAGAGACGGGAAATGATGGCGAGAGGACGGAGGGAGGAAGGCGATGGGACAGTAGAGGAGGGAGAACAAACAAGCACCAGCAGGAAGGCGACGACACGTTTGACGCTAACTTTGCGAAAGAGATGGGGATCGGTGCGGAGATCATGTCTGAGCTGAAGTCTCTCTGCAGTCTTGATTCACTTCGTTGCCAGCCTGAGGATCAGCAGCCCGACACAGACATTGTACCACCAAACTCTACACTGAAGACACTAGTACAAAGGAAAAAAAAGAAAAACTAAAATGACAAAAGGCACCAAAAATTTTTGGAATCTAAGGATAATGCCTGAAGGCTGAAAAAATAAGCTGTGCTGAAAAGAGAATTAAAGTCAAAAAGAGAGAGAAGAAAATGGCAAGAATGACTGAATGGATGAGCGAAGGGATGCTGGGACAGTTAGCGGGGAACAGAGCCTGGAAGGAAATAAAAGAACGAAAAGAGAGAGAGAAAAAAACAAGCAGCCAAAAATTTCAAACATTGCTGTAAATGGCATTGAGAGAGAAAACAGAAATATGAAGATGAATGGAGTGAAGAACAGAAAAAGAATAAACTTAAGAATAAATAAATAAAATGTGCACACAGTGAACTGCTCTGTGACAGAGCATCCTCAAAGGAAATAGCAGGAAGGAAAAGATAGTGACAATTGGACTAACAAAGACACACAGCCTCGCCTTGATGGTGGGTGTGTGTGACTGATTGGATGAAGAGGGAGGGGGCAGATTGTGTTCAACAGAGTCAGTGATAAAATTGAATGGATGAGGTGGACAGAAAGACGACTAAAAGATGAGACGAAGGGGTTGGAATAAGAAAAGAAGGAAGGTTGCTTTCAAGTCCAAATTGACCTGGATGTATCACTGCTGCATGGACGTGTGTTCATGGATAAAACTATGACAATAATTCCTCCTAAAATAAAAAATGCAAGAAGAGTATATTGTGCTATCTCCAAAAGAGGACTGGATTTGAAAACAACTTTGATGTTGACTAAAATTTGAAACTCAAAACATGCACTCTGATATTTTTTATTTGCCAAATTAAATGTAAAGAAATAAAACGAGACACAGACTCAACTGGTTTTCTTAAATATCTGCACTGCAAATAATAGATGACTGATTCTGAGTCTAAATCCTGCAGCCTCCTTTTCAGGTTGACCATCACATTTATCCGGTGGGGGCTGAAAGGATCTCATAGGTCGAGGGATTGCAGAATTTTCGCCACCCATAGAAGATCATATTATCCTTCAATTTGGAGTTATGAGGTTGTCATGTGACCAGAGGGATATTTATGTTCAGAGCATTTGGATTCAGGGTGAAAATCCCAGGACTGTGTCTGGGAAAAAATAAAACCATCTAAAACCACAAAAAGACGCTCTTTGTGATGAATTAACTGCACACGACTCTAATATTTGTATCTCTCTGTACGAGAAAAAGAAAGTTTGATAACCGGCGTGTATCTCTACAAACAAATGAAAGGCTGAATGAGGTGTGTTGAAACCAGCTCGGCGTCTGTTCCTCCAGTCATGAACGCCAGTGATCTACAGTGCGTGCCGCAAGCCATTAGATGGTTAGGTTTACAGGTTTATCGACTGGACCCGAATTAAATTGGTTCTCAATTAAACAAAGCGCTTATTTGACCTCTTTACCCCGTCCTGTCCTCTCCTTTCCTGTCCTGTTAAATATCCTTCCTTATTCTCCCCACCTTCCTCACACCGAGTTCTTCTACATCGACACATCCATCTCTCGCTCAGTGTAATACCTCTACTCCCTTCCCCCCTTCGTCTATGGCCATCACCCCATCCCCATTTGCTGTTACCTACCCCTCTCTATTTAAACCCCCCTCTTTCTCTCTACCATCACACAGCACTGTATTCGTTTCCTCTCTGTCCTTTTCCCCAGATCTGATCTTTGCTCTGTTTCTCTCTTACACTTTCTCTCAGTCAATCCATCAATCTCTCCTTAAATAACAGCGATGAATTATTAAGTGTATTTATTCAAACAGCATTAATTATAAAATACAGGCGGCTTGTCAGTCTATTCTCTTCGGCTAAGGATGGAGGAGGAGAAGAAGAAGAAGAAGAAGAGGGGATATTGGGAGGTAAAGGGAAGGTGGAGGATGAGTTGGGTTGTGGTTAGGGTTGGAAATGGGTAGGGAAAAAGAAGAAGGAGGTGAAAAGGGGGGTTTAGGAAATTGGTGTGGCTAGCGGAACAGCTCCCCTCCTTCCCCACCACCTCATCCCTTGCTCCCTCCTCACCCTCCCTCCCCTCCTTCCCTTCCCCACTCTGCTTTGTATTCTGCGGAGATGACAGGGGGAAAGCTTTATTGCTCTGAGTTTGTATCGATCGGGGCCCCACAGAGGGGGTAGCCAGACCTGCACACACTGGAGGCCCTTTCGCAGAGGCCGCTGTCTCCTGCCTATAGCCCCCACCTCACCCCAGCCAAACACACCCTTCCCTCTTCTTTTCCTTCTTTTTCTCTCCCTTTTAAAATCACAGGCTCCTTCTCTTGTTTTGAGAGGTCAAGAGACGAAGCGCGGCAGCTTCTATTTACCTGTATGCAACATCAACGCACCCGAACGTAGAAAGCCTCGCACAGGCAAGAATGGAGTTTAAATGAGAGCGAATAAAAACACGATTTTTCGCAGAAGGCTCTCCACTCAAACACACACAAGCGGAGGTGAAACATAGGCACCGGGAGCAGCAGCACTCATGAACACGCTTATATGTGGCAGAAACTCACAAGTACACAAACTCACACACACAATCCGAGGCTGCAGGGCTGAGCTGCTGTCCTGAGCAGAGTTGCGTCAGAAATCCCTAATCTGGGAGCGTGACTGTCCTCAGTTCCAGCAGGCAGGGATCAGGACGCTTCGGGCAGATTCCGAATTTAAGGATAAGATGGGATAGGGATGCAGGTTCTGAAATCACCCTGAGGGATGGAGGGATGGGATGGAGTCAGGGATGAGAAGGGGTGGAGAGGGGGAGGATGAGTGGTATGATTTGCCCCCTGTGCCTCCTCACTGTACATCCAGCTTCCCAGCATTCCTAGGGGCAAAGGGCAGAGACAGTGCACAGACACTGGGACCGATGACTCCCTTTTTTATTCTGATACACTCAGACACACATTCACAGCTGGCAGCTGCAGCGACACTTACTTTGGTCTTACCCTTTACTCAAAGTACGAGTAAAGAAGAATACTGGTATCAATTAGAGTAACAGCTTCGAATATCTTCCCACTTTTCCCAAATGGCTTTAAACATCTACTGTAGTGAACTTTCTCTACATGTGTATAGAAAAAAGTACTGAATGTAGTTCTAACATTTACTTGATTTCTTTTCATTGAATCACTGCATAAAATAGAAACATGGCTTGAAAATAAAAGCTCTCCCAATTAAGAACTATGCTGTAAACATAAAGTTGTGAAAGAGATCATTTTAATTACTTATTTGTATGGCTTTATTAGATGATAAGATATGAGAAATGAGTGAGAGTCAATAATGGTCCCCAGCTAGACTCAAACTCATGACTCATGGTTGGTTTTAACCCCTAATATCTTAAAAACTATTATTTTTTAAGATACTAGTATTTCTTTTCTGATTACCATTGGTATTTGTGTGTGACCAACAATGTAACATAAAAAACACTCAACTTTTAATCAATCAAGTTTTGATTAAACTAATTCCATTTTTGCTTTTGCCTATTTACATAATGTGTTAATTTGGCAGATGCTTTGTACAAATTTTGCATTAATAAGGTAAAATCCATGCCACAACAAGAAACTTCTAAGAATAATGACCTTGTTCCATGTGACACTAGAACCATAAGGATGGAGGTGCCTGAACTAATGTCACAGTAAATGACATTTTTTGTGTGTGAGTGTGTGGGAGTATTACATAGAAAAGCATGGAGAGATATGGAACATACAGTATTAGGTCAATTATCTTGTTCAGTGGAAGCGGTTTTTATAATGTGCAAGGATGAGTGACAGCAACTGGCCCCTTGTGACTGATGGAGAACGATCCAAGATATTTTTGTCTATAAACAAAAAACAGCAAAAACATAAAACAAAATAAATAATTTCTTTTATGGTTTTTTGGGATTCGAGTCCCTCAACCTTCTGGTCACTCGCCTGAATCTGTAACCTCACGGCCACCGTTGCTGCCACCCACTCCATTTTGTTGAGGTGCGCTGAACGAATCGGCGAGCCAGCCGTGGAGAGAGACAGAGACAGATAGAGAGGACGAGAGAGAGAGAGAGAAATGGACGGATGGACGGCTGGAGGGGAGAATGGGTGCTCAAGGCCACCCTGCTCTGAACCCCCTCCTCCTTCAACTCTTTCACTCCAGAGTGGCTGTTATCTCTCTATTTTTACACTCCTTCCATCAGCAGACCGCCCCAGACCCACTTATGTTCACTCACCAAATGACACATGGACGGACACACACACACAGACAGAAACATACACAATTACAGATGCAGACAATGGCAGTGGTGCTGCTAAGCCACTGTGAGTCATTAAGTGAGTGTATTTTTTTTTTTTTATAGGTGGGTTGTATGTATTTGTATGTGCACAGAGTAACCTTTTACAGAAACTGCAAATCACCTGCTGCCTTGCTGTTTGACCAGAGGTTTGATCAGGAGTGGGTTTCTTCAGCATTAGGCTGGTTTAGAGATGTTACTTTGAAAAGCTGCGCTTCACTTTTTTTTTCTTTATGTGAGATGATTTTAAATTTGACTTGAGTGCAGCAAAATTGCTTGAAAATGAAAAGATGATAAAAGCGAGATATAAAACATAAGGTATATCAAGGTTGTTTAATTCATCTCTTTTTTTAAATTAAATTATTTTCCATTATGTAAGTAGCACATTTTTATGTTTTCACATTAAGAAATTAATAATTTAAATTCAAAGGTGTATGATAGAGGTAGTGTAAGATTCCTTAAAGCTATCGGATCATTGTTACCTCGAAATACAGGCAGAAAATAAAAAACACTGAAAATAATCACATCAATGAGCTTAAGGTGACAAACGTCCATTACACACAGACAAACACACACAATTACAGCCTTCTAGAGCAGAGATAATTGTAACAGCCAGAGAGAAAAAAGGTGCATGTTTGTGTGTGTGTCACTGTATGGAACAGATCCATAGGGGGTTGACTATACAATAACAACCAATTTAATGGAAAACTATCCTTTTTGTGGGTGGAATGTGTATGTGTTTACCTGCATTTAGACTGTAACACACAACAGGGACGCCAGCAGGACACCAATATACTTTTCACTATAATATTATGCCTTATACGATGTGTCTTTATTATTTGTACCATAATCACGTTCTTTTTTTTGGTCCCAGTGTGTGAGTGTGTATGCACATGTTGGTCTTTTTTTATTGTAGATGAAACCATGCTGGCACATGCTGGACCACCACGGTGCTATGTGCAAGTAAGACCACTCTTACTTTAAAATGTGCACACAAACACAATTTTCTGTATATATATTTTTGTGTGTGTATATAGATGTATATATATATATATATATATATATACACACACACACACACACACACAGACCAACAGACACACATGCTGCCTGGATGACTGACCTACCGCCATTTCGCACTACTGACCAGTACAAATTGGATAAGGGTCCATTCTCTCTGCACCAGCACACTTCCACACAAAGACAACGTGCACAAGTACACACATGCACACACAAACACGTGCACAAACGCGCTCTACACAACAAGCTCAAAATGGCCGAAATGCTGCTGTTAGAGTCGGCCTCTCAGTGGCGAGTAAAGTTACAGAGAGGAGAGAGAAGTAGAGGTGAGATAACAAAGTGTGTAGCTTCTTCTTCTCTTCTTTGATACTATTTCTGCAATTGCTGCATGAATTTTGTTATTAAAACTTTTCTGTTTAGGATTTTTACAGATTACACAAAAATATTTAAAATAGTTTCTTACATAGATAACAATTTGTTCTGTGGATAGAATACTTCACAGTACACACTGTCCTTCACACTGATGATCGTACAACTTTATAATCACTGTGGTATGCTACATGTCACTGCCTTCGTCGTGATCTGTACTTTCTTTTATTTCTGCTTTAACATCCCAATTTGAGCTTGTTTGTCTGATCGTCTGCGGCAAATTATCTGTTGGTATCCATTCCCATCTTCCACATTGTTAAACCCCAGCGTCTGTGTATGCTTAATTGTGTGTCCAGCTATTCTTCGCTTTATTAACAGTGTGATCTTGCATTCGTGGAGCCCACAGTCTCTAAAGTTTATATACATCTCAATGTATGTTCCAGCTCTCTATTTACTATAACTAAATGAAAACACTATTGGTTGTTAGCCAGGTTTTCAATGCGGTAGCTCAGGTCACAATGCAGCACAGTGCACGCTCCCCTTTGCTTCCCCCATCCCCACCCCACTCTCCTTCATATAGAGCTATGTAATTACAGCGTGGCCTCGACATACTCCCCTATAGCGCCTAATTGTGCGGATGCTGGGACCACATGCTGTTAGGGAGTGGCTGCATTGTGTATGTTTCAGATGTTTGCCTTCATGTGCAGGTCTGGTATACTGATGTCCACACGACAGCAGAGGTGGAAACAAAAGAGCTGTGTATTGTCTTGTCCTGGTTTGTGATTTGTGTTTTAAATGTTGTTTAACACGTCTGTCTGCAGAGAAATGTAAGTGAAGTTATCAAATGTGGTGTCATTAATCCTTATTAAAGTTATTAGTTCTTGAAAGAGAAGTCTCATTTTTTTCAGTTTATTCCTAATTTTATTTTAGCGAGTTAACCAGTAGATGGATGTGTCTACCCGTTTTGAGCAAGGCAATTCTTTCACTTGAAAGGACACGCACTGTGATAAATTAAGGTGCAGAATGAATTAAATTAAAAGAGTGACATATACATTACACACAAAATATTAATGACATGATGCAATACAGTTACTACATCCTCTAAAATAATGTTAAATTAACAACTCTCTACAACACATTCAGCAGAAATGTAAAATTATAACATTAATGACACTAAGATTTATTGCAGGACTGATAGAATAGATTAGTTTTAGCTGGTTGTACCTAATAAACTGAGTACATGAGTATGTGAGTATTTTCTGTAGCCATATCATGAAAATGAAAGCAGTTAAGCATTTTACTTACACACACTCTGACACTAACAGAGTAAAACCACAGAGCTAATAAAGTTATCAGTGTTGTGTCATCTTTAATGTTACATGCACTAGCTTAGTGTGGTTTTTGTACATCTCAGCGGAAAAAAAAGGAAAAGTCAGCAGAAGTAGTTCCCTAAAATACTTGACTTTTTGCAAAGAAGAATTTTTAATGGCTGTTTCACAGTCCCCCTTTTTTATTGTGTACAACTCCTAAAAATGCCATAACACGGCCGAAACACTATTAAGATAAAGGTATTATAAATTTCTGCCTGTCGTTTACGTCTTGATTTAATAATTCACACTTGTCTATGCAGCAATTTCTGTAATTCAGGATATTTTCTCTTTAGGGAGACAATAAATAATCTTAAATTTAGGACTCAATGGTGAGATTAGTGATGAGTGACTGGACAGGATGCTGATGTCCTGCTGTAGAGTGTAACTGTGGCTGTAGATAATCAGAAGTTCAAAGAGTATCGACATGAGATGGGAGCAGCTCAGTGATAACTACAGCATCATAACTTCCATAACAAATCTAACTTTCATCACATTTTCATCTAATAATCAAGCTGGATTTGAACAGTATGATACATAAATGCCTACATTCAGCCCCTTAAAGTCATCAAACGGAAGAACAAGGAATAATATTTGCAGTACTGCTTCAGATCCACATGTTTATGACATATTCTCACATCAAAGGGCACAGCATGGTTATAATATTACATCTCTCTGGTGGCTCCCACCTGACCGTACGTCTAACTTAGTGTACACTGGTAAATCTGAATATTTGTATAATGGCGTGTCTTTGTACTCACAGGCAGGCCACGTGGCCCGGTGTGTTTACATTTGTTGACGGGGGCACACGGGGTGATATCTCACAGCAATCGATGAACAAGGGAACGAGAGGTGGGAGGGAGGGGGAGAGAGGTTAAAAAATATCAGTAAGGAAAGCAGGTTATCTTCTGTCATTAACGAAGGGATTCCCGCGTTGAGGGAAGGAAGGGGGGGGCAGGCGGGTTGTGTAGGGGAAAGACCTGGATTCATTGAGAAAAACCACAGCGTGTTTGGCATCAAGAGAAAGCAGACAATTATCTATATTGATTAAAGCCAGCCAGCCAGCACAGGGAAGACAGAAAACTATGGCTGGATCAATAGAGACGGAGGGAGGGAGGGAAAGAGGGATGTAGGGCAGAGGAAAGAGGGATAGCTGGAGACAGATGAGACGGTGAGGGCTTGAAGAGAGACTCCACAGATGAAAAAGTGACTGTAGAGATGGAGTATTACCAGCGAATAAAAAAAGAGAAAATGAATTAAAGCCAGATGAGCAGGGAGGGAGAGAGTGAGAGGTAGCGAAGAAGACTGGTAGGAAAACTTAGTGCGAGTACTGAGGTCGATGAATTTAACAGACAACAGTAAGACTGTTAAATAAAACGACGGGATGGGTATTTGAGGATGACAGCGTAAGGAGTTCAATAAGGAGACATATGTGATGTAGGTGTAAGATGGACGTGTTCAAGGAGGGAGCAAAACTGACGGCGGGGAGAGAAGAGTGTGGGGGACGACAAAAGGAAAGAGACTGAACACTGAGAGGTGTTTGGTTGTACGCAGGTAACATCATCCTCAGTAGCTCCCTGGGGACTGGAAACCATCGCATGAGGAATGACACTCCTCAGAGACTAGAGTGTGTTTGTGATCTTATTTGTGTAGCTGAAAACCACATCTGGATCAAACATACAATCAAACACTTGTCTCATGCTGCATGTTAGTATGTTGTGTAGAAAGGTATCCGTGTTGTAGAAGGCAAAGGAAAAGAAATGTTCACTGACTCGGTTGTATTAGTTCTCACTTCCATGTATAAAATTGTATTGTGCTTTCACACTATGATCATTAACACACTGGGAAATTAAATTACTGCTGCAGCTAGTGCTTCACTTTCTTAAAAATGACAAATTTGCCATGGAATGGAAAATTAAAACTTGTTTCACATCGGCTCACACTGAGCAATCCCGTCAGACCAAGCTGTCTTCATTCCTGCAACATTCATATTGAAATTTTTTCAACAATTGCATTGTCATGTTATTGTAAAAAATGTGGTTAAGAGTTTAAAAAAGCAGCGCTGAAATGCTGCGGCTTCTTAAGGTGTCAACATTCAGTACATCTGTGAACTTGTCAGTTAAACTCAGGACCAACCAATGATGTATCTTTTTCAACACGTTACCACTCTTTTCTTTCCCATAACTGACTCCACAGCACTGTTTCTCAACCACAAATTACAGTATGAGCCACATTTTCCTCTATTTTTGTCATTTGGTACAACTGGTCGGCCAGGAGTGAGTCTTCTAGTTTTGTGAAAACTTGCATTAGACTAAAATAAGAGGATAATTAGGCCTCCCCAGCTGACTGGACCAACGTATATTTGTAAAACTGGCCATTAGTCTTAAGTTTTAACCTCTTGTTATGAAGAGTCCACTTGAATTGTACTTTTAATTGTAATTCTAACTTGAATTTAACTCCTGCAGATGGAAGCAGAATACATGTAGAACAAATTAGCTTTTTATTCACACAAGCTTTAGTTTGTGATTATTAGTTTGACGGTTGAATAAAAGCATAACTCACTTCTCTTCATCTCCTCAAGTACATACATGTATCGTTGCTTTTGAAGGTGCTCAGACTCCTTCACTTTTTTCACAAACATGATGCACCTGACGACCACATTTTCTCATCTGAAAGGGTCTGAATACCTTTGCTAAAATTACCCCCCCTATTTCAAGTTAAATTCACAATGCAGTAAAGTCAGGTCTCCCTTGCAAAAGAAATCTTAATCTCTCACATTTCCTGATTAATTAAAACTTAAATGCATCTAATTCTTTCTGGATATGTGTCCCCTTCTCCTTTTCAACTCTCTCTCTATTTCTCTCACTTTTGATTCACAGTTTTTTGGATATCTCGTTCTCTTTCTCTCAGTCCCGTTTCTTCCTATTCACTCTTTTTCTCCCCTCTTCACTTCTCTCTCCCTCTATGTCTCCTTCCTCAGGGTCATCCTGATGGTCACCAAGGTGCTGTAGTGAGCAGTATGGAGGATTGTAGGTCTGAGGCAAAATGGCCCTTAAATGGCTCTCAAACTCACACTGGCTTTATTGATGCTCTGGCCTGACGCCAGCTGTCTACGACGCTGTGTGTGTGTGTTGGGGGGAGAGTGGTGCTGATTGCTATGTTGATTATACAGAATTGTCCTACACCTCTCTGAAAGCTTCTTAACATAGATGGTGTGTGGAGACAAGACAGAGACAGGTGGGAAACACGACACTGGTTAGGGTTGTCATGCGCTGAGTGGGCTATTTTCATATATCTACAGTATATACTGTATGTGAAAAACAAGTAAAGGAAGGCTCCATGAAATAAAACTATTTTTTTCCAATGTGAAAATTACTTTTTAAGAAAGAATACACCTGACTTATGTCTCACTGTAACTTACAAAACTTAGTGTCAAAATGATACGTTTAGATTTAACCTGCCTGTTATCACTTCATCACACTTGCAAATGCATTATGCTGCAATGCACTGCAAGTGTTGCCTGCCCCGATTCATTCCACGTCTGCTCCGATTATGTATGTGTACACTAAACTGCCAGTGTTGCTCGCTCGCATTCACTTGCTTCACCTCAAGCTCGTCAAGTCTTCTCAGTTAAAAGAAACGGATTCAACAGACACAAGCGATAAAGCGTGGAAACTTGCAGAGAGATTCGTCAGTAGGTTGTAACGCCACAAGAACAAGTCACATGTTTAGATTCATCCGCACAGAGTTATCGGCACATTATTTGCTGCTCCAAGCATGTGTTTAATGCTTAAAGATTGTTGAGATAACTACTGTTTGTAATGTTTTCCCTCTTATTCAAGCCCAGCTGCCTTATAATTGACACAGGCAGGAAAGTTTGACCTGTGGGTCCTTTGGGTGTTGAATGACCAAATTCATGTCCTTTATTTTAAGAATTAAGGTTTTAAAATCCTCTCTAAGCAGGGTTTAAATACAAGATGAGAATATTTTTAAGGTTTTGAATAAAGGTTCATGTTCTTCGGCTTCAAGCTGATACATCACATTAAATACTGTCAAAAAATAAAGTAAATAAATGCCTACTGCAGACAGTGTTTATCCATCAATCAATTTGAACTTGGACCAAGGAGGTTGTGTTTTCATTGTCAGCGTTCTGAACCACAAGCCTGCAGGATGAACGCCCCAGTTTTTTCATCCTGTATTCCTCTGTATTTCTCAGTCTAAACAATTAGACTGATTGAAATGAAAGGTGCTAAAATTTTAAACTCCAACATCATATTTAATACATCATTGGACCAGTTATATTAAATCTGGATGAATGACATGTTCATACTTTTAAATTCCATCTACATCTACAAACATCTACTGCAGCTACTGTCACACACAAACAACCATGATGAGGAAGTGTAAGATTAAAAACTCCTCTGAAGATTTCTGTCGTATGAGAACATGTATACCTGTGCAAATGGCAAATAAAACACTTGACTTCACTTGTTAAAAAAAAAAAGAAGTGTAGTTTTCACTGGTGCATCATCAGTAATGTATAATCAGGGATGATGCATGTGTGAACCCTATCTACCTGCTCCAGTGGTCACAATCCTTTACAAACATGACTCAAAGTGATAACAGCATGTTGGCGTAAAAAAACTGTGCAGAAAAACCACTGTGGTGGTCATATCTTTCTTTTCTGCTTGACTCTCTCTTCAGACACACACAAACAAACAAACAAACACACACACACACACACACACAGGCTACATACGAGTGGCCCCAGTCAGTCATATATAGTTAGGAGTCTCATCCATATTCTACCTGAATGTCTGGCTTCTTTTTCTTCAGCTGACATGGGCATGTTACTCTGGACACAGTGCAACACAAAGCAGCGTGCATGCTCACACACACACACTCACACACACACACACCAGTATACATAAATGCACATACAGTCTCTGCTCTCGCTCCTCTTTCTGTCTCTCTTGCTCTCAAACAAACAGAGTTGATGTTTGATCAAAAAAGTGTAGAAATCTTAGCTTTGACTCAAAGAATAAAATCAGAAACTGAAATAAATTCCAACAACTTTAAATAAATAAACCGTGCAGCTATTTAATAAATGCCTTACCTAAATGATATGCAGATATGTTATTACCAAATTGCATTTTCATTCCACTGAGGAAAAAGATGAAATACTTTGATATATCGATATGAGGATGCCTCAATAACTAGCCTCGCTTTGATATTGCTTCTGACGTGCAATTGGTGAATGACTGAATTCAATAAACACAATTGACTCTGACAGACTTGATGAAATTTGGAATGCAAACGTATGTAAAAGTATGTTTTCTATATGAGATGTGTGGGGGTGTGGGGGTGTGTGTGTGTGTGTGTGTGTTTGCGTATGTGCGTGTGATATTGAGGGGGCTGGGGGGATCCCACTTATGAAAAATAAATTTCAAAAAGCCAGCATTACCTCTGCTCAGGCCCAAGCTCCAGCCTTTGCATTTCAATATGAGGTGCAGCCTCCATTATTTATGACGCTTTACACCTCAAAACCACAGCCTGCCTCTCTCTACCTCTCTCACCCTGACTCTCTCTCTCCCCTTATCCCCATAGTAACCACTAGCCCTGGGTCTCCAGAAACAGTCAGTGTGTATAGAGAGAAAAGAGACAGCGGCCTGTGGATGGTTTGGTGCCAACAGGCATTTGATGGATGACAACATGCAGCAAGTTCAAAACCAACTTAGACAAGCACTGAATTACCACAACAGGATATTAAACTTCATATATAAACACCTCTGGAGACTGAGAGGAGGAAGATTTTACACCTGCAGGCAACAGCTATAGATTACTACAGATGTTTTCTCAAGTTTTATTTTGGTGTTATATTTACAATTTCGTTCACTGATAGTACCGACTGTCATATCAGCATCTACTCCATGTCAAAATATTCACTCTTTGGTGGGACTCTTTCTGTCTTCCTGGCTGTCTCTCTGCCTGATAGGAAGCACAGTTTTATCTTGACATGTGAGATGCTGCGCTGCCAGAAAACGCACAGTATGTCCACACTGAACTGAAAAATAAAATAGCCTATTCTATGGTAACATGAAGAATTTATTGCCAAATAAAAAAAGAAAAAATGTATTTGTTTATTAACTGTAAAAAACAAACCACTAAAGTTACTAGAAGTGAACTGTGTTTTAACATGTCTGTCAATGGAAGCATCCTCCTCACAACAAGATGTAGCAAAGTTACGTATAACAGTGTTTTTCCACTGCGTGTTACCGGCTTGACTCAACTCTACTCACTTTCTGTTACAGGTATGTCATTTTCCACTGCAAATACAACACCCTGTCAGCGTAACTGGTAGACGCTCAGTGAACCTGCCGTGAAACTGCCGACAAAGGAACAAGGAAGATGTTGAAGGAACGGTGTTCTTGTTTCCTTTTGTCTCAGCAAGATGATGTTTTATTTGTGAAGAGAATGGAAGCAGGAAGACGTAAGACTGCTGAAAAAAAAAGGAGGAGAGTTTGGAAAATACTTCAGAGGTCAGATGACGAGACGACTGCGGTTGCAGCAGTGATGCATCTCTCTGACCAATCACTAGGCTGCAGTGTTTACACCTCAGCTCGCCTGGAACCTCGAAGGAGGTGATATCCCAATGGAAAACAAAGGAGGGTGAGTAGAGTTGAGTCAGGCCAGCGTGGTGGAAAAACGCCATAAAAAACAAACAGCCGGACCATTAAATCAGGGTAATAATTAAAACAATTTACTGATTGTGACAAATCACATATTGCAACTGTGTTGAATTAACAAACTGTAAGTAGCCCATGAATGGACTGATATTAGCTCTCAGTCTCTATTATTGCATGAAAATATCTGCTTTGACGTTAAAGGAACAGCTCACAAATCGCTTCATTCTTGGCATTCAACACTTTTGAGACAGTAAATTTAAAAAAGCATAACATATAAAACATATTTAAGACGAAGCTAAAGTTTGTGATGGAGGCACACCAACTGTGGGATCAGTAGCAGAGTAAATATAATATCATCTTGAAGTGGCTGTCATTATAATTTTTGCATTAAATGCCAGTATGACAGTGTGAAAAGGGTCATTTGTAGTGATGAACCTACAGTTAATTGTTACTTGAATCTGCCTCCCTCAGCTTTACAGTAAGTATGAGCTCATTGTTGAGTTATTCTTGTCTCATTGCTTTAATACAGTTGTTTTCTGATACAGCCAGAGAAAAAAGCTCTGATAAACCCATTGGACAGGAGTAAACAGATCAATTTGGTTACAAATTGGTGAAAATAATGGGACAGCAGCTCCACATGAATGACCATGTTGCTTTGTGAGCGCTGGATGTGTAAATAATGAAGTGTTTTCTAACAGGTTCACTACACAAGCTAAAAAGACAACAGTATGTTATTGTTAAATCAGTCACTGCAGGTTTAAGCTTTTTCAGTTCCAATGAAACTTAGACACTTTTGACACATCACCGTACAGTATATTAAAGGGATATTCAAGTTTTTTTCCCGCTTTTTCTCACGCTCATTTAATTTCATTTTCATATTAGTGGCCATTTTGACTATAGGTCATGTAAATATTGCACATGTCTGTAGAGAGTCAGGAAACAAATATAAATACAGGAAAGCACTGTATACCTTAGAATTATAGAAAATAAACATGTACTGTACATGTGAGTACAGTGAGTCAAAGTGAAAATAAATATAGATAGTAGCCATAGACATATTCGAACTAAACAAACAGAAGAGGATCTTTGTAGCTTCCTGTTGATTTTCTACTTTACAGTATGAATACTGACGTGAGAGTACCCTGCACACTTTAGTAAGTACAGTAAGTACTGTGTAAAAACCATAACACCCTTGAAAATCCTTTTTATGGCGTCTTTTGTGCTCAGCTGCTCCACAACATTAATCCAAGATAGAGCAAAACATCATTCAAAGGAGAAAATTTACTTCAATTCAAATCTGGCTGAACTGCATGTATGTCCATAACTTGACTAATAGGACAGAATGAATCTGCCCTCAGCATTGTTCAGAAGGGTGACACGCACAGTACAGGCATAGTGGCCTCTGCACGCAGTTAAAGTGTAAAATGAAACTAATGTAATAACCACAGAGCCTAGAAAGGATGAGTCTTTTCATGGTGAAAGATTTATAGTTTTCGAGCGCTGAAGAATCTCCATTTCCTGAATTACAAGTGAACTGACCTCGGCCCTGCGACAATAGTTGGCGTGTAGCGTTAGAACATCTGCCAGACATTAGTCAAACACACCATCGGCTAAATGATGGAGCTTCTGAGGGGGTTGTAAATTATAATGGGAATGAGGGGTAATATCCATCAGTCCATCCATCTGTGTGTGTGTGTGTCTCCGGACCTTTGGACAAAAGGCCTGCTGCTGCTACAGTGGCCAAAAGCTCTGCTGGTCAGACTTAATGAACCATACCCCCCCCCAATCCACCACACACACACACACACACACACACACTCTACCCATCCCCCCCCAGTGGCTCTCTCTCCTCTCCAATCCTACCTTGGCCCACAGTGGTTGTGCTAATATTGACGACACCCCTCTCTCTCTCTCTCCTTCCTCCCTCCCTCCCTCCCTTCCTCCTCCTGCTTTGGCCGGCAACCTCTGTTGTCCACATCTCACCTCATCCATAGTAGACAGTATTGATTTTCAGCGCGGAAAATAAAAAAGGCCATGAATTTTAATGCTTTACTGTCTGTCTGTCGCCTGCCCGCCCTCTCTCCCTTTTTCTCTCTGTCTCTCTCTCCCACTCTCTTAGTACTCATCTTCACCTCCTCTCCTTTTATTCTTAAAGCGATCTCTGATGTATCTCTCTGTCTGTCCATCCTTTGCCCATTTCTTTCTTCTCTGACCAATGCTCTCCCTCTGTCCTTCCACCAAACCCACCCACCGTCAGTCTCTCACTCCCCATTTTTCTTTCGCTCGTTTTTGTCCTAAGGGAAGGAGTAGTGGAGAGAAAAAAGTGGGGAGGCAGGTGTGGAGGATGCTGTGATGTGTGTGTGTGTGTGTTTGGGTCATGAGCCATTTCAAGTTTATACAGTAGCAACCTTGTTAACTAATCTGTGTGCATGTGGTGGGATTTGGAAAGAAAATCTGAAGATAAAACCATCTTTTCTTATGTGTTATTAAAACATTAGCTCATTAAAAACTACTAACAGACATGTCATTATTCTGTTGAACCACTAGAGGAAAATTATCTTTCTTTCATAGATTCTGGCTGTAGCACCAACGAGCTGTTTCATGTCGTCCTACCTTTGACTACAGCTGCAGCAGAGCTCTATTGGATTTTTTCCTGTTTTTCAGATGGTTATTAAGCCTGAGAGTAGCCACTGGTGGCCACTACATTTGATGCTAGCTAACGGTGAGTGAAGTGAGGAAGATACTATAAAAAGAAAACACACCCTACTGCTTTTCAAATATGCTGGAACCATTGAATCGTGTTTCAGCTAAGAGGTCTTTACACATACAGTAGATTCAAGAGAATACTATATGTTCTGTGAGTAATTTTATCAATACGAAGGTAAGATCAGAGAACACTGACAAGTTGGAACATAGTGATTTCACCTCTCAGGAACAGAAGAATAAAGTGGCAATTGCCATCAATGAGAGGTTGTATGCTTCTGTGAGCGCTGTCTGCACATCTTCGTTGTCGAGCAAAAACTCAGGGGCAACAACAAAAAAATGTTTCTGTTCGCCTGTTTCAGTCCGTTTCCCTGTAATTGTAATATCAGGTGTTAATTCTACTGGTTTATAGAAGTTCCTTAGTAGATAAATAAACTTTCAGTAGAAGCAAGCAAAAGAAAGGTGCTAAAATTGCCAGCTACCTGGATATCTCTAAATAAAAGTGAAATATCAAAATTACTGAATTCTCTGTGCTCCTCATTCTCCAATCAGTTTAAATTAATAGACTGCACGTATCACATGTGCACACACCTATGTAGTGTGAACTATAGACACAAAAAAGATAATAGTAAATAAAAAATGCCTCAAGTTAAATATTTACCAAAACTGTGAAATATGAGGTATCAAATAAGACACCTGCATATTTCACAAATTCCTACTATTGATTTTTAACTGTCATTTTGAAAAAGTAAAAGTGTGTGAACAGGTTTTCAAGGTACATGTAGTCAATGGAGAGAAAATGCAATATATACTCCTTTTTTTAACACAGACATGCTAGATGTCTTTGGCTACATGTGATATGAGTGAACAGTGAATAAGTAAAGAACCCTCTTTGATTTGATTTTGTGGGTCAAGGCCACAGAAACACACTAGACACATGCACAAACACGCCCAAACATACACACACGCATACACACACATGCTGTAGAATCAGAGCGATTTCCCAAACAGTCAAACCAGCAACATATTTTATATAATAATCAGCAAATAATTGCTGTCAAAAAAAGTCTGATCACGTTCTCATGCAATCATTGTTTAGGCACAAGAACAGTCAAAGTTCAAGATGCCAGCTACTGCCATCTTTAGTATTAATTTTTCTGTAAGTAGTGTAGTGTAAAACTACTTTGATGAAACTCCTATTGGTGATACATCAACTTCTGAACCTGTTACATTTAGAGTTGTAATAAGAATTGTACATAAAACTTAGGTGCAGGCCCCTTAAATTTTAAATTATATATACACATAACCAGAATAAATTCTTTGTTGAAAGTTACAATCGCACACATGTAGTTCAGACTCATCTGGAAAATAAAAACACAGGCTAGTCAGTGCCGTGTCTACATACATCTCATCGCAGAACAACCATCACCAGCTGGCTAGCTTTGGCTCTCAGAGGGCAAACGTCATTCTCCATTTGCTGGATAACCTTCAGGCCAGCTCAATCAACTGCCAATTGGGATGCTTTCAAAACAAACTCCAGCCCATTATCAGCAAGAATGCCACAAACACAAGCAGTGGGTTAAATGTCAGATGCCTGAAAAAATTGGTTTCCCACTTAACACATCCTTGGACTTTGTGAGGCTGTGCATCTCCTCAAGGAATCTTACTTTCCCATGAAAAAAGAAGCAAAACAAAAAAAATGTATTTGTATGTTTTCTAACGATAATGTGTGAGGAATGCGCGGTGCACAAAGATATTTTTTATTATTTTGCACCGAGTGGGTGGTTATTCATCTCAGAGTGTCCTCTGCAGGCTAACAGTGCTGTGCTGGGACAATAGAAGTATTTTTCAGTTTAATGAAAGCTTGGTTATTGTCAGTAGATGGTTCATTCATTGCATTCATTCACCCTTAGACGTACAAATTGAAGGGCAGGGTGTGTAGATGTTTGTTTTTGTGCTCTCATAAACACTCCATTTATAAACAGATACAGTATTATATATATATATATACAGTATTAAAAGATGTGTCTGCCAACCAATAAAAACAATAAATTAAGTCCTCTAATGAAAGCATTTAAGAGTCAGCAGATCATTAACTTTGTGCTCCAAACTCACAAAAGATTCACTTACTTCCTGCACTGCAAGTAAAAATGAAAACACACTTAATTAATCTCTAACACTCGTATAAGACACATGAATAAATCCGGTGACAAACACAAACTATCTCAAACTAAACCCGCCACAACCATCACTTTTAAGTCCTGAAAATGCACTTAAACATAAGGAGCCTCCCAATCCTGTTAATCCACTCACCCCCCTCAATGTCAAGTCCACCTTCTGTGCATCCGTCTGGCTAGCTGACCCACACCCCACCCACCTTGACCCTGACCTGGGGACCACAGCACCCACCCCCACAAAAGGCCCCTCACTGAAGGCTACAATGGAGCCCCTGGACAATGATTTAAGAGCATGCATAAAGGTGAAATGATTTTCTGGTTTTAATCATCTACAGTCCATCTTCTAGCCAGCAAAAATAAAATAACTGAGTGAAAAACGTCTAAAGAAGAGTTTAGATTTTCTCCTTTACACTTCACTAACTTGTGATACTAAAACACTAGAACCACCACACTAGAACTGACTAAAAGTCCAATGACAATCTTCAGCAAATTCTTTTCAAGTGTTCTCAAACTACAACAATGTTCGGGATTAACAGCCAATTAAATCACCAGTAACAACAGCGAGTGCAGCTGACCCCAGGGTATGACCCCAGCCCATCCCCAAACACTGTCTGACCATCTCTGATAAAAAAATGAGCAACCAAACACTGGTTCCCCTCCCTCTCTCTCTCCCTTCCCCAATCCATGCTGCCCTCCTGGTCTGGTGTGTTGTGACCTCGCCTGGCCCTGGATGGCCTGGGATGTCCCGGGACTTGAACTTGAGACGTGACATAACAGCCTGGCCAGGCGTGGACAGATGAAAGAGAACAATAGGCGGGTGATGGGTCGCTTGCATATGTATCGCCGGGCCAACGGAGAGGGGAGGGGTGGGGTCAGGAGGTTAAAGGTAAAAGGTCAACCCCCTGCATCCCCGGGTCCCGCACAGACTGCTCCCTAACTGACGAGCAGACAAAGGAGATGAGGAGGGGGTTCTGGATGACATGGGGTGCTCGAACCACTGCTACCCCCCCCAACGAGGAGGAAGGAGGGAGAACAGGGGGCTTGGACGCACAGGCAGATGCACTATGCAAACACACTTAGGCTCACATGTGCCACAGCAGAAGGACAATAACATTTGCACACACACAGAAACACACACTTCGTCCCATTTCATCACAAACACACACTCGGGCCTCAACTCACATGAATGAACACACTGAGGACATTTGCATCAATATTTTATCACGTCTAAATTCAAATGCTAACATTTGTGCACGCTGCTGTGATGAACACGGGGAGCACTTTACTCCGATCTTTAATGATATTCAAATGGTCACTTTCAGACTACTCACAGTATTTACCAGAGCTCTTGATCTAATTACAGACGTTTAGCTTAAGTGGCGACGGCTGAATAAGCTATCATAACTCATTAAAGCCACCGCAAACCTCAAGATATCTATTTCTATATCTATTTTATTCCAAATGACCAATCAAATTCTCCGTTCAAATGTAGTACGAGGATAAAAACTTGTCTTTATCAGCAGATTTCGATTCGTCTTATGTTTCCCAGCAGCCCCTACCAAAATTTGTCACATTATTAGAGAAACTGTCCCTCAACTGAGAGGTCACAGAATTGATTGTGTCTATGGGTCATGTGTCCTTGGGCAAGATACCAAATTTCTATTGCTTTGCACCCTTACCCTAATAAATGATTAATTTTACAAACCTAGGAGATAAGGATTTACACATAAAGCTGTATATTGCATGAAAAATGTAATTACTTGCTGCGTGGAATGAGGAAATATATCAATTTAATGGCGATTTCATGACGTAATGAGCTTATATCTTCTGGGACTGTGGTTATTAGAACACATTTTTCTGGTCTTAAAGACTGTGTTGCAGTTAGGCTGGACTTAAATGATGTTTGGCGAAAAAACACGTTACTAATCCCTTTTTCCCCACTAAGAGATCATCATATCCACTCAGTTTAGATTATAAATACTCGGACAGAGCCACATTCATATCATGCACAATAGCTAGTCACATTATTGATATTTGGAGTAGGATGCGTTCAATAGCATTTTATTGAACAGCTTATCGAATATATTTAAGTGGTTCCTTTGGTGGCTGATAAAGATATCTAGTTAAAATATTTTATTTCACTCAGCACAGTAAGTAGAAGAATCTAGCTTCAAGTCTAGTATCAATATATATCACTATTTTAATTTTATTGTGATTTAAGCACAAATTACCAGACAAAACATGACACTGACACCAACACAAACTACAGCAATTAACCATCAAACCTAAACCGTGGACACCCTTCTGAGCTGAAGGCTGTAAAGACTTCACCACAAACAGTATTTTGTCACTGCTCTGTGACATTCATTGACCCTGTCCTGATTCATTTTTCCTTTAGCCTGTCTTTGCTCCTCACTGGGGAGCTGCGCTGCAAATGCACAAGCAAAAACAACTGATTGAAAATAATATTAGTTCTACTTTATCATCTGGTGATTATCAACTATGTAAATTGCTAACAGTTATCACACACTTGCATATGTCATTTGTCTTTTCTTTGCAGGAGAGTCCATGCTGTAGTGTGAGAGAGGTAAAAGACACTACACAGAGACTAGAGAGAGAAAGAGAGAAAAGAGACTATTTTACCAGCTTGGAACCAGATCTAAAATCCAACCACCTATCAGAAACCATCCCTAGTCAGAAATATTATGCTGTTTGATTGTGGCAGTATTTTCCAGATCTATGATGGAGGACAACTAGGAGCAAATAATCTGAATGCTTTGTCTTCTTCAGTTATGGATGACTGACATGACTGACTGGATGGCTGCCATCCAACCATGTTCTCTGACCCTGACAAGACTGGAGCTGCAGAGATGGTAGCACAAAACAGCCCTGTGTATATGTGTGTGTGTTTGTATGTAACACAACATGACGATGGTCATCGGTGGTCTCTCACTGCCTCAGGCGAACACTAGTTAAATGTACCTCACTCAGTAAGCGAGACACTGACATGGATAGAGTATCTGCATGTGTGTGTGTGTGTGTGTAGCTGTGTAGCTCCAACCACCGTGTTTCAGCTGAGCTGCTGTGTTGTGTGCCATCACTGTTGCTGCTGCTGCGGCAGTGAGATAGATAGGGGGATTGGGGCAGGCTGGGGCCCTTTTAAACCCCCAGAGAGCAGAAAGGCAGTGAGTGCCGGGCCTAAATGCAGAATCTCCTTAGCTTATACCCCTGAGGGATGCAGACACAGGCCCATTTTCTGGGAGAGAATCATGCCGCCAAGCGGACAGCGGATTTACCATATTCATACCACTCTTTAGAGAGGAGGAGGGAGAGGATCTTCACCTGTCCCATTTCACTGCAATGACTGCATGTGGCTGCACCAGCTCGCACGGCCGCTAAAACCCCTAGGGGGAACCATTAAGGAGAACCTCGCTCACTCCCCACATTTCTCTCCCTCATCCCCCATTTCTGCCTCCCTGCCCTTCCTTTTTTATATGAAGTATGAAACCTCTCTCATTCATTCGATATCCCCACTAATAAGGCTGGGTGGTTCAGCCAAGGCCGAAGCTGAAATCCGGCAATATCGCCTGTCTCTATGTAGAAGTGGCAGGAGTGAAAAAAGGGGTGGGTGGGGGGGGGGTGGGGGCTGTAAACAGCTATTTTCCAGGCACAGGCCTTGATGAAAGACGTGTAGCTGGTAAAAAGTACAGCAGCTATATTGCTGCTGCTGCCAGCGTGGAGAAAACAGCCCAGATTCATATCAATGCCTTTGATTGAAGCACTGGCAGAAACCCGTCGGAGGACGGTTTGTCAGAGATGGCAACATGTGTGTGTGTGCGTGCGCATGCACGTGAGGATTGGGATTTGTCAAAAGATTTGTTTAGATACCAGCATGGAATGAAGTGTGTGCGAGTACAGTGTCTGTGCATGCACATGTACGTAAATAAAGGGCTGTATGTGTGTGTGTATTTGTGTACACACTCTTTCCTGTGTGTGTATCTCTGTGAACTATGTGGACTGAGGTGGGGAGTGTTAGAGAGAGACAGGCAGGCTAACAGATTCATATCCAATATGAAGAGGTTAAAGTGACGAGTCCAATCCTCCCCACAGAGCAAAGAGAGAATGAGATTGAGATGCGGGAGGAAGAGGAAGAAGAAAAAGAAGAAGAAGAAGAGGAGGAGGAGGACGGAGGAGGCAGGGGTGTAGTACAACAGATTAATTTCATTTCTGGACTGAGCACTCCTTTGCTGAAGGAAAAAAGCAGAGGATAATAAAAGAGGATAAAAAAGAAGAGGGGAGGGGGCAGAGATAAGGAGGGGAGCTGGGAGGAGAAAAAAAGGGTAAAGAAAAAGCTGTTTTTTCCTCCTTTATCTGATGTGGTAAATGTGTGCGCACTGTATGTGGGAGAGATTGGAGCCACGGAGTGTGAAGACGATTATGTGTTCAAAACTGCTCGTGAGCATGTCTAGCCTCTGTGTGTCTAAGGGGGGATATGTCGCAACTTCACAGTCCGACTAAAGTGCTTTAAATCATGTAGAGCGGCTGGAAAAAGAAAAAAAAAAACACCAGCTACCGACTCCAGCTTTGGATTTGATCCTTTCTAACAATTTTCCTGCTTTTTCTGTTCCTTCACAAATTTCTACATATGTTTACAGACTTACATAGGAGAAAATTGTGTCTCGTGTAGGTCAGATTCTTCTGTTTAGACGCAGCTTAATGTTTCAGTATAAAGTCAGCAGCCCACGAACCAGTCACCTTTTGGTTGCTAGGTAACCTTTAACACCAAACAGCCAGTTTCTGCTATGTTTTCGTCTATAGTTAATGATATAGGAGTGTAGGTATTTCAATATATGCTATCAATAATGTTTGAAGCAATAACCAAGCTGCTCAAATATTAAATGCAGTTTTCAACGTGCACTTTCCTCTTTCTCAGATTCTTACACTTTTAAATATCAAAGAGCACACCTTACAACACCAAGGTATGTTGTTGATTTAATTTTGAAATACTTTATTGATCCCATGGGGAAATAGTTATTTGGACAGCTGCCACATTCAATGTGCACTACTACTCCGGGGTTTAGTGTCTTTTCCAAGGGCACTTTGACAAGTGGCCCGGAGGAACCAGGAGGCAAAACACTGACCCCGCAGCTCGTGGTTAACCCGTGGTTAACCAACCTACCACTACTTAAATTTGTAATTTCATTCATATATTTCCCAAGGTGCCTTTTGACAATCGTCAGAGAATAATCCTGAACCTGTTCAGTCTGAAATGTCACTTTTACTATATGTGTCAAAGAAACAGGAATATTAATAACTACAACAAGAGTGTTTCTACTGCAGAGATCCTCAAGCCCTGCATGCCAGTAAAAAACTCTTAACACTATGTCTCTTGGACTACATGTAATTGAGGAGTCAACAAATGCAGGCTTATATCTTTATGATCGGTAAACAGTGGTACAAAATGGTAGCTCTACAAAGAGGCCTTTGCTCTTTCCATCTGAGCGGCTGATATCAAAACCTGATGTTTACTGTTGATGCTTTAGATAAGTGAAAGATTTTCTGCTATTACACTTCACTATAGCTGCTGGAGATGTCTCAGTGGGACATTGTGCCTCATGTACTGGGCCATTGTCTACGATGAATAAGAAAATTACACCTGTAAACAACAAAACGGACTCAAAATGTACACAGTCCATAGCAAATTGCTGTTTTTTACTGTGTTAAACTGTATTTTTTTATTTGTTTAAATTCGCAAGGCACTCAAAATGCATCCAAACTGGATTCATTATGTGCATTAAATGAAGTACATACTGGATAAAACATCCAGGGACTGTCTAGTACTATTATTGTTTAGTTTGCTTTTATGATTGTTGAAATTGCACATCTACAGTGCCATTTTTTTATTCTTTCTGCAGTGTGTTGACAGCAGAGGCAGTTGAAGAAAACTCCATAAAGCAAAAGTTCAAAAGAAAAAAAAAGTCTGAATTAATGTGAAAACACAAAATACTAAAATCTACCACTGTTGTTTTTCATACTTTTGGGCCTACGTCTGGTGGACGGTACAATTATGAGCAGGAACATCTGTACAGCCTGACGAAAACACCTTCTAAAAGCCCTTGAGCCTGTAGTCTGGAGACAGCATATGTGGGTGAAAATGAGTCACAGAGAGTAAGTGCATGTATGTATTTGAAAGTGTGTGTGTGTGTGTGTGTTTGTGTGTAATGTGGGTAGGGGGTTAGTTGAGTACAGCAGATTGAAGCACTAACCAAAGCACTCAGATTTATTAAAAAGGGCCAGACCCAGTGCCTGTCCACCTCTACACCCCTCCTTCCAGTCTCCATTCTCTATTGTTGTCACTTTACTTCTGTCTCTGTGCATACGTACCCCCCCCACCGCTTTCATCCTGCATGATATTAAGTTTTTCACTAAAAAAACCTTCACAGTCATTGCTGGTGACAGGCTGAAGGGAAGGAGGGGTCAGGGGGAGGACGGAAAGGAAGGACGTGGTGTTCCTGAGGTAAACAGGAACCCCCATCCCGCCTTCATATCCATCTTCCCTTATCCTCACACACCCCCTTCTCTTTCCCCACCATGTTCATTACCATAACTCCTGTCCTCTAAATTAAATTGGGGGGTGTGGGGGGGAGTCTGAGTGTCCCCTCTTCCCCCTAAAACAGCGCTGACCACAAGCCAAGGGGACGGACGGGTGGAGAAAGAAGACAAAAGAGGTGGAATCCAATGTAACTAACCCCACTTTTGTCATCCAACTTTATTAGCTAAATGTATCAGCGGCAGGAAGAAACGCATTGTTGGCTGTGGGGATTCATATTGCTTAGGAACACACATACACACACACAGTTGCAGACATGCAAAAGGGCCGCACAAAGGAGACGCGTCGGCTCTCTGTGTGTGGTTTATTCGATACAAACTATGTTGGCGAGCATAAAACGTCCCTGCGGCGTTGCAAACAGTGAGATTACATTACAGCAGCGCACATAAACATGCAAACACTCAGACAGGAGAGTGTACTCAAGCACACAAACTGAAATACACACATGCTCACAAACACACGCCACTCTGCTTATCCACAGCCTTGTCATTTTAATCTCTAAAAAAAAAATGGAAAAAAAAAAAGTCCTACAGCTTTGAGACGGCAGAAGCGTGTATCAAGACAAGCTTACTCCCACTTCCACACATAGGTTTTGTGTGAGATCACACACTGGCTTCATTATGTCAGAGACCTGTGAAGGAGGACAGAAGCCTTTCCTAAGCCCTGTTCTCTCTATTCATGCAAGCAGGGGAACAAGATCACTGCCTTCAGGTTGGCACAAAAGACCAGCACTTCTGCATTACACACACTAGCAGCAGGCAGTGATGGACATTAGCTAACAGATGTGCACACACACACCTGCTGGAGACTCCACACATGCACAAAAGCTATAGCAGGAACACACACATATGCATTAAACACAGCTTTAACTATCATGGTCTTTAAACATTTAAACATGATTTATATTCTTAAATTTTGCTTGCTTTCGGATAATAATTCCACTGCTTGGAAAATTTGGATGAGTGTAAAAATGAAAGCAAACAACTTACATAAACATAGAAGCTTAGCACAGAAGAAAATGCATATTTTTAGTATATATATTTCAGTATAAGACTGAAATGCATTTTCTGATTAGCTCTCCCCACCCAGAACACAGTGTTTTTCCATTAGTAGTCTTCCTGGGGGCAAAATGTTTCAAAAACTGACCTGACTGATTTTTATGGACGCTGGCAGACAGACAGGTCTGAGGCCAAAGACACAGAGCCCATACTGGTGCTTATCTGTACCTGGATTAGCAGGTTAAGACGATCATCATTTTCTAGCCCTAACTGTGAAACTTAGTGAGCTTAAAGTTTTGATTCCTAATCCTGAGGGTACGTGAGGTTGAGAAACCAATATACCTGGAAATACAAGTGTTTAATCTGCGATTTATTGATGCTGTGGTTTTTATAACGTTACGTATCCTGACTTTAAAGTTTTAAAAGTAAACAATCTCTTGAATTTGCTGATAGATACATTTAATGCAATACTTTTTCACAGTCACATACATGAAAACAAGCACTTGCAACTGTGCATGTTTGCACCAATTTATAATAAGTAGGTGCAAACATGACTAAAGAAACCAAAAGGAACAACCTCACACACACACACACACACACACACACACCACTGATTCCTGTGACACCTAATTATTCTGCTTAATTAGCAGGTGAGCAGCAGGTCTGACCTCAGACCTGCCACTAATCAGCGGAACAGCCTCTGGGTCTTTCTTTTCGCTTTCACCCTCTCGCTCTCCTTTCTTTCCTCTGGTCGAACACACCCTGTGGCAAGCCGGGCCGAGGCAGGGAATTACAGTGATGGAGGGAGTGAAAGGAGGGAAAGAGAGAAGCGTGGAGAGAAGGAATGTGAGCTGTGAGACAAATGAATAGGCACGGGGTTCTTTATAGCATTTCTGTGTGCTGAGGAGAAAGCCTATCGACGACAAAGGGGCAGCACATGCTGAGTGTATTCGATTATGGGTGTGCATTGGTGTTAAACCAAAAAAAGGTCCCTTGCTGTGCCCAGGATTCATTATTTAGCGGGGGTGTAAAATGGACACTGGACTGTATATACAGACACACAAGCCACCGGAAACAGCAATTTTACACACTAGAATCAAGTTCTGTCTCAGAATGAAGTATGGGGGTATTCATGTTTACACACACACACACACACACACACACACACACACACACACACACACACAAACGTACTAGCAAATGGCCACAAACACACACTCACATGCTTACATATGATTGGCGATTACATACCCAAAGAGAACGAGACACAGAGGGCAGTCAAATATAGCCTGAGTACAGCCAATTTAGCCCTTAATGGCCTTTGTGACCATTAAGAGCACAAGATGAAGATGACTGTCCGATGGAGGGTGCACGTGCACGTATGTGTGTTTGTGTGCAGGAGGACCATGTTTACCTACCTCCTTTCCATCTATAAGTGTGTCTAATGGCCTATGAATGTTTCCACAGTAACAATGACAGTTTGAGCTGGCTGGATGGACCGACACACGGACAGCAGTAGAGGGGAAGCAGAGTTCAGGTGACCATATTTTTGTTTCATATCTGCACAGCAGGTAGTGTCCATGGTGTGAAATGACTTGTGTAACAAAGAGACAGGGTCTGCATGTGTGTGTGTGTGTGTGTATGTGTGTGTGTTAACTGCTGCATACCACGAGGGTGCACATGTGAATGTAATGCACAGTACATGTACAGTACATGCATGAAACTGACAGAAATGAAAACATATTTTCATGCAAATATGTTTTGCTGCAAAATATAGTAGCATAAATGTTTTGCTTTAAATCATGTTTTACAGAAAATACAAAGTATCAATAAAATACAGTATCGACTTGTTCCCAGAAAGTATTAATACATATTTTTGTAATAGTGAATATATTTAACTATTTACTTTGGAGAGTACATACTGTAAACTCAAACTTTCAAGGAAGAAGATGGGAAGGTACTAGTCACAGCATGTCTTTGTGAACTGAACTCTGGAAAACACCACAGCAATGAGCGCATGCTGCCTAAAAGAAGACAAAATTAAGATTATAATTTATTTGGAATAAATAAAAAAATATAAATAAAAAACTTGTCCCCTCAATAAATCTATAAAGCTAAAAAAAAGCTACATAAAGTCAAACTTCAGGAGTCTGAAGGAAAAATATATATACATTGACACTGTTTTCTATGAAGTAAAGTGTAGTGAAGAAGCACCACAAGTATGTAGTTTTTAAAAGGACACAAAAATGTCTCAAAACTTCACTGACATCCTGTGCAAATGTTCGTTTAAGCAAAAAGACATCAAATCTTTGTACAGTGGCTCTACAGAACACATGGACATGTGTGAAGGTGGGGTACCTACAGTAAATACAAACACTAGTTGTTAACTGTAGGTGTGTGACAGCTGTCAGTGCATGTTTTAATGTGCACATGCACGTGTTTCAAAGAGCAACAACATCCTCTGATAGAGTTTGTGTGTATGCAGAGCCCACGGTGGGGTTGAGGCGGCTTAACGCAATAAAGCATGTTGTATTGACATCTGTGTTGTGTCTATTGATTCCCCATTATGGAGCTAACAAACCCGCCTGGACGCTTTGTCATTCGCAATCACGTTAGCACCGGGACTCACCGAGAACGTTGCCCCTTTTAAAATCTGATCCACACACATGCACACACGCACACAAGCAGGTGTCCTCACATGCACACACTTTTGCATTCCTACGCATCCACAGCAATCGTTTGTCATTATCACACACATTCACACACGCAAAGTGCTCCCACATAGACAGACACACACGTTAGAAGTACACAGACACACGCAGACACAAATGGGGTGGCAGGAGAGTAGTCAATGCTGGCTAATCAATAGTGGTGGAAGGTTAAAACCACTCACACAATGGGAAGCTATGAGCTGCTTGTGGTTTCCAGATAAACCACACATGCTGAAAAGATCCATAACTGACCTGAACGTGCAATTATTGAATCGTCTACCTGTCTGCCTGGTCACACACAGAGACGCATAACTCTGTCTCACACACACACACACACACACAGACTCAAACACATGAAATTTCTCTCTCTTCATTAACCCAAACAACTGCACTCTGCTGAATCTATTAACCCGACATACAGTATGAGCATCCAGGCTGTGTACCCCTCTGTCTGTCTGTCTTCTCTTCCCTCTCTTTTACTCAGTTGTCCTGGGACTTTTCCTTCTCCTGACAGTCGGTGCCTCATTCCAGATGGCTTGGATCTGGATCTTCGTCCCTCAGGAGCCTCAGTTTCTTCCCATTTTCTTTGCTCTTTCTGTGCGTTTCTTCCTTCCTCCAGTTGGATGAATGGTGTGTTTGGGTTCCACCTTTGTGCAGTCTCTCCTCTATCCAGATCTTCATGACAGAGAGAAGGTTGTGTGGCTCCAGTCCTGTCTGTTGGCATCACCAGGAAGTTGCTCTATGTCCTCCCTAATTATATTGTTCATATGTGTTTATAGTTTATACTTATTCTCATCATTCTCACTGTCCACAATGTAAATCTACTTTCCTGAAAGACAGAATGAAAGATTGTTCCTCCCTTATTCTTCCTGAGGTTTCATCCACCATTTTCCCTGTTATAGGTTTTTTGGGGAGTTTTTCCTTATCACATTTGAGGATCTGAGGAGAGACAGTGTCATTGTTGCACAGATTGTAAACTGGGCTATATAAATAAAACTTGATTTGCTGCAACCATATAGTATATACAAGTGCACACAAACATAGTCCAAGTTCCTGATTATACCCACACCTTTCTTTTCAGATACACTTTGAGACTTTTGCTCATAAGCACACACACACACACACACACACACCTATATATCTCTTCATATGCACTGGCACAAAAAAATCTGTTCCCAACCTGAGAAAATTCTCTGCGTCTCACAAACACAAATACATGCTTTTATACACACAAGCTCACACATACACACACGTGAGCATACATATACACCTGCGTACCCACACGCACACACAGAAAGCCAATTAATCCATCCCCCTGTGCCTTTGCTCAAGCCCAGTTTGGCGTATCCCAGACACCGCAACCCCCCTCCTGGGCACCACGAGGTGAAGATCCTGGGTGTGAGAGAGGTAGTTATCGAGCAGCACGGAGCATCGTGTGTGTGTGTGTGTGTGTGTGTGTGTGTGTGTGGGCTGAAGGTTTGTGCTTTGAACTCTGCAGTAAAAGTTTCTGTGCACCATTGTTAAACAATAGAATAAAACACGACAGAAGACTACTGCTATATTGCCTTATTGTTTATGTATTCAGGAAAATGTTGTAGCAATTCTAATTGTGATTTAACAATCTTAAAATTTCTCTTTTTTGTTGTGCTTGTTTTCTTTGTTGTATTTTTAATACACCAGCATAAATTATTATTTTTTTATGAAGCTCTTTTTTTGTTCATGCATCTTTTCATAATCTTAACTTTTACTTTACTTTAACTGTTTGCTGCAGAGAATAAAACGAACATGGTGCTGAATACCTACACATAAGAGGCTTCTTGGAGTAGCCAACATAAATAATCCATCCCTTTCAATCTAGACGTGTGCCTTCTCTCTGTGCATTTGACAGCTCTCAATTTTATATGGGCCACAGTGGCCCTGCAGGATTTTACAACAGTGTACATAAAATAAAAGAGCATTTAGATTTCCTTTGTTGTGGTGCAGAGCAGGGACAGAGCAGAGGCAGCTACAGGTCCCTCTCCACCCTGCCTGCCCTCTGAAAACCACACAGCAGAAGAGACTTTCTGGTCAGACCTCTGAGCTGCACAGAAAAAAAAGGGGTTTTGAGTCTTTGTGACAAAGATCTGATGCTGAAAATGAGCTAAGAAACCATCAGTCTCCGCTCTTCTGCAGTGAGTCTCACATTAATAACTAGTAAACAAGACAGCATTCAAAGAGAAGATGTATTTTTGCACACAGGAGAGAATCCTGAGAAATGATGTTTCATCCTCTACTTTTTCATCATCCCTGCTGAGTCAATTCCTGATGTTCACTCTTGTTCCCTCCAGAAACTGATAAACACTGCATGAAACTAAAGCCTCAAAATGATCACATCCGGTCACATTTAGCCAGACAGCTGAAATTCAAAAGCCTGAATATTAGATGAGTGTTATAAAAATTAAAAATACACATAGCCCTGTTTGCAAAATGACTGCTCTGCTCTGCTCTAAAGTCCCTACATAGACTTTAGACTCTATACTAAACAGCACAATTACGCATCATTAATTGACTAAAACCGCTTGAGGCATAAACCTGAAACCTGTTTTTTCTGCATATACTTTATGAGTTACATGACCTACTCACTATGCTTTGTTTGCATTCATACGGCAGCACTTTCTAGTGCTTTGGATAATAAAAATTCCAGAGTGAATAAGTGTCAAGATTTGATTATCAAGGTTTTCTTTTACTATTCTACTGATACAAAAATATCTGGCACAAAAATATATCACTTATAAGCACTTCTATAAAAACAAAAAGTGTAAAAAAAATGTCAGGCTGTTTTAAGTGTTTACTGTGGTGAAGTGTCTTAGGCCCAGCTGAGCTGAGGCCAGCGGGCTCAACACTGTAGTGTTAAAAAGTCAAGCTGACAAAAAAAAACATAATCGCTGTTTAGATCCACTGTAGAGCCACTGTCTGCTAACGTCTGCTGTTTAGGACCTCTCTCTCCCTCCTCCTCCAACGAACCTCACTCACCTCATCTTACACACTTGACATCCCATCTTTGCACACACTAACGCAAAAACACCCAGACACAGTACGGTACATGCACGCGCAAAACACACACAAGCTCTCGCACTTACAGGTGCAGGCAATCCTACAGATGCACACATGCACACATTGGTCAAAGGCGCAGATCAGAGAGAGACAGAATTGTGGGTAACAGACTTAGCTAAAGTGGCTTATGGGGCCCAGCCAAACCACACCAGGCAAATCCAATTCAACAAACTCTCTGTCCGTAGGGAATGAGACAGAGACAGAGAGAGAGAGAGAGAGAGAAAGAAAAAAAAAGAGAGTTTGCATTTTCCTGAAAAGGCTTTCGTGTTGAGTGAATACTTCACAGAAATGAGAGACAGAGAGAAACAGAAGAGCCCGAGTTCCTTTCTCGCCAGAGACTGAGGACGAAAAACGACGAAAAGAAAAAAACACAGAAGGGGGAAGGAAGGGTGAGTGTTGCCCTTTGCTCTCCTGCACAGTTTATTTCTCTTGTGTGTCCTGAAATCTTATCACACCAATATGTTTAAATACAAAAACAACCCATTCAAGTACTCTGACCCCTTCACTTGAGTCAGATGAGACCTGCTGACACCTTCATTCACCTATTTACTCAACTGTTAACTTACACACTTCCTCATTTATTCATCCACACATTCATCCTCTGGACTGTACATTATTCTTTCACCCAATTATTATTCTGTTTCCTTAGTTCAGTCTGAGTGTTTATTCATTTTTCCAACCATTCACCTGTTTGATTATTCATTCATTCACTCTCACCTTATTAATTCAGGTTACTCGTTCCCAGTTTGCTAACTGATACTTTAACCTTCTCATTCATTTATTATTCACACCCTCATTCACTTATTCATTCAATCATTCGCTCCCCAACCTCTGCCTCTTCTCCTTGTTCATCATGTCTTTCAGTTTAATTTCTTATAGGACCAACAGAGAAACTGACCCCACCCCCAAACCGAAGCCAGTGGTTATATGTCGTCTGTCAAAGCCGCCAGAAGCAGCGCTCATTAAAGCCTCAACCGTTTTTCTCCTCCTGACACCTACTTAAGGTGATAGCCTGAATTACGCCTGCATGGCTCGGCACGACTCGGCATACGCATCTATCCCCATCTGTCATTTGAAATTTCCGCTTGGATGGATTAAGGTGGTGGGGACGGGGGAGCCACTCGCACTGTCACCTTACAGGAGCGCCACTGAAATGTGTACAAACACACACACACAATATACGCTGAAACAGTGACATGTTGCAAAGACTTGTAAACTCCCACAAGCTGTAACGAGAGCAGATGAATTAAAATCGGGTGAACTTTGACCTTTAGCAGTTGTTCATCAGGAATAAAAAAACTAAATAAGCTAAAACAGCTTGTCTACATGGATTTATAACATCCAACACATTCAATTCCACATTTTTAGGCATAAACACTTGTACTAAAAGAGACAACAGTAACACTGTTATAACCAGTAAGAATATAGTGCTGTCCAAATATGACATATAAGTGGTGCAGCCCTTTACAGGAATATCCTACAAAGTGCACTATCATTATTGATCACACGGCAAGTCACTAACGCAATATTATAGTGAGCACAAGGTATTAAAGAGTACCATAAAGGCATGATTAGGTCAATCTAGTAAGTAACTATTGATTGACAGACCCACTGCAGGTCACTTCAATGATAGGCCAATCACAGGAATATTGCAGTAACACTACCTGATATAAGTACATTTCTTACAGGACGCTAAAATGGCTTTTCTCACCTTTTTTAATGTCAGCTTTATTTTGACTGTTTTGAATTTAATTCTGTCAGAAAATGTCTCTTTTTTCCTCTTCTCATCTTCTGTGTAGTCAAAGTTTCTCTCTCAGACAACTTCACTGCACTCCTGTTTTCCCAATGTGGCTCCAGTCAGAGATCAATACCCCCTGATCGATAGATGACTGTGAATATTCCCCCCTTAACCTGACCAAGAAAGACTGAAGGAGAAGAGAGGAGAGGAGCGAGGAGAGGGGACAGGGAGGATGGAGGCTGAGATGGATGTTTTGCCATGAAAGAAAGAGGAAAAAGATGAGGAGGAGACTGTGGCACCTCTGTGAGACTGTGACGGATGCTAATGAGCCATATATTCATGCACCCAATTCTGTGTGTTTTACATTTTGGATGTAGATGTAGATGTAGAAGAAGTAAGTATACTAGTGAAACTACTTTTTTGATAGATGCAGTTTTCTTTTCTGGGGAGACAATAAAAAATATGTATCATTGCTGTAAAATATTTCTGTTCACATTTTCCTTAAAACAAGTGAATGAGATTATCTGAAAATGCAGCTTCACTGTTTGCTTTAATTTTAAACAAAACTGAAAATTATTCAGTAACGAGATATGTTGATTAAAAAAATTGAAAACAAATTAACAAATAGAAAATCGGCGAAGTGAAAGTTGTGTATTGTGTGTTAAGAGTAAAAGTAGGAAATGTAAACATGTAATTTCCTAAAACACCAAAACATTATCATGATAGAAACTACCCACGTAGAAATGTCTGAAATGAAAACACTACAATGACTGAGTTTTATTCTCCGTGTTGTTGCACAGTGGAAGGAACGGGACCGGTGAAAAGGCGTCTTACCGGGGCTGGACCGCGGAGCCAGCGAGGACTTGAGTCTCCAGGCGCTGAAGTCGGACGCTGTTCTCTGAAAGACGAAGGGGACCGGCAGGGGGACAAACATGGTCCTCTGTCGACCTGGGGGTCGTTGTTTTTTTTTTTTTATGTTAGTCTCACTTTTCTTCTTCTCTTATCCGTCGTCCTGTTGTCGTTCTTTGGTCTTTCTTCTTATGCTTCCCAGGTTTGTGGACAGCCGTTTGTGAGGACGCTGGGATGGTTTGGAAAAAAAAGAAGACTTTTTTCTTCTGTGGATTGAGCCTGTGTCTCAGCGGATTCACATCTCTGTTTTGGTTTTTCTTTTAGAGGTCTGACTTACAGACGGATATTGTGGTCCCGTTACTCGTGTCTTCTCGGAGTCTAGTAGTCCGGCACACACACACGTACACACAGCCTTGTGCGGAGCGCGCAGCGAGGACTTTTCGGCTTTGGGAGAATAAATAAAGCTACCAGTGGTTATCCATACAGGCCAATACAGACCGAAGGTGACTGCACAGTGGGTGATATCAGTTACGACTGCAAAACTAGTGCAGCTGTACCCCCGTCAGCTGCTCTCCACTGGACGTAACACAGACACAATTAGACTCCATTTATTGTGTGCAGAGAGCGGTGCGTAAAGATCGCGGCGGCTCTGTGTCTCTGTCTCTCCTCCTCTGTCGGGGTTGCTTTGGTTTAAGGTTGGGAAAAGGCAGATTTCTCCTCCTGCACTGTCGTGAAAAGTCTCCCAACAAGCACTGTCCACCAGTGAATCCGCGGTTTGGAAAAATGGGGAAAACTGTCCGTGTGAGACTGGGAGTTGCTTCTTTTTGGTTATCGTAAAGATTTGGTTAGTAGCTGGCTGGTCTGCTGAAGAACGCATGCACACAACGCGACACGATAAGAAAACGCTAAATTATTATTTGGTAAAAGATAGAAATAATGAAATAATAAAGTAAGGCTACGCAGGGATCTCCTGTCTGACTCTCGCTCCTCCCTCTCCTTCCCTCGTTTCTCTCCCTCTTTCTCTACCGCGAATCACTAATTAGAGCAAAATCAATAGATCGATAAATGAATGAATCCATATCAATAAGTACACCTGTCCTCCGGCTTCCTACTCCACTAACGCGCAAAAGAAAGCAGGAAAAAAGAGGAGGGTAAAGTGATACCCGTTTCTTTTTACGCTGGAGTGTCTTTTCTTTGGCTCTGCTCCGCCATCCGCCGGTGTGTATCTCTCTCTCTCTCTGTCTCTCCCTGTCTCTCTCTCTCTCTCTCTGTGTGTGAATCCTGCGTGTGTGTGTGCGCGCGTATCTGCGTCCCCTCAGTTTATTTTTGGGAACCCCGGTGGTTTCGGTCCGACACCGCGCGGTCTGAACGCACTGTGGCACTGCGAAGCGCTCCGGCGGGGAGACACCCAATCCACCCCCCCCCCTTCTTTTTTAACCCCCTTTTCCTTCCCTCTCATCTTTACCCCCCGTTCTTTCTCTACACCCCTCACCCCAACCCACACACACACGTACGCACACACATATACATATGCAGAAAAACACAGGACCCTCCTCTTTCCTCCGGCGTGAGCGCACTTCTTGAGCAGATTTGAGCTTTTATTAGCACTTATGGTTCTTGTATGTGATGTGCACTGAACTACCAGGTGACAACAGAGCTTAATATGACCGAATATTGTAGAACAACATATTTGGGACTTAAATCACATCAGACAACAGACAAGATACATGAGTGCATGCTGAATTATTGAGATAATGAAATATAAACTCCTCTACACATTCACACACTCTCTCCCCCATCTCTTTGACCACTACAATCCCGTACAAGACGAGCACAGATCCAGTCAATTGATCTTCTGATTACTTCATTATAATGAAGCCGATAATCACATCATCGCCCTCCGAAAAATCGATCGCCTCTGCTCAATGCGCGGACGTGGATTCAAAGGGGCGATGGTGTGAGGGGCTTTGATGTATATTTCAGCAGGTGGATCTCTCTCCCACATGTAGATTTACGTGGGTCTGGCCTACGCAAGGTCACCTGCAGCTCTCAAGTAACGTATTCTTTTCCACGCTGAGGCGAGTAATCAAAGCCTGCAGAGCCACGGGAGGTAAATTAGAAATTATTTCGGGCTTGGGAAGGCTACGTGCGTGTGTGCGTAAAATGTCAGTTGAGCTGAATCTAAATTGCACGTCCTATTAAGGGTCGATGAGAGTGTTTTAGTTGCCGGCGTACGTGTGTGTGTGTCCGAGAAAAGGTGCCTCCCGGCCATCACCTCTCCTCTCCTCTCGTTCATACCACCCGGCTGTCAGACGCACCGCCTCAGCCTGCGCCGCGCATTTACACTTATTATCGCCTACATAGATTTTTTAAATAGAAAAATCTATCTAAAATCTAGATTTTTTAAATAGAAAAATCTATGCGCTAAATATCGCAGTCAATAAAAGGAAAATCGACCGAAGCACACACACCTCACTCCCTCTCTCCCCCTCTCTCTATATACACGAGGTGGGACCGAGCTGTTAATAAGTTATCGATCAATTATAGACCTCATATATGGAAAGGCCTCGGGCTCTTTGCCAGTGCTAATGTCTATGCAGGAAAAGAAAGAAATATAAACTATCAGCTACTCGGATAAAACATCAGCAGAGTACTGATCCTCTGACTTGATAGCCGCAGTACTACTGTCTGTACTACTACAGCTTAGTATAATCTACAGTTGTTGCTATTGCTACACAGAAACAAATACATTGGCATTGACTAATGTTGTCAAACAACTGCTGTTTCCTGTATTACTCCTGGCTTTAGTCTAAATATTAGTACTGCTCTAGCTATTAATGATGCTAGAACTTATATTTCTAACACTTGTACCGTGACTACTGCAGCTGTACTACAACTACACCTCCAACAGATATTCATCCTCTACCAGTAAAACTTTTATAACTTCTATTTCTGTACTCCTGCCTCGATACTAGTACTGTTACCCTCAGCACAAGCACTTACAGTTCAGTTATTACTGTATGTACTGTGGCAGTAGTTCTGTTAATGCCGAATACTGTTACACCATCAATTACTACTATTAGTAGTAACAGTGTAGCTACTATTGCTGTGTCCTCTACAACTACTCTACTACTGTGGTGATACTACAGCCACTTTTAAGTTCAGTTTTTATTACCACTGACCCATTAGTCGACTACAACTACAGCCTCTATTTATTTAGTCTTTTTACTAATAACCATTACTTTTATAACACATATTTCTATAACTAATTATACTACTCAGTGAGTACTCTCACTGTTGCTAATGTTGTTATACTGCTCATTATTGCTAATACTGAGACTACTTCTCTGACTACTGCCATACCTTCACTATTACATCTACCTCTAGTTTTACTGATACTACTGTCAGAACTACTAATGCTAATTACTAAAACTACAGTACATGTCATTCTTCTTAAGCTTGTGTCCTGTGATTGTGAGCGTTTCCGTTACCTTCTATAGTATCTGAAGCCCTCAATGCATAGACACATGTCAGATCAAAAAAGGAACCCCCCCCCCCCATTAAATAAAGCCCACTCCCCACTGACAGATGACACCCGTGTGTCCAACGAGCAAGAGAGGGAGGGAGGGAAAGAAAAGGAGCAGGAGGAGGAGGGAGAGGAGAAGCCGAATAAAGAAGCGACCAGTTGTCCCTCAAGAGCCCCCCTCTCCAGATGAGGGCGAGCGCTGAGGAGCCCCGATCCAAACTCCTTCCAGACAAAAGCAATTATTTCTTGTAGAATATAGTGTATTTTGTGCGTCCATCACAGGAGGGGAGGGAGGTGTGTGTGTGGATTTGAAGGAGAGGTGAAGAATATGGCGCACGGCGGGCCTCATCAATAGCAATATGTTCTTTTTCCCTTCTGTAATATCTATCCTTTTATAACTACTCTGCAACCTGCTGCGGCGGTTGCTTTGTCTGACATCATGGGCTTATAGGCCATAGCGGATTTCTGATCAGTTACACACACACACACACACTGTGAAAGGAACCTAAAATAGATTCTGCGTCTTACCTTTCAAAGTGAACCTCTTGTTTCTGCAGCCAGACCTTCAGGACAATTTACAGCACTGTTGATATTTCTTATATTAGTCAACTGTTCCTTCCTTAACGGTCTATAATGAAACAACTTGCACACACACACACACACACTGCTGCGTCTCCAACTGAGCGTGCTATTCCATCACATTACTTTATTTCATTTTTTGTTTTACAAAAATATACTCCTCAATAGTCTAATCGGAATAAGTGAACACATTCTTTCCAGCATTGGAAGTCTAATGTAGAATCAGATCATTGCTCTCAACTGTCTCCTGTGTGTGTGTGTGTGTGTGCGCGTGAGGGAGTTCATTGTTAAATGGCAGTGTCATGTTGACAAACGAGTTGGTTGAATTAAATTCTCCCTCATCAATAACAAGAGGTAACCAATCAATACCAGCTTACAATTATATCACTGCCTAACCCTCCTCCACACACACCATAACACAGGGAAAGGGAAGAATCATTGCCTCGCTGTACCACAGGGCTTAATAAACACTAACATGAACACACTGAAGAAGGGAGAATTACTACTTAAAAATACATATGTTTAGATGTACACAGTGACCAGTAATCATTTACATAACACTGACCCTAACAGAAACCCACATCTTTATTTTTAGCTGTGACATTTTATCCATTTTCAGCATCTCTCTCTCTCTCTTTCCATCTCTCATTCTTTCTCTATGTCCCTCTCCCTTTCCTTGTGCGGCCTGACTAAGTAATCAATGCTGACAGATTGTCAATAGGCCGGTCTGGGCCCTGCCAATACTTCTCCTACATATCCATTATTCCTCTTAAGGCCACGGAGGACAAACACAGAAAAGAGTAAAACACGGTGCTGTTGATACGCTACCTTGATACGATCATTGACGCCGATCAATGCTCTTGCTTAGAGCTCACGCACGTGTCTCAACCTCGAGTGTGCAGGAAATCACAGTGAGCGTGAAAAATCGCTTTGTGAATATGCTTCTTTTTCCACTGGATGTCTTCCCATGTTCTTATCTTCACAAGCTGGGGATTTTTTTCATGTATATTCTCTTTTATTTCACGCATAATTTCATTTTGACTTTGAAGATATTTCTCCTACTGAGAATTTCTCAGTGTTGATATTTCACACATGTTCTGCATCCTATTTCATCCTGGATTGGCTGTAATGGATTTAAGATGTAAAACGCAGGACAGTGGGGGTGGGGGGTGTTGGGTATAGTGTAGACTTTTTGTTGTCATTCCTGCTATCAGGTTCACACTCAGTCCTGTATTCCACACGTGTATGTACATACGCACACACACACTCATCAGCTGGTGCACACACACAGACTCAAATGTATGCAGCAGCATACACATGCAAACACACCATAACATGAAAGAAAGCACGGAAACACCAAACCAACACACAAAATATTCACGTACATGAAAATACACACTGTAAGATCCAAGTACACACATACACACACACCACCTATGGTTTGTGTGCTCAAAGAAGCCGAAACAGCTTAGCTTAGCACAAATACAGCATCAAGGCTCGAGGTAATGCCAATGACATGGATGGAGCTTTCCAGCCCATGTAACCTCAAGTGTGTGTGTGTGTCTGTGTGTGTTCACTGCAGATGTGGGGGGAAATGAGAGCCTTAAACACTGAGAGGATCAGACCCAGCTCTCCTGGACACCATGGAATACGATCAAAAGGGTGTGTGTGTGTATGTATGTACAAGAATGATAGTAGCAGCAAAAATACTACAGAGTAAGAAGCAAAAAGTTTTTTAAAACACCAGGCATCATAAAGTATTCGGGAGCTGGACAGCATCTAAGTTTTCCTATAAAATAGATCAGAGTTAAAATATAAAACTCTTTAAGAATTAGGCAGTGATGTCTCTCTGAGCTACTGTACCATCATTCATGTCAAAATTTTATTAGACAGTAAAATCTCATGCACAGATGATAGCTGCTCTTGTATCACACACACACACACACACACGCACACACACACACGCACACACACGCGTACACTACCAGTCAAAAGTTTGGACACACACAGAAATGACCATGTTTGTGAAAGAAAAGCAGATTTCTTAACATCAAATTGATCAGAATGAATGTGTAGACATTGTTCATATTGTAAATGACTATTGTAGCTGAAAACAACTGTT
>JAUMHL010000003.1:3811385-3830732 GCA_032362345.1 Sandelia bainsii | reverse complement strand
TTAATTTAAAAGGATAACTGATCATTAGAAAACCATGTGCAATGATGGTAACACAACTGAAGACATGTATCTTTTCAGGAAAAACATGGTCATTCCTGTGTGTGTCCAAACGTTTGACTGGTAGTGTACGTCTCCTCTGAGATGTGCATTTTATTCACACAAACCTCATAATCCACTTCTTGTACGACATGAACACCATCGACTAAACTCTTGTATCTCTTTTCTCCCCGTGTTTTTGTCAGTATTTATTCTCTGCCTCCCTCACTCTCTCTCTCTCTCCATCTTTTACACACTTACACACACTAACCCAGACACAAACACATCACACGTGTTCATGCTCGGCCTGCGTAGTGTTCATGGAGAGAAAGAGAGACACAGACTGTGTGTGTGGGTAGATTTAGAAGCAGGGATCAATGAGAAATGTAGAAATCAATGCACTTAGCAGTGGGAAATCAATGGGGCCTAATCGGGATGCCAATGGCACAAGTCAAAACAATTAAGAAGGAAGAAAAATGTTTAACAACCCCCCCAACCCCGCCTCACCCCACCCCAATGCTTACACAGAGGCCGAGGAGAGATGGTGGGAGCAGAGACATAATACGAGCGATGTTGGGAATGTTGAGAGGAAGATAACAGCGGTGTTCGGATGTACACAGGGAGCAAAAGAATTAAAGGTTTCTACTTTGTAAAGTGCCTGCAGAAGTGCAAGTTTGAATCCAGGTTATCAGCTCACATTGCTCCATCTCTCAGCTCACTGTCAAGACCAGGCCGCTCACAATAACCTGTAAAGTGGAAGACGTAAAGAAAAGAATGAATCAAATTCAGAATACAAGAAATATAGTGAGCTAAAATAGCTATAAAATTGAAATAATTGCTAACAGATTACTTCAGTCCCATGCAGCAGGTTACAATCAGTAATCCTTATGAAGGTCGATAAAAACATAAACCTAGCAGTTTTTGCAATGAGAAATCAATATTTTACTGCTAATCTGTGGTGACAGTAGACTTGGCAAGGTACTCCAAATCTTCTTTTTCAGGCCAAGTGGAAGCATACATGTCATTCTTTGTTTAAGCTTGTTCCTGAATAAGACCTGACGAAACTTGGAACAACCACTTACTCTAAACCAGAAAGGGAGATACACTATTTGTGGCAGCATGTGGTGGAGGTCATCCTCCACCAGAAAAACTACATTGACACAAAGCAAAGATGCAATCCTGAGATCACCAAACCAGACACTTTGTGCTGCTGCAAATTCTTCCATCCCGTCTGATTCTGCTGGCACCTCCCAATACCTATCTGCTGATTCATGATAACCCAGCTCAAAAAGGAGTCTCTCTTCAGCTTGTCTGCTTCCTTGGCTACTTGTCTTCTGCCAACAATTTGACAGCTAGTGATTCATTAGTATTTACACACCCACGAATCTAGTGCACTTTAACCTGGGCAACTTTAAAAAAAAGTATCAACCCCCTATGTAGACCAGCAGGTGCTGTGCAGGATCGTCACAGGGCTCACTCGGGATCAAGCCACCAATGTCTTCCACTGTCACGTGGCTCAACATTAGATTGCTACACCTGGTGGGTGGTAGCATATTGTGGCAGCACAGTGTTACTTCTTAGGGCTGGGCCTAGGTCTAACAATCAGGGTTTTGCCTGTGAGCTCCCTTTAAAGGCCTGACTCAAGGAAGGGGCCCGGTTTTGCACATGATGTCACCACTTTCTAAAGACACAGATGTGGAGACAGTGTCTCAATCTGGCCCCTCACCTCAGACCAATCTGCCTTGGGAGATGCTGCGAAGAGCTACTGACCCCAACAACACAACTCCCATGGTCACAGGAGCACACAAACCACTCCAACACAACCAAATGGTGATTGTGGAGGACAGTCTGTCAGTCATATTTTAACTCCATAAAATATATAGGACAAAGCATATCTTTTGTTATATCTTCTGAGTATTAAAAATGCAGACATGATAGGTTTCTATAAATATAAATCTCCTTATTCATGAACAACAGTGGCTGTAGCCTCAATACCAGTGACTTAAAATTTAATTCTCTCACCATCTGAATGCACTGTAACCGCGCATTTAAACTTAGCACAGCTTCTCTGTAAAGAGTCAAACTACAAATGTTTTACAGGCACCTTTCAAGCCTACAGGGGATGAAGGTTTTTGATACTCAAAAGATTTTGGGAGGAGTATCACTCTAATGTACTGATACAGATGAAAGGATATAAAAGTATTGGCAACGGGGCAGTGCAGGTGGGGGGGGGTGGAGTGTGAGAGAAGCAGTTTTGTTAGATGCCAGCTACAACTCATAAAAACTGTCAATAAAAATATCTCTCTCTAAAAAAATGACTGATAGAGTTGACACTGCAACATGACACAAATATACCCAGTGGCACAATAGCAGAGAAGGCGAGTATGTAGCAAGAGGGGAGTCGTAGGACCAGAAAAGGAAATATCTGAGGGTATGTTAAGGCTGCATACCTGCCATAGGTTTGGTGTGTGTGTGTGTGTGTGTGTGTGTGTCAGGGGGATGTATGGGGAGGTGGTGGTGGGGTTGATCTGGGGCCAATCAATAGTGGCAGGCTCTCTTACGACCCCCGAGTTCCTCCTGGCTTGGCTGGCAGGCTGGAAATCAATGGGCCGGGCCAATAACTCAGGATGGTGTGTGGATTAGTGAACTGTCAACTAATCAGAGTTACTGAATCTGACACCACGGCTATTAACCTATTGATATGACACTTGGCTCTGACACGCACACGGATATATATGTACTGATGAACACACATGCCCACAGAAACACATACGCGAAAGGCCGTAGGTGGTTGGCACTTGCTGACACACAAGCTCACATGTGGAAAGATGCAAAGATAACAGTAGTTGCATGCGCACATACAGTAGATACATTATGTACGTATATTCACAGACATAAATTTATCATTGATGGTTAGAAGACTAAAATGTGCAGTATATTCTCAGATATTAATAGTACCTGAATGTACAAATGCAAAAAAAAGGTGTTTTGAGGATTTTATTATTTATATTATTTTTTATGAAGATCTTGTTATAATCTCCTGACTGAAAATAACTAATCTTTTATCATTTAAAATCATTATTTTATTTAGGGTTAACACACATAATACTTCAAATGCAACTGAGTTTCACCCAGAATACACAGAACATGCATTGTTCTCTATTCAGTAGTCACAGTTAATTTGAGGGTAATGGGAAACAAACAGCCATCATTCAGTTTCATTACATGTACTGTGTAGGCGCTGCCACTTTGACCCTTGACCTCCACGCATCTAATGGCTTCAGGTCTCCGTGAACCAGAAATCTCAGTGTATGCCACCGTTATAGCAAAGTCAATATTACAATTGTGCTCTGAGTGTTGAAGATTGTTTCCTGCATACTAAATAATTCATTAGCACTAATATCAATTAAGTGAACAACCACTGATATTAACAAAATGTTACTAAACCTTGTGTTCTTACCTTTAAAGACCTATTTCTGCCTAACAGTAAATTTATGTCCTGAACATTTCTGACAGCTTAAAAAGCAGAGTAATCTCCACATAAAAAGCAGGGTAAGCTGAGTTTAGGTAGCTTTACCCTGCACTACATCCCCACATTCATATCCAGATTCCTTGGTGTTTCTTTAATATGTAGACTCTCTGATCTTTTCATATTGTTATGTTCCTCTAGTGTGGAACTACAGGCTTATTCTGTGTCAAGGGTGCTGGTTCATTTTACATTATTCCCCTCTGTTCTTCTGTCCTTTTCTACTTTTTTATGGAAGCAAAAGGAGATTATTTTGGGGGGTAATTCCATTGAAACCGCTCTGAAATAACTTGACTTGGCATGTGCCTATACAAGGCTTCACAAAAGGCTCCAGGAATACTATTGAGTAATGGGGTAAAGCAACGGAAGAAGAAGGACAAAAAGCTTGTGTGTGTGTGTGTTGCAAGAGCAGCTGAAATGAGGGACAGGAGAGAATGAAAATCACCTGAGAGAGAATAAGACAGCTTGCAGTAGGGGGAAAAAAAGGATGAATGAGCAGCAGAGAAACTAGTAGAAAATAATCAAGTGTTGAGGAAAGAAGAGGTCGCATTAGTTTGATAACCTAAAAAAACGAGTTGTGATTCTAGCTTTTAGGTTAAAATATTGATAAACTTTATGAATCCTGTTAATCTGGACATAATTATTGCATTTAATGTTTTTTGTTTAGTGTAATGTTAGAAAATAATCAGTATATTTTTTTTATAAAGAGAATTTCCTGCAAAGGAGAAGAGAAGAGAAAATGGAAAAAAAAAAAATCAAACTACAGAAAAGAAAAAGAGTCAGAAAAAGAGAAACGTGTGTTGGGTGGGGGTAGTATGGTCCACACTCCTGCCTAATAATTAGAGCTGCAGAGAGAAAGACAGAGCAAGTCCAGGGCTAAGGGAAGAGCAATGGAGGCATGTTAGAGCATTACAGCCACCGACAGAAAGGCAAGGCTGGAAGTGGGTGGGGGTTCATGGGCCTCCCACACACTCCGGATTAGGAAACATATGCAGTGGAGTAGCGAGGGATTAGGGGGTGAACGAGAGCTGGAAGAGAGAAAAGAATGTTTTTTTTGGGGAGGAGAGGAGGGGAGAAGGGGACGGATAGAAACAAGTGTTCGGCCAGGCGTATTTCCACCCTGCTTTCATCCTCCATGCCCTCCTCTGCCTTCCTCCTCCTCCACCCACCTACTCACCTTCATCTTTGAACCTCTGGGATGACGAGATTGGTGTGCAAGGACGCCAAGAGAGGCAAGGGAAGAGGCCGATTTCTCGCGCCATCCTTTGATGTAGTTATTTGCAGCAGACACAAGAAACATATGGGAAAATTGTTAAGAGTAAGTAAAAACACTGAAATTCATTTCTTCTGGTTTCCATATAACATAAGAGGAGTTATCCTTCATAAGCATTTTGAGTGTGATTAAGTTAAATGAACAAAGAAAACAAAAGATGTGTCAAAATCACTTGTTTACTGCTCAGTGGTCTCTGTGGTTAACAGCAAGCTGAGAATTCAGACACTTATGAATCACTGTCATTTTGCATCATAACTGACAGCTGCAAAGACGTTGGACTGTAATTTATAACATACTACAATGCAACTGTTTGCACTGTGGTACTGTTAGAAGAAAGTAGTACAGAGAACATGCCATGGACTAGACTTTTTCTTACAAGTGTGGAATATTGTGAGGGAGTTACATAATACATGTTCGTCTTACATAGAATTCAGACACTCAAAATGGTGGACAGTAACCATAATGTATTATATATTAAATCCAAATTCATACAGTGTGCAAAAAAAGGTAGTTAAAAATTTCAATAGTTTCATCCTGGTTGAAGTAATAATAAGAATAAAAACACACAAAATAGCAGTTGCCACATTTTACATGTTCTCTAAAATTTAATAAAATTTTAAATTAAAGCTGTGCTCTGATGACTGCACCTGTCCAGACAACAACTTAGCCAGTTATACCACTTAATATAAGCCAAAAATCTGTATTAGCATAACTCATAACTCAGATATGGATTATTTCTTAGTCTTTTAAGCAACAGTTACACTTACATGTATAAACATGTTCAAATCCAAACTGCATGCATTTAGGAATTAAACATGAAACACCAAACAGATTCTCTATTTTCAATTTTTTCCCCTGGTGATTTACTTTAAGTCTGCCAGATACCCTGTCAGACTCAAATGCAAATAAACAAGTCTTGCAAACTCTAGGGTTACTTAAATTTAACCAAAAATATTAACTGTGATTATTCTTAAACATAGTGGATGATCTGTGTCTCTACCAACAGCTGAAGAAATATCGTCAGCTATAAGAAACATCTAAAATGTACAGTGGACTTCTGTGGCAAATTAGTACTAAAATTACTTTTAGTAATTTGGATTTTGAGGCTCAGTATGAGCATGCACATAACTCCTACAATAAAAGTTTCCCTTACAGTAAAAAAATATGTTCTGCATGTCAAAGAAGAAAACTTGTTTGTGCTTGAATGTCTATAAATATATAAGCGTGTGCACATGTGCATTCGGGGGCTTACGGAAAGGGTCACGAGTCAAGGTCAGGTGATAATTCCCCAGAGAGCCACAGAGAGATAAAGGGATGGAGGGACAGTGCAGCATAAGGAGAGAGAAGAAGAAGAGAAAAACATAGGGACGAAATAAAGGCAAAATGATACCACAAAGGAAAAGGAAGCCAATCAGTGAGGAAGAAAAAAACTAGCAACTGCAGCGGCCCACCAATCTGTCATTGTTTCCTTTTGGTCAGTTTTCCTCAGCTTGCCTTTTGTTTTCTGTCTATAATTTTTCTCTCTCTCTTATTTCATTCACTTTTTGTCTTTTCAGTGCTTTGGAAAAAAACATGGTGTTAATAGGATGGTGTATGAATATAAAACTCCAAAATAAAATGCACTAAACTAACAGTTTTTTTCAGTCTGCTGCGCCTCAAACACTCACACACACACCAAGTTTTATAATAAACTAACAATATATTATGCTTCTTGCTTTATCGTACACCCTCCCTCACTCTGCCCGCACACTGACGAACACTCCTGGACTACAAAAGGTCAGCCTTTGGTGGATGAGGTCAGGCGTCTGGGATGAATTTGACCGTTGACCTGCAGGGCACGATCGGCCGCTTGCATCCTAACCAGCTGGACAATGAGCCAGACCTCCAATCATCACAGTCCGTTTGTGTGTTTGCAAGTATGTTCACGTGTGTGTGTGTGTATTTATATTTTTCTTTGTTTGTGTACATCTTGGTGATTTGTCTGTAAATGTATGTTCTAATGTGTAATGTACCGCGTGTGTCTATACTGAGAAATTGGATTTACCTCAGCAGTTTCAAGCAGGTTGCGCTGCTTGTTAGTGCCACCGAATAACAAAACAATATTGATCAGGCTGAGGTCATCCATTGATGAGTCCTGTCTTTAGTCCTTCCTGCAAATGCTCATCACTTCCCGTCTTCTTCCTTATCTGGGGTTAATATCTCATTAACTGCCATTATCTCCACACCGGTCACCACAGCTACAGCCATCGGGACATGAGCTGACAATTCCCCATAGCCTGCATCCTGCGGATCAGACAGGCAATGACCAGATTATTGGAAATCAATTCAGGGGAGTTACTGTTTCCCTGACCTCCCAAGCTTCATTTCCACTATTTATTGAGAAACGCTGGTCAAATGCCGACTACTGTGAGGTTTACACAGACATCAACACATGCAATGATGAGAGTCAACATGCAATATGATGATATTATGATTGTGGTTTATCATTTTGAGATATATATATTAGATGTTAGTTTGAACCCATTTGATCTCAGGAAAAGGGAGTAAGACATTTCGGATTTATCATTTCATTTTTGCTTATTGCACCATGTTAAAAACATTTTTGATACAGTAAAATGTCAAGAAAAATTATCAGTACACCATAGACGTTATCAGTTAATTAGGAATTAATTTATTTTAGAAACTGAGATGACAATGAACCACAGGGGGTAGGAGGATGGCCTATATGTGAGGGGCTTTTCTTTCTTATCAGTCACTGGACAGTCCTGATCCTTATTTTCCACGGAGCAATGGAAGAAATGTTATTAAGCCTACGGTTTGAGCTTGGCTACACAACTTACAACTTTACATTTGTAGTATTTTCATGACTACCCTATAATAGTTATTGGTAGATCTGATTTTGTTATTGATTGTATTTAGATATTTTAGGTGATGGTGGTTTACTTGGGGTGTCACACATTCTACTTCACATAAAAATACATTAATCGACTAATCAAAAAAGCAGAGTTATATAGTCATGAAACAGCTGAACAGTAAAGTTGTCATTTCTGTAACTAGTCTGTAGATGGATAAATAATATATTATTTATTCCATTCATTGCTCTGCTTACAGATACAAGGCACAAAAATGTTTGTGTCAGTGCATTAACTGAGGAAGTATTTAGAGTGAATCTACAGTAACTGGTTTCAGCAGTCAGGTGTGTTGTTCAGGTACAAAGCTGATCCAGAAAACTTTACTAGTTTACAGCACTGCTAATTAGGGCTATCCAGTTAGCTTTTCAGTGACACAGCAAATGTTTTAACATAGCTGTACATTTTAGCAACAGCTTAAATTGTTTGAAATAGCTAAAAGAAGCTGATTGAAACGGTACTGAATAAGATTTGCTTGGGGAATTTAACTTCAGCTGATGAATGAGTCAGGTATTTACGATAATAAGCGGCTAACTAAGACTGACAACTAGCATGAAAAACGCTTCCGTCATTGTTTGTCTTGCCTAAACACCGGCTACTCTTCTGAGTACAACCTCCTGTGTTTTGACGTGTTGAGAAAAAAACGGACAAAACAGCCTGAGTTTTCATTTGTGAGTCTGCGTGTCATTAAATTGTACGATTACCCAATTACCTGGTGGCTGAAAAGCTAAAACGCTGACCGGAACTCACCTTTCATACGTCTTCGTCTCTTAGCAACCACACGCGTCGTCGTTCTGTCGTTCTAGAACGCGCCCACTGTTCTAGAACCACGCTGCTATTGGCGGAAGGAAACAGTCTGATTAATAGAAACCAGACTTCCGGGAACTTTTTAAAACATCATTAAAATTGCACAATGTACAACTTGAAACCATTATCTTTTACAATGGCGCAGAAGAAAATCATTAGACATTATTGGGCCTACAGGCTACTTACGCCCTGCCTGGTGTCTGATGAGTTGCAGTAATTGCGGAGTGGCCGGCTGACCTTTGACCCCGGGGGCCAGGGCGGCGGGGTCTGGCTCCCGGCACATTGATGAAAAGGTTAATAGAGTCTGTAATAAAACCAAGCAGCCGCCGTTACCAAATAATCACATAATGGCTTCAGTGACAATAACGTTTTGTTGTCTAACAGTTTACTTAGTGGAATTTATATATTTGCAATTATGTCTGTAAATAAAACCAGTTAAAAAAGGTTGTGTTTATGATTTGGTGCAGTGACTTTTTTTTTGTAAAAGCAAATAAATAATCCACATGTGCCACTTTTTTTTTTGTCTGATTTTCTCCAACATGTGTGAACCTTCTTCAGATTCATCATTGCAGAATCTGCCTATTAACCAAGAGATCAGGTCTCATGAGTTACAGTAAATAAAATGACAGGAAAACGTGTATCGTTTGGATGGGAAGCTAGAGAGACTACTGGGAACATCAAGCGACGCTTGTCCCTGCAGATATGAAACTGTGGTTATTATTCATCATTTCAAATGAAAGTCAAACCGTCGGGATTTAGATGGAAAATCGATCGATGACAAATGAACGTGTGAAAGCTTTGGCGATTTTCAGCCACAGTGAGGAAATGTTCTTCTTCCAGAGGTTAGTCTTCGTTTTTCAACTTAATTCACAAAACAATATTAAAACTATAAAGTGGATCCAACGCACATTATTTAGGTCAAACGTTTTTTCATGTGCAAAAAAAGACAAATTAAATATCATACGATGCAAATGAAACAGCTTTGCAGTTTATTTTTTGCGTACACCGTGATTTTTAAAGAAATTTCGTTTAGATAATTTATGCATGCATTTAATTTCGTTTACTTTGACTTTGCTTTATTTAATAAAATAATTTTCTCTTACATTTGTGTTATTTTCAGTGGTGAATAAGTGGTAAAACCTTTCGGCTCTACCGGCACATCGGCGACAGAGCATTTACATTCAATGCATAAATCAAAACTTCACTGAAATAAATGAAAATATGTTCACATTTTGAGATATTATTTGTATTATTGTCATTTGGCATTATCATTTCATATGATCGCAAAAATGACGCGTTTTTGCTGAGTGCAGCTTATTTGCATAAAAGCAAATATTTAAATTTATGGAATAAACACCAGTCTTCTTGCAATTGGTTTAAATTTGACACAACCGTCCTACATTTTAATAACCAAAACGAAAAAAAAAAACTTAAATTAACATTTTAGCATAAACTACAATCAGGAATATTAAAGAAGAAAAATAACTTTTGGAGAAAAAAGAAAGAAAAACGGCTCAACATTAGTTTTCTTTGATATATTAAGATTGGTGCCATTTATTCAAACTTCAGAAAACTGATAAATAATAAAATAAGCTGAACTAAATGTGCGTTTCTGGTTTCAATGAATTCACACGTGAAAACCTGCTGCTGTTTTCTGCAGTGGGACATTCTGCATTAATCAGATTATGTATTTATGAGTGGATATGACTGCGACAATTATTATAAATTTAAATATATGTGACTCAATAGGTTAGGTAGGTTTTCATTTAAACTAGATTAAATAACATGCTGTCTGCTGTGAAGGGGTTTGCAGCAGTTAAAGCTTTTACAACAATAATTATTCTCATGTTGAGGATTAATTCAATTTCGAAGAAACAGGATTTATACAATCTGACTAAAATGTGTGTGCAGATGTGCAAATGTGCAATGATCTGATTAAAAACTGGGAAATGTATTGATTACTAGCGGGATCAGAGGCTCATTTAGCTGCATGTCGCTGTCTATGCAGGGTTCAAATGGGTAGCAGATTTTGGACGCAGTGTGTTTACCCTCCAACTCAAGATCAGGGCGAAAATCCCACTGACCTGTGTGTGTATGTATGTGTGTGTGTGTGTTTGCACATCCCCGACTGATAGGATTTCCATTAATTTACCTGCAGCCTCGTAGTTTTTGGAGGAAAAGCAAACACATGTCACTGGTGGATCTCTGTCTGTGTGGACGAGCCTCAGGAAACACTGCTGAAGGAGACAGGGCCTCTGTTTGATGTTAATTGCTGTGCGGTGTTTGCATGAGTGTGTGGGTGTGTTTTAAAGTGACAATGTTTATCACTGTAGAGTATTAAGCAACCTGCATAAATCCCTTCCTCTTATGTGACCAACAGAAAGACAGAGGACATCATTTTCCTTTTTGAGTCATCCTCCTAAAGGTCCTTCTCTCAAGGCACCCTCTCCTCCTTTTAATTGATTTCTCATAATTAACTCAGTGTGTTCATTGATTTCACCCGCCTCGAGACCGTCAACCTCATTATTTCCACGTTAACCCGAATAATCCCGAATAAATACAGAGCACATTCAATAATAATTAGACTCAGTCAGCGCTAAATAACCCCCACGTCCTTTAGAGAGCCCGGCTGAACTGCAGGTTTCAAAGAAAAAAGAGGACAAATGCAAAGAGAATGTTTCCATCTTTCCATCTTTGGCTTTCAGTATGTTGGTATTAAAACCCTCTGTATCAAAGTGCATCCAACTAAAACAGGCTATCATGTAGATTTAGAACTGACAAGTGGCAGAAAACCAGCCTTTACGTTAACCCAAACTAATTCAGGCTCCTGTAATGTCCACTTCTCCACCATTGAACCAATTAACCAAATTAAGTCCTGTTACACACCAGCTCAGCCAATTCAAAGATCTGCTGTGCACATCAGTCACTTTGACTCTGGGCTGTGTGTGAAATGAAAGAGCTGTAGCATCTCTGCATCAGGTTCAGTAGCCTCGTAAGAGGGGAGGAAGAGGTCAAACACGCCCGCAGGCAGCAGTTCAACCGGCACTCCTGCCTCACTCCCTCCACCTTCAGTGAACAAAGTCTCGTCTTTCTCTCTGTTTGGAGAACGAACGTGTCCGTGAACAGGTTGGTGTCACCGGTTTGTTACAGTTCATGTTGTATGTAAAGTTATTACAGCACGTGGCAGAACATGAGCAGAACAATGTCACTTCACACAAGTTTGTGCTCTTCACGTTTTGAAACAATGGACCCGAGGCCTCACAAGAACAGTTCATTTCTTTCTTTATATTCCAAAATCAATCAGTATGGCATAACCAAAATTTTTACTTTTATGTGTGTAGATTTCAAATGTTTGAAAGCTGACATATTTGGGGCAAATTAATTTGTGTTGTCCCCGATAGATATACAAATAATGAAAAGTTCTTGACTTTGGAAAAACAGATGACCAAAGTAGTAGGTATGGGTTTTTTGATTATATTATAAAATTGTGCTCAGTAGATGTTCATCTAGTTTCATAAAGAGAAATTTCCAAATAAAGCAAATACATTTCAGTTTATTGACTGAAAACATGACAAAAACATTTTAGAAAAGCCCAAAATAAAAGAGAATTTAACAGAGAACGTAAGAACAATAGAAAGAATGGAGAACATAAATGACCAGAATAAGAACAAGACACAACAGAAATGTCAGGTAAGAAATAGAAGCGACTATTAAACTTGACAAAAATAGAACAAAGCAGAGCAGAGAAGAGCAGGAGCGAAGAGAAAAGAGTGTAACTGAAAAGTAGATAATAGAGTAGAGTAGAATAGAGGCAGCGAGGAAGGACGGAAAACAGAAAGGGAGTGAGTGGGGAGGGAGGATGTGGGCGATGGTGTTGGTCACGGAGGGTTAAAAGAAGAAAGTGTCTAAAGATTGTGAATTAAACGCTATGAGGCCCTGTGTCCTCGGCACGTGCACCGGGCCTCGAGAATAAAAGGAGCTCAGGCCCATCTGGCTTTTTAGCAGCGGAAGAAAGGGGAGCGAAAGAGGGGCCGAGAGCCATAGACAGAAAGTGAGAGAGAGAGGGGGCTCTGTGTTGTTCAATGGACAGACTGGAGCATTCGCACAACCAAGCATTTAGTCCTCCGATTCCCTCTGTGGGTCGCCAAGAGTAAAATAATACAAGCAATATAAAGTAAGTAAGGCAGAGAAAACACAAGAAAGACAGGAAGGAGGACGTCAAATGAGTGAAGTGTTATAAAAACCTGACAGACTTTTTGTTTTTGTGTGGAAAAAGTCAAAAAATGTGTGCATGTGTGTGTGTGCGGGTATTCAGAGAGACACACTCACCTTTAATCTATACGTGTCCTTCAGAGGATTTTGCTATACCCTCACAGTCTCTCGCACACACACACACACACACACTTACACCCCTTACCTCTTCTGCACTCGGCATCTTAGCTGTTTCCATGGCGACTGCAACCCAAAAAGGGGGGCACGTGTGTGTGTGTGTGTGTGGACACCATCACCATCACCAACAGCAGCAGCAGCAGCAGGTGATGAGGCTCAGCTCATAGAAGACAGTGCTCCAGCATCTGGGAAAGTGATTTCTCTCCCGTCTAATAAAACTTATATTAAGGTCATAGAGAAAGAAAATAATAAAAAAAAAGACAGTGCAGCCATCATTAAAGCAGAAAACAAACCGCTGCAGGAAGAATGAACCGGACAAGCATAAGAGAAGTGAAAACAGCACACTTTTCACATCAGGAAAACACAATTGTGGAATTTATTTATTGTGGAATCCTGAAAATGCCCGAATCATAAACTCCACAATAGTTTTTACTTCACTGATCACACATCTTGTAACACACATTGTAATTTTGACTCTTCTTCATTGTGCTGTTTTAATTCACTCTCTTTATATCACCTTTTGTTTCCTTATTAATGCATTTTTCTAACAAATAAACTTGCCTGTAAGACACTAAACACAGCAGTGAGATCACTGTGTCAAAATGTGTTGGTTAAATTGTGAACAAACTCCACTACAGTCGACGAGTCATTTTTCACGTTTGCTATATTGAGCACAACGTTGAACGGCAACATGGTGACAAAGAACGCATTTTAAATGTTTTTGGGATGTTTAAAACCTTCATCAGAAAGGCGGCAGCAGAGAGGTGAGAGGAAAAGAGAGAGAGCGAGATGAGGAGTGACTTGCAACAAAGATCCTCGCAGCTCAAACTGGAGATGTTGCAGTTTATGGTCAGAGCCTTCCCCCCCGTCAACCACCTAGGCGCCTGAAAACACCTTTTTCACAGTTGACATTTTGACTTGTCATGATAAAAAATTTAATTGGGTCAGGTTAACTGGCAACTGTAGGTGTGAACGGTTGTGTGTCTGTGTGTGTGTGTTAGCCCTGTAGTAGACTGGGGTGTTTCCTTCCTCTCACTGAATGCCAGCTGGGATTGGCTCCAGCTCGGCCTCTTAAGTCAAAGCAGTACAGCTAATGGATGGATGGATGCATATTAAAAATGATACAGGTGCTAATGACATCACTGAAGTGTCCCACTAATCCACGATAGTCTTAACAGTGAGTCAGCGTCCAACCTGACCTGAAACTAAAGCAGCTAAACGGAAATCAGTCGTCGCCCATCGTTCCTGCTGTGACGTGTCACGGTGTCTGCTGTAAAAATAAAAAGAGCTGTAAGCTCAACGCAAACTTGCAAACAGTAGAGTTGCATTTGATCGAGGTGTTCGGGCCTTTCAACCAAAAGTCTCCTGCTCTTTGAATAAAATAACAAGAAAAACAAGAACGCAACCCAAACACTACGCATATAAACCAGCCATATTCATATTTTATTTATTTATTTCTATTCTTTTTTTATTTGGCCCTCAGGTTGTTCAATCAGAAATACTGTATCCAGCAGATTTTTGTGTTTTTCTAAATGGGTGATTAAATAAAATAAGACATTTAATTGATGGTATTATTGTCTATCACTATAAATTTAAAAATATTTATCAATAAGGTTGGACAATAGCTTAATACGACTGACTGTCTGTGGGCTGCTGCAGTATGTAGATAATATTAATATATCATGTTGCAGTTTTATTATGTTGCCTCCATTTAACGTATGCAACTTAACTATAGAACAAAATGTGTTAATACAGTTTTGTTTTTTGTTTTTGCAGCCAATAATCAATGGATAAATAAAAGATTTGCACATCATTCTCATTTTACTGATAAAAAAAAAAGAGCCTTGAAACCAAATATAAATGCTTTACACCATGTCGTGGCAAACTTCACTCTTAAACACCACCAGAAGACTGGACTTTAAATTCACAAAAATGTAAGAGTGTAACATGACAATGCTAGGTGGCTCCTCTTTGATGGCCAGCAAAGAAAAGTAACAGTAGAGACGATGCAGCAGCAGCAGAAGAAGCCTCCACACTAAGGCTCATGCCTCCTTATATCTTTCTCTTCCAGCATAACACATTCTTTACACACATGAACACGGACAGTTAATTGCACAACTGGAAGTAAATGACCCCACATGAATAATGATCTTTTCAGAATGACCTGGAACTGCAGCTGGAGTCGGTCCCAGAACAGTCCAGGGACTGCTGTTAGTTTAAACAACCTCCCAGTTTTTAACCTTTAAAGGAAACCCTAAAGGAACACAGAATCATGATACAAAAGGTTGATTAGATCAGAATAATTCACACAACCACACCTATTAAAATGAAATAATTGCATATTCTGCAGACTTTGTTCATGGTGGAAGCTGTGCTCACAAAATCTCACACAGTCCGGCTGCAGTTCTGAACAGTTCATTTTATTAGTTTGTAACATTAGTTTCATTATGGGATAATGATGTGATGTGATTTTGCATATTCTCTTGCACTGCAGCAGCACATATATTTGTCAATATTGTGAAATACAGTTTTGAAGACGAAAAAAAAAGAGACCAGATTAGTCGATCGATCACGGTTTCTTCTTTCCAATTCTCCTCCCACTGCAAAAATGTGGGCAGAAACCTCCCGTCATACAATTGTTATTGCCAATAGGGAAATTATAGTCCGGAAAACTACAACAGCGTCGCAACCTTGATGTGTTTTTACCTCGAATGGTAAAAAAAACTTCTTAAAACATCCACAGTAGAGTCCAGTCTGCATGACTACAGGCTATGGTGGAGGTGGAGATCACTGTAAATGAGGAGGGGGCTGCAAAGGTCGGCCAGGATAATACTCTCAGGTACGTGAACACAACACACAAAGCGAAACATCTTTATAAAATGACTGTGACTTTCCTCTGGGGTGTTTGGACGCGCTCACAGCTGCTTGCTGACCGTGTTGTTATATTAAGTGTGTTTATCACTGGTTCTTAGAAAATATAGGAGATTATTATTATTATAATAAAACACATCATGTCATTTCACTTACCCACAATAAGAAACACAACAGTCAAGATTATTAAGACTTAATTAACGCAGAAAGTTTTTTATTATTATTATTCATTCAAAACTCTTATGAAAGCTGTGATTTTAAACGCGTTGTCTCTCAGGCGTTTGCAGCCGCAGAGCTCAGAGTGCCCCCTGCTGGTCACAATCAAAGCCGAGCCGGAAGCGACGTTCAACAGAAAGCTGAAGTGCCTGTTCCTCCTAACCCTGAGTTTCTCTCTTCTCCTGTAAGTTCACATGACGCCAGCAACACACAGAGTTATGAAGGTGTGCATTAAAGGCACAGTAAGAGCATAAAAAAAAAGCACATATGTTCATTTATGAGAGTAAATGAGAGTAGATGGATTAATTCTATTTAAAAAGATCCATATCACCAGTTTGACGCTACAGTAATCATTTAATGTGATAGCCTGTTCATTTCTCTGATGATTTGCTCAGTCTATAAAATGTCAGATAACTAAATAGACTAACAATTAGTCTATCCAGACTGCAAGTACATAATTATATATATATATATTATATATATTTGCTTGAAAAATGACTTAATTTCTCAATTAAATGAAGACAAATCTATTTTTTCAGTGTTTTGCTTCATGGTTAACAAATAGCATATGGTTGCTCATATAATAATAATTTAATAACTGATTTACCCAATATTATTGTGTTTGAATAATATGAAGGATTTAATGCATTTATAATGTTTCTTCATGACAGTGACATAGCTTTTGGATTACTTTTATCAAAGGATTATCGACTAAATTGTGAGTATTTAAGTGAGGGATGGAGGATAGTTTGAAATCTGAGTTTGTTCTAAATAAAATATTTTATAGTTTTAATGATGATAAATGCAAATGATGTCTGTCTCTCTGTTCTCGCCCTGCAACAGATTCCATCTATGATTTCATAGTGTATCTGTCATGGCTGTTTATTCCTATTCCGACTGACTTGCAGACAAGCATAATGATCGTGATCATCGGTGAGATTCTGTTCTTCGCTGTTTAAATGTGGATTTGTGTTTATGTCCTGCAACAAAGTTTTTCTTAAACGCACACAGAGTCGACGGTAACACTGGCACCGAAATGTGTCTGAAATCAGCCTCACAAATGTGGTCGGCCAAGCTGCACAGGGACTGTTTGATAACCCTGCAGTGGTAGTGCAGGATACTGGAGAGGAAGGGGCTGGGGGGTCTGCGGGGCTGAGAGATTGGCTTTGCACGGACGCCTTGTGACTTTAAGATCCTATTTGGTCCACTGGCTTAAAAATCTAAAAAAAGGAAATCTTGGTAGTAAGGTGCTTTTGACCAGATAAGTCCAACTGGATGTGAATTTGTATTCTGAACCACAACCTGGCAACATTTTTCACTTCTCTAAACACTGAAGCTTCCCCTGTCACGTTTAACACAACTGAGAACAGTCGAGTTCAAACCCTGTATCTTAAACACCTGGATAATCTGATCCAATCAAACACAACAGTTCTGTGAATTTTACCTTTATAGTGTTTTATCTTTCAAAAATATAATTAAAAAATCGATTTATATTTTGTTTATGTTTGCTACATAATCTGCTGATTATTTTCTCAGTTTGTTTATTAAGTCTATAAAATGTCATGAAATAGTAAAAAAATAAAAATAAATGTAACAATTTCCCATAACCAGAGGTGACATCTTCAGAAAACCTGAAGCAGAAAATCCACACATAGCTCAAGCTGAAAACATCAAACATTTCCTATAAAAATGACTTAAATTATTCATCAATGACAAATTTCATTTTCAATTTTCATTTTTCTGACACCAATAAAATATTAGATACATCTTAGATGATGCAGCCTCAAACTGTCCTACTCTTGGGTTTTATCTGTAGAAATACATTTCTGTTTTGTGTATGAATAAGTTAAAAAGTTGTATTTATGGCATTTATTTTAATGTTCATATTAAATGGGATTGTTCCACCACAGCACAGTTTTAATTGAGACTTATTTTGAACTTTATTGTTGTAGTGACCCAGGTTTAGAGAATTTTTTTTTTAACCTGGACTCTGGTTTTCTTCTGTGTCCTGCAGCTGGTCTCGTTTATCTCGGAGTGTTCCTGAGAAAGAAGAAGAAAACCTCGAGTTCAGGACTGGCGAGAGAAGTGTGCGTTCAGATCTCGGGTGCCGTCCAGCAGGTTTAATTAAAAATCAACTGCAACTGTAAAACACAAGAGTTGTTCTGCCAGAAAAAAGGACTGGGATGGGGGGGGGGTTAGATTTGTTCTCACGTTAACTCTTCTACTTCTACTATATGACAGATAAGTGAAGTCAACATTTGTTTACACACGCCCAGATTTTTGGAACATGTGAATTTTATGAAACTAATGAAATGATGGTTTTACTTTACACTTCCACCACATGGAGTTTACAGAATATAGCAACAACAAACAACAGCAACAAAACAAAATCACCACCAGATTTACTGTTAATCTGCTACAGTCACGACAATTAAAAATGCTGCTCAGTTACTTCATTTAGAGTCAATCTACTCAGAATGTACCTTGCAAAGCACAACAACACAGTTTTGTACAATGTTGTTACTGAAACATAAAAGGTTTAACAGTGAAATAAAGAAGTTGATAAAATGTCTATTCAAGTCCAGCATAGAGGACACTGAGTTTCACCTGAGCGTGAGGAAAACTTTACAAAATATAAATCTAAGCTTTCACAGCAGCAAAACGTTGCATTAAAATGTTCGGAAAATAGACGGAAAGGAAAGCTGCCCACATTCTTCTTAACTACAGTATATTCAGCATTTTGGTTCTTTATCTGCTTTGTAGTCGTATGTTTTCTAAGAGTCGTGCGCGTCATCTCTGTCTGAAACACAGATATGATGTCAGAGCTCCATCTAGATTAACACTTTGTCTAAAGCTCTGCGATGAAATTCTTCCTCTGTTAAAGTTTATTTTTAAATAATAAACTGGACTTGAGCTGAGCTGATGTTCTAGTGCTTCATATATTAGTGCGACACAGAGGGAAAGAGAGACGCAGATGGAGGGGGAGAGAAAAAGAGACAGCGACCTCATACAACACCATTCATTATTAACACACCCAATATAGCTGGAATGGACACCTCTCTCCTTCACCCGCCCTCTCCCTTCCTATTAACACACACACACACACATATATATATATATATATATATGTACAGGAAGAGAACGAGAACCCTCCAGACCCTCCCCCTGACCCTGCGACCTAGGCGCCATGGCAACCCTCTGACCCATCCTGCTGTTGCTGTGGTAACAACCTTGGAGCATGTCTGACCACTGCCCCCCCCCCCCTTAACACACACACACACATTTACCCACAAAGACCCACAAACACACACAACCTCCCT
>JAUMHL010000003.1:3782720-3811285 GCA_032362345.1 Sandelia bainsii | reverse complement strand
GCCCTACCGCTGCCCCCCCCCCCCCCTCCCCTCCCCCCCTCCCCCCCTCCAGCTCCACGCCGAGCCGAGGCAAACCGATCGATATTCTATCACACAGAACAGTGGAGCGAGAGAGAGGAGGCCACGGGCCAGCCAGATTACTGAGGGGAGGGGGGAGGAGAGGGGAGTATGGGTGAGTGAGGGGGGTTAGTGGCTGACAAAAAAAAGGAAAAAAAAAAAGAGAGAGCTGGTGCGTGTGTGTCAGAGGAAACGAAAAGGGTTTTAGGGATGGCAGGAGATGTGTGTTGGGGAGGTGTGCAAAAAGGGGGTTTTAGCGTGCGGGTGTAATCGGGTAGGAGATTGAGGGAAGGTGTGTGTGTGATTTGGACGAAAGAGGTGGTAGAGGGAGGGGGGGCTGAGCATGTAAGTGGATAGAAGATTGAGAGAAGGTGTGTGTGTGAGGAAAAGTGCTTTAGTGTGGTTGTTATGGTGGATAAGAAAGGGATGTGTTGTGTGTCCTAATGAGTGGAGTGGAGCTGCACCACTGTAAGGCGTCTGCTCCCTTTTTTATTCTGACAGATGTTTGTGAGTGGATTCTATTTATTTACTTATTTGCGTTGGGACAAACATACAGAACAATCACACACCACATATCACAGCATTTATAGCCTTAACTAGGCCTTTACATTCATAAAACCCATAGTACAAAATACAATTTACTGTACTGTCCAAATGACAACACAATAAAATACCATAAAATGACAAGTATCAGATCACTCACTCAACATGTTGGATCTCCCTTAGAACACTTTAAAAAAATCCCAGTATTGATCCATTTTGGGTTCTGTGGATAGAGCTCCACATGTTGATTCTCCAATTTTTGTTTGTCCAAATGTGAATTTACAAAAAGGCCGTTTTGAATCCTTTTGTTCCAGTGTTACACACCCGTGGGGGCCTGAGCCACAGTGCTTTAAAAGATCCTGCTTACACTACATAAAGGGGCATGAGAAAGCAAAAAAGCCATATTTATATGTATATGAAAAGACAAAAAAACTATAATTAACTACTAACATGTAATGTGCATCCAAATCCTAAGATATATTCTATCTGTGCCATAGAGCTCCACCGCTGTCCACATATGAAATAATTAAAAACATGTCTACAGACTACACGTCTGCACTGGGTGATGCGTTAATTTATGACCATAAACACACCACATTAATTCATAAATGAAAACAGTCACAGTCACAGTTACTCCTGTTTGACTTAAATGTGCCTGTGGGCCATTTAAAAAAAACCTGTATTCTCAGCAGGAGCTAATGAGCCACAGATATGAGCAGGGAACTCATTTTTTATAGGACACATACACACCATCAGCCTTAAGTAATGTTGATGATAAACATGTAAGCAAATCCACATATAATAAAAAATATATGCACACATGTAATGTAATCCACATTAATCTGTCATGTTCAGCGTGGGTTGTCTGGCAGACTATCTCTTCTCTTTCTCATATACTGTAAAAGTGTGAAAATATCTCACTTTAAGAGATAAGAAAGAAAATTCCAGTAAAAACTATAAGTAAATCTACATGCAGGTATGTTAATCTAATAACAAGCAAGTCTGTTCATATACAGACTCTTGGATGCTTCGTGTGTTACTTAACGTACAGTGAGGATGTTTATGACGGTGATGTAAACTGTAAACTACACATTAACGTTAGTGATCTTTGTGGTAATTTAGCATGAAAAGAATCAGTGGGAGTGGGAGTTAGGTGGTTACATGTAGACAGTGAACAACAGGGAGATGCTGTACAACGTTACCTGAAACTTCTGAGAAACAGAAGAGGGAGAAAACAATGAACTCAAAACAACAAAAGACGTGACCTATTTCCCTGGGTTAGATGGGTGTGTGTGTGCCAAGTGGGCAATGGCACTCATTTGCTCTGTGAGCCTTGTAATAGTATTCATGAAAGACAGACACCATTGCACTCACTCACTGTGTGTGTGTGTGTGTGTGTGCTCGTGCAAACACACACGAGGATTTTTTGTTGTTCGTTCCAAGTAGGAAACAAAGAGTTTTTCTAAATGATTATTACTGAAATTAATGCACAAGTCAATCTGTGGAACAGTACAGTAGGACAGAGCATATTAATACATGTACAGTAATTTAACTAATATAATGAAAAAAAAGTTTTGCTTTCGTCCTACAACTCTTGGTGCTGTTTCTATAGATTTTTCAAATTACAATAATAAAACTCAGTTGTTTTACATTAAGTACAGTTACACAGTACTCACATACTGTAACAATATATTGCAGCCAAGACGTCAAATCATTTTATTTAGAATCTATTACAGTATTTTCACCTGTAACTACTGTTGGTATACAGTTAAGAATAAGTCTTAGAACTCTGTCAACTAATAATACATATCATTTATGCTAGTAAAGGTTTATTTATACTATTATGGGTTAGAAATAATTAAACTGCAGCAGTAAAATGGACAGTGTCACAATATTCACCTCTGCACCTTCTTATCTTGTAATATGCTGCTGAATCATTACAGTACCTGTCTATATTATGTACTGTATATTAGCAGTATTGATTATAATATAGTACTGGTTTGCAGGACTGTTAGAAATATTAGCTGTTACTGGTGATTAATATTCTAACATTTTCTTGCAATATAATTACAACGGAAATGATCTATGGCTCAGAATAGAACGTGGTGGTTACAAACTGTGTTACGTGAAGACATCGTCTCTGTGTCTTTACCAGCATTGTGGTCACAAGGCCTCGAGCCAAACGTTGTCCCGGTTCTGCTCTCTGTTCAGGTCAGTGCATAACATCGCGGTGACGCTGTGGGGTTTGATTCCTCCTGAGAGAACCAGTGTTTTCACAGCAACAAAGAAACACAAAGGTAATTTTCCTCATATAGAGGAATAAAGCAAATGCATTATGCCAGTCGTGCTGTACTGTTGATGCTGTAGATACTGTTGCCAAGAAAGAAACAACAACAACCCATAAAGACGTTTTAGGGAATAAGTAGTAGTAGCAGCAAGCAGGGTCATACTCGGACAGCCGACTGAAAGTGAGTTTTTGTTCATATCATACTATACGGTCATCAGCAAACATCAAGTCAAGCAAGAACTTTTACGCTAACATGTTAGAAGTTCTCAAAGCGGCTCTAACTTTTATTAACAATGTATACATTTTAATGTGAAAGGGGTTGAGCGCAGTGATGGACCTACAGAGAACTGTCACTCAGATCTAAAGTTTTAATACCCTGCAGAACTCTACCTTCTCAGCAGTAAATCACAACCAGACACAGGTACAGACTAGCTGCGAACACAGTGGAACATCAGCAGCTACAGAGCCTGATATGTTTCTCAGGAGTAGAGAACAAAAACAGACCAAAAAAAGAATATTGGACTTATATAACATAATAATGTTCCTAAGTAGCCGTTACATGTAAATAACTGTTCACACGATCACCAAAACAACTTAAAAGGTGATGATGTGTCAATGTTGTGTTCAAAAAGTTACTGTGGTGGAAAAGAGTTTTGTAGTCTTGTAGTGAGACTGTTTTTTCAACTATGGTCCAATGCTACATTTCCTGAAAATAGTAACTTGATGTTTAATGTCTTTAAAGTCCTTGTTTAACTGTGAAATCAGTAACTATTTTCCATCATGACCCACATATTCCATCTACAACCAGGTTTCTTTAATCCTGCTTTCTTATCTTCTGAACTTCATAAACTTGAGTAGAAATATTTATATTAAAATACGTGGACTAAATGACGTATAACTACATGTGATGTGTTAATATTTCCACTGAAACTAAAAGGTAGAGAACAGATGACTTGACACTACTGCAACAAATAAGAGTTGGTCACAGCATTTATTTTCATTTTCTGACAAAACTCCACACAAAACAAAGTTGAGACCAAGCTGAAAAAAGAGAGATCCTTCTATTTTATTTCATTTTCTTTTTTTTTGCTGCTGTTTCACATGTTAAGGTACAGTGCCTTATTCCATATTTCCACAGATTTAAATAATGTAACTGGAGAGAAATCTCTTTTTCCGAGGACACAGAAAAATTGTATTTCTTTTAACAGGGGTGAGGTTGGGTAGGGCTGAGGGGGAGGGTGCGGGCAGGTTTGGAGTGGGAGAATAAGAAGAGGAAGGTAGTGAAAGTGGGAGGAAGTTTACAGGGACGGCGGGTTTGCACGGTGCTCACAAACAGACAAATAGGGACAGATAGACAGGCAGGGTGAGGAGAAGGGACGCAGTAGGGGGGAGGTAAAGGAGGAGCGTGAGAGAGAAAGAAGAGAGGAAAAGAGAGGGAGAGACAGTGTGCTTTGTCATGTCGGAATGAAAACAAGCAGCTCTCAGACCCACTCCAGACATAAAAAAACATAAAACTTTTACGAACAATCTTGTTTTTAAAAAAACACCCAGTTGTGTATTAGAAAACAACACAAGCAGAAAAAAACACAGGTGGAGGAGGGAGGGAGGGAGGGGAAGTGACCTTTTTTATGAGTGAGTGAGTGCTTCTGTTTATGATGAGGTTGGTACTTTATTGTTAGGGGAGAAGGAGAGAAGGGAAGAGGAGGGAGAGAAAACGGCAGTAGAAGATTGGCAGTGAATAAACAGAGAGAGAGAGAAAAGGAGAGAGAGAAGCAAAGTGGGCGAATGAGAGGAAATGGCAGTGATTGCAGAGCTGGATCTGGGTGGCTTTTCTCTGGCAGAGACAAAAAAATATGAACAAAACAAACTGAATGCCACCCACCCGCCACATGATGCCACCCACCCGCTCAATTCGCCAGTTGTGAGTCTACATGAGAGCTGCGGCGTCGTTGTTCTGCTCGGCAAGAGCAATCGTATTGGGACAGTTGGGTTTTTGTCGTTATTCTCGTCATTGTATTCTTTATTCAGGTCCACACAGCGGTGCAGTTTGAGTACACATATGAAGAGTGGCTGCAGCTAACAGTGTAGAAATAAGCATCGGCACAAACAGTGTTACTGGCAGACTAGAGCTGTAGAGACTTTGTATAGAAAAAAAACAAGACAGAGGGACAGAGAGGACAGGGAAGATTTACAAACCCACCCCCGCCCCCATCCTCTCCTCCTCTGTAGTTGGTCCTTGTCGTCATCTTGGCATTTGATTTTTTTTGTTTCTTTAGTAGATGAGGATGGAGAGGAGGAGGGGGTTGGAGGACGAGTAAACATAGTTTTCTTGTACAGTTGGAGTATGCTGAGAAGAGGAGGGAAGTGTGGAGGGAAGGAGGAGAGAGAGAGAAAGAGAGGAAGATAGAGAGGGGATGAGTTCAGGGGGAGGATGGGGTGAGAAATACAATGATGCTTTGATAATTTAATAGTATGTCTCTTTTTCCACCCAGCCTACAGAGAGGAAAAGGAGAAAGTGGGAGAAAAAAGAAGAGAGAGAAGAGTTATCTATCAAAAGATTGAATTCACAGCTCAACATTTCTTTCTTTACCAGGTTGTCACAGGTACACAAGATGCTTAATTCTGAAGTTGTTCAGTAGACCAATGAATCCAACTCCATTCTGAGTGTAGTTGTGTGTGATCTTACCTCCCGGGTTTCGGCGAAGGATGAGTTTTCGGATTTCATCGTAAACAAAGATAAGGAAACTGTACGGGAACGCACAGAACCACCAACTGGGCCTGAGAGAGAACAGGAGGGTGTGATGGACAGAATGTGAGCAGTGTTTGGTATAAAACTAAGAGAGAAAACACAAAGTAGTTCTTACAGTACTGATTACAGACAAAAAATGGTCTTCAATTAGTTTATTAGTGACTAATAAAGATTGTGGCCTTCGCTTTTGACTACTTAACGCCTTTGAGACATCTTACGTGATATTGGGTTATACAAATAAAGTCGACATGACTCTAAAGTAATACAGGACAAAGGGGACTTGTGTATTGTGATTTCATTCCCCTTGAAAACAAAGTGCTGTACACGATGATACTCTGATAGTGTATTGATTTGCTCTTCTTACTTACTTGAGTGGGTACATCCTTAGTGCCACGTCCATACCAGGGCAGTAGGACAGGAAAGCAGCCAGAGCTGTTTCCTCAAACAGGCCGAAGATCAAAATCTTATTCCTGCAAGAAAATAAAGAGAGAGAAAAGAAAGTTAGTTACAACACAAATATGTTAATGGCACACACACGAAGTCAATGAGGAAATGTTGACTAGAGAAGGAAGAATCCATGGCACAAGACTCTATATCTCAGTATGCTTCTATAATCAGAGGTTTGCATCAGTTACTATTCACATCTACTTCTGAAACAAAAAATGGCTTCAATGTTGACTCTTTGCAGGCAGAATATGACACCAATATGTGCAGAGTGTGTGTGCCTGGAACCATAAGTGCTGTCTGCAGAACAGACAACGAAAAAACATGGAGCGAAAGGAGCAGCCAACATGTGTTGTAAACTGGGGACATAAGTTATAGGTGTCTCTGTAAACCTGGTTTCTAGTGACATCTAGTGGTGACTATGAGAAACTGCATCAACCACAGCAAAGCCTTCTCCTGGATACTTGAGGTTTCACCTGAAACTGTCATGCTGACACCTGGTTTTGTAACTTAAAACCCAATGTCCTTTAGACTGAATAATGTATCTGCATAATGTAAAAGTTTATACTGCATCTATGCAGTGTTACTATAAACTAACCCTGGTTTGCAGTGGTACCAGACTGCTTGCATTGTATGCAAAAGGTAAATCTAATATCTCATTCAGGTTTAAAGATAAGACACAGAGAGAATACTGCTGGATGCTATTGAATGTTATAAATTATTTCCATAATTTCTAAAATTCTTTTTACTTACCTCATGCCTTGCTGGAACACAGAGTTACGTCTGGTCTTGCAGATGATGACATCTGCCCACTGCACCACCACAATACTGACAAAGAAGGCTGTGTGGCAAGTGAACTCCACAATCTTACGCTGCTCATAGGTCTGTATGTAGAAAGAGAAGAGAAAGAGAGTGTATGACTTTCAGTCAGTGCAAATTAACTAAAAGAGGATGACACTGATATTGTCTCAAATTGCTCATACCCATTGCTGCCCATAGCTGTCCTCCAGGTCGTTGGTGGAACGATCGTCCCAATTGAGCCGGATGCCGACAAGCTGAGATGGAAGAAAACCATTTTCCGCCATGATGACAAAATAGGCAAAGAAACCACCAAGAGCTTGGATCATACCTTCAGAAATACAGAGACATTGGTCAGTCATTAAGCAGGATAAATCTGACAAAAAATACCATTAAAATCCACCCAAATGAAGCACAGAATACTATGATGTGATGATACACGATGATACACTGGGACAATGGGTAATATTACTATTTGTTTATTGTGTTAAAATGTGCTGATTAGAAGAAAGGCTCTACTCAGACTCTAGATGGTGCTACTGACTGCTGTTGAACAAATGTTAATATCATGACATCAGAAGGGATATCTGCCAGCATTTATGAGTTTTCCTGAACTAGTAAAGTATGTTAGATAAGAATTTACCAATACATTTATTGGTAAATTGTTAAGCCTGTAAAGCCTATTTACAGCCTTAATAGCATAAACATGGCACCTACCAATCTGTCCATAGGCGATACTGATGAGTCTCTCATTGACCAGTTTGTCTCTCAGTGGGTTCCTGGGCTGGCGCTTCATAATGTCGCTCTCTGCTGCTTCATAAGCTAGAGAGATGGCTGGTACCTGCCAGTGGAGTTAGCACCAAAGAGATGGAGAAACTGTTGCTACGCTGCTATACTGACAGTGTTTACTTGTTTACTGTGCAAATATCAAGTATACACAAGCAAGTATACACACATTACAGCTGTATGTCACAGTATGTGAGTGTGTGTCATTTGTCATACCATGTCAGTTCCCAGATCGATACACAGGATGGTGATGGTGCCTAGAGGCAGTGGGATGTTGACCAAGATGAAGAACAGGAAGGGGGTGATTTCTGGGATGTTGCTGGTCAGAGTGTAAGCGATAGACTTCTTCAGGTTGTCAAAGATCAGACGGCCTGTAAAGACAGGAGGTGGTGTTAAAAATGAACACCGACTGCTTAACAGGGGAAACAATGTCATTAACTCAATAATGCAGCATTCATAACTGAGTTATGCACAACATACAGTATATACGACATGAATAATCCTGAGTAGTTAACTCTTCAAACCCATGTCATTGCACCACATATAGTTTTACTAAAAAAAATACTGAATTTCCTTTCCTAACATACTTTTAAACTACAGTCCTCCTCTGAACCATAACCTGCTACAGTGAGGAGATGAGGTGAAGTGGACTTGCATGCATACATGCAGCTGACATGAATTTCATCTCAAAACCTGGAGGATAATTAACAAACTCATGTTCTTATTAGGCATGATACACATTAAACTGTTACCACCATTCTTTCAATTTTTTCTTCTTTACAGACATACATGTATATATTTTTCTTCTTCTGTTTTACTCCTCACCTTCCTCTACTCCAGTGACGATGGAGGCAAAGTTGTCGTCCAGTAAGATCATGTCAGCTGCTTGTTTGGACACATCGGAGCCAGAGATTCCCATGGCAACACCAATGTCGGCCTTCTTGAGGGCAGGAGAGTCGTTCACACCATCACCTGTCACAGCCACAATGGCACCCTGGAGGAAAAGGAGGTTTTTGGATTTCTATTCAGGCCTTGAAATGCTAAAAAAGCATGTACTTATTTTTTTAACCCTTGTTTCCTGGTGCATTTGTACCTGTCTATAAAGTTCTGTACATAAACATACCTGTCTCTGGCAACCTTCTACAATGATGAGCTTCTGCTGGGGGGAGGTTCTGGCAAAGACAATCTCTGTGTGGTTCCTCAAAATGTCATCCATCTGCTCCTGAGTGAGGTCTTTCAGATCTGTGCCATGGATCACACAGGCCTTGGCATCCCTACGCAACACAGATATTGCATTATGTCAAGCCAGAGGGCTTTCTCAATTAGAAAGCCCTCTGGAATGGAGGGCGAAACGCATTCAAGGAACTTAAACAAGTCCAGTTGCCACTGAATAACCTTTTTTGGGATAACTATGACCTGGATGACTGAGAATCTTCACAGACATTTAGCTACTGTCATAAAGACGCTTTTTACATGTTTAGTGTTCTTTGGACCTAATCTTTATGGCTGAATCAGTAGTACCATTCAGCACTGTAGCAATGCAAATAAGGTTACATCAATATATGTTTTGTTTTTTTATTTTTTTTTTATATTTTTGCTTTGTGCTTTACCTGGGGTTGACCTGGCTGACAGGGATATTGAGCCGTGCAGCAATATCTTCTACTGTTTCGTTGCCCTCAGAGATAATGCCGACACCCTTAGCAATAGCTTTAGCTGTGATTGGGTGGTCACCAGTCACCATGATAACCTGAAAAATGAGAGAAGTAGGAGAAAAGAGTAAAAGAAGACAATTCTTAAAACATTCTATAAAAATAATCTAAAAATGTGTGTGACAGTGCTTTTCCAGAATGTTACACATCAGATTTGAAAAGTGCCCACCTTGATGCCAGCGGAGCGGCATTTGCCCACAGCGTCAGGCACAGCAGCACGGGGAGGGTCAATCATGGACATGAGGCCCACAAAGCAAAGGTTGTCTGTTTGAAAGTTGACATCATCTGTGTCAAAGGCGAATCCTTTGGGGTACTTGTCCTCTGGCATGAACCGGTGGCAGAAACCTGAAAGAATTAAAGAGGAAAGATGATGGAATTAAACATATAGGACAAAGTTATACAATAGGATATTGGAAAAAACGTCATTGCTACACTGGGTCAAGTAGCTGTGGATGCTCAACAGGCGGAAAGATGGTTACGGCATAATTGGTTACCTTTGTGTCACTTTGCATTACAACTGGAGCTGACAGAGTGCTTTGCATGTCTGAATGGGACAATACATCCTCAGACAAGTTACTGTGCAAGCCTTACTTAAACTGCCTACAACCTGTTCTGAAGTGAGTAACTGTGTAGCTTATGTGTTTAACGTTGGGGCACCGGAGCTTTGTGTGTGTGGGTTTAAAAATTTGGACTAAATTACTACTGTTTTCCTATATTCTATTATCCTTACCCAGTACTCTCTCTCCCAGTCCCCCCAACTCCAGATAGGCATTCTGGAAAGCCTCCTTCATTTCATCATCCATGGGCTGCTCTTTGCCCTGGAGCATGATGGCGGAGCAGCGGTCAAGGATCCTTTCTGGGGCTCCCTTCATCACCAGCAGGTAGCGGTTGTCATTTTCATCCTCAGTTTCATGAATTGAGAGCTGATGGGAAGAAATTCTAATATTAGTATCATAACCATTAAAGATGTGTATATCATTTTGCATGTTTAAGCCTGTTTTCTTCAGTTAATATGAGCTAGTACGGTCTATGTGCAATAAAGAAAAATTCAGCAGCATGAGCAACAAGAGCAGACAGACCTGGTATTTATTGGTGGAGTTGAAGGGGATCTCGGCCACCTTCTTGTTCTTGTCCCTCACGGCCTTGACGGAGCCACATGACAGCTCAATACACTTCAGCAGGGCGGACTCAGATGCATCACCAGCCACGTCACGCTTAAGGATGGGCAAAGATTCCTGGCCGGCCTTAAACACTGCACGGTTGCACAGGGCAGAGATGCGGGCCAAAGACACCCATGTCGCAGAGCTCTTGTCAAAAGAGGAGCCTAGGGAATGGTCAGGAAAAGGGAAAATTAATTAACAGAACTTTTCATATTTATTGAGGTGGATGCTGCCAAAATTGGATTTTCTGTTCCAGAAACAATGTAGGGAATAATCTAACTTAAATCCCAAACTGAAAACATTTATTTCTCAGCTTTATTCCTTTTTTTTTTACACTTTTGTGTGTCAGTTGTGTGTTTACTCGGTTGTCTACTAATAATAATAATAATTGATACTTTATTTCTGTATTACAGTATGCTGGGATATTTAAGAATAGCAACAGTATTAATTGCCATCATAAAAAAATATCCTGTCCAGAAAAGTTGTCATTCTTGCTAATATGCAAATATGAAAATGACATGGCGCACTAGTTGATGCGGTAATGCCCTTTCCTCAAGCCTCAGTGCCGTGGAGGATTTGAGAGAGATGACACTGTTTTGCGTAAAATAAAGACACAGTTGAGAATTACGTGTTTTTAAACAGAGTCGGCTCTTATGGTTCCGTTCCTCTCAAAGCATTATAAACATTACATACAGTTTCAGGTCTTGTGTCTTGTGTGTTTGACAAGAGCATTTCTGCGTTCAGTGTTTAGTTCGCTCAACCACTGCTCTCTTATTGAGCCACGGAGGGGCCAACCGTGAATGGTGCGTTTACTGACAGCAATGAACAAATAGTACTTGACACTCGACAACCTCACATGACAAGGAGAGGTAGAAGCTGTTGGAAGTTGTCATCAAAACAGTGCTGATCAATGTAATGTGTGTCTACAACAAATTAATTTAACAAACATTTAGTACTTTAGCAGATACTTATTTCGCATGCTGGCTAGTAATTAAGACTGCCGTAAAAAAAGTTCATAATATTGTTAACATTTAAGAGGAAGGCACTGCCTGTTTTAATGCAAACAGCCTGACAGAAACAAAATAGGGGAAAATATTACCAGACTGGTCCTCGGTCGTGTCGGCCTCGTGGATCTGGTTGTCAAACCACATGTGGGCCACAGTCATCCTGTTCTGGGTCAGGGTGCCCGTCTTGTCAGAACAGATGGTGGAAGTGGAGCCTAGTGTCTCCACAGCCTCTAAGTTCTTAACCAGGCAGTTCTTACGAGCCATTCGCTTAGCAGTCAGTGTTAGACAGACCTGAGAGAGGGAAGACGCGAAAGACAAAAGCAAAGAAGGAACAAAGAATAGCAGAGGAAGCAAGGACAGACAGAAGGAAAGACATTGTTGACAACAGAGTAAGGCAGAAGGGGAGAATAGAAACAAACAAACCAAAGGAGAAAGAAAAAATAATTAGTACCTATGTGGTAAACTAAGAGAATGGATGAGAATCTCTAGGCATTAAACTAATTTCGTCCAACAACCAAATGAATCAGTGCCACACTGTACCTCAACAATGCAGCACCTAGAACTAAACCCCTTAGATACCTAGAGACATTCATCCTGCTGAAATATCCCTTTATTGCAAAATGCACTAAAAACTTTCTTCCAAAAGTAAAAACACAGCCAAACAAGCAATGCAGAGAGAACATGAGACGTGATCGAATGAAGTGGTGAAGCAGAGCTGCGGTGCATTATGTCATCATGCCAAGTAAGGCAGGACCCAGGGGCCAAACAGAACTAACAGCCGAGCAGGAGGGTGAATTCAGTTAATAGAGCTGACTAGTCATTAGCCTAATGTCATTACATTAGCTAGCCATTGTCTTTGCAGACAGCACCGTGTCTGGCCTGAAAAAGAGAGAGAAACATAGATAGAAGAAGATGGAAAGAGACAAACACAAACACATATGGGGCTGCATTAGGAGAGTGAGAGAAGAGAAATGGAAAGATACACAACAAGATACACAAACAGAGACAATACACCACCTGCACCACAGAAACCAAAACTGACACAGAGAGAATGTTAAAGCACAAAAATACACAAGATGCACACAGACGTACAAGAAAAACACACCATCACGAAGAAAAAGGAAACAGAGACATATCAAAACAGCACACAACAAGAGAACATCAGGCAAACACTATACACAACACACAATAAGCCAAGTCTGCATAGAAACAAACAGAAGGACTGACAGACTCATGAATGATAGCTCGAAATAAAAGAATCACACAACTGGACAATGACCTTACAGTAGGGCCGAGCTCCAATTGTAGCCACAGCCACGTGGGCGCGCCTGTAGCCACAAATGGCTGTGACAGCGCCCCCGTAGCTACCAGAGCGCCCTTGTAGCTATGAATGGCTGTGACAGCGCCCACCACCCGTAGCGCAAGCAAACTACAGATGGATTCCTTTACGTTAAAGGTTTTGCGACAGGTCAACGCTTAACCGGTAAGCATTGTTTGGCATTTTAAGGGTATCTGTGGTAAAAACCAGTGTTGCCAACTCCTTAGTAAGGAAAAATCGCTATTGGCGGTCCTAAAAATCGCTAGAAGTTGCTAAATGACGTCATCGCCTAATTTGCATAATTGATTATGTGTATGCAATTGTAATGTAAAGGTGTTTAGAACCACAAATGAACTTTCTTCAGTCATTTCTTGTTTTTTTTTATGTTACAATTTAAACTCTCCCCCTGTACACCAATGACTTCACCTCCAGCTGCTGATCCAATTCTACTCTGCTATCATCGAGCCCATCCTGTGCTCCTCCATCAGTCTGGTTTGGAGCAGCCACTGCACAGGACAAGCACAGACTGCAGCGCACAGTTAGAACTGCAGAGAAGATCATCGGTGCACCTCTGCCCTCTCTTCAGGACCTGTACACGTCTAGAGTCAAAAAGCGGGCAGAGAAAATCAGCACAGACCCCTCCCACCCTGGACAAAACCTCTTCCAGCTTCTCCCCTCTGGTAGACGCTACAGAGCTCTGTTTGCTAAAACTACCAGACACAAGACCAGTTTCTTCCCTCAGGCCATAACACTGAAACAACTGATTGTTGCTGCTATATGAACATAAACGACACTACAATCCAACACTCTGCACTGTGTTTGCACATATTGTTTCTGTATCTGTTCCACACACACAGTCTTGTCTTTCTGTCTATGTGCCACACTGTATATAATTTATTGTCTATAATTTACTGTTTTTCACAACCAATTCTGTAGCTGTTGTCTGTAACCTATTCTTTGTTATTGTCAATGTCTGTACTGTCCTAGAAGAGCCACAAAAGACCAGAAGCAAATTCCTTGTATGTGGCGGAGTTTAAGATATATTTATAAGTTAATGTATTTTTTGTGTAGTTTTCTTATGTCTGGTTTGTTTTTTAACCTTGTGATCTGCTTAAGAGCCTACCGCCAGCGGCGATTCTCTTGCAGTCTAGACACTCAGGGGTGAATATCTCCTGCTCTGACAGCAGCTGAGAGGGACTGCTGCGCGAGGACTGTCCGCCTGTGGGTGCTTTGTGACGGGGGAGGTGCCCACGGCAGCACCCGCTGCTCATTGAGAACAGTGCTATATGTGCTTTGACGACTCCGAAAGTCTCCAAAAGTTTCCAACAACACCAGAAAAAGTCGCTAGATTTGTCGCTAGTCGCTTTTTTGAAAAAAGTCGCTAGAGGGGTCTGAAAAGTCGCTAAGTTGGCAACACTGGTTAAAAACTTTGTTAACTTTTGTTATTTAATTAATGCCTTTAGTGTACTTTGAAGTCGTGCTCCGTCATATTAGTCTTTACATTTCCCTGTGAGATTCATCATAACTGGGAACAGTTTGCTGCGTTGTTTATGTGAGCACAAGCAGAATTGGTACATATTATAGTTAATTAATTAATTAATAGTGGCTATACTCATAGTTAAAATTGCTGTGCTCATAGCCACAGTGGCTATGACCGAAGCTACAACTGCTGTGCCCATAGCCACAGTGGCTGTGCCCATAGCTTCTGTAAAGTTTTTTCTGGTTTATTTCCTTTTTTGTTGAGCATTAAAATATCAGAAATATGTGTTCATGACTGAAGACAGTATTATTAATTAATTTTAAACCTGGCTAACCAAGGCTGCACAGGAACAGTACACCAACTTGGTTGTGTTGGCTGAGTGCTGTTGCAAAACTCCTGTGGTGTATGTTAGTAGCACATCTGTCAACTTTGATGGAAGCATCAGGTTCAAATCCTGGCAGGGGTGTATAACTGCAATTCCTTCATGGCCAACATTAGATATTAGGTTCAGTAAGAAGCAGGCTTAAAAGTAAAGTGTATAAGACTAGTCCTTCTGGCCTTGAATCAGCAGCTGTGGCTGTATTTTCAGCACCTTTGGCTGTGGGTACAGCAGCTGTAAGTACAGCAGCAGAAACTGTGGCTGTGTATTTATCCATGACACCAGTTTTGTAGGGTGGTAACAGAGAAATTGGATTATTGATTAGATAAAGGTTAGTTGCATGTACAGTATGTCTTTAGATATACCTTCAGCACTTGATATTAAAATTTCTGTTGTGACTTCCAGATAAACAAAAACAGAATGGAAACTTGACTTATTGAGAATGTCCTTTTATTCACATCTGCCTACGGAGTGGAGTAAACATGTGGATAATATTTTCTGTAGCACAGTTACTCAGCTTCCAAAAGAGAATGTAACACTTTGATATGCTATTTTCTCCATGTAATTTACACTGTTTTTTTTTACAAGTAGGAACTATCAATCTTCTGCCCCTAAACCTAATTTATTTTATTTTATTTTATAAATAAATTGCATAACAGGATTTCCTGATTAATTCTGCATGGCATTATTTATTATGTTTTAGCTATATAACATAATGAATTCCTCTGCAATGACATGATGCTAATGAATAATCACTATTTATATAACTATAGATATTTTGTGAAGCGCTGAGGTCAAAAAGAAAACAGGACAACTCAGAACTGTTTTCAGGATTAATGTATTGTTAAGAAATAAAATGAATACAGCAAGAACTCCCAACAAAGCACGCAGCACATAGATAACTCATTTTTTATTTATTCATGTTATTTAAAAGATATACTCAAAATACAATAAAAACCTTTTTTTTCCAAAACTGAAAAAAACATCTTTAAGGTGTTAAACACATCAGTTTCATAACTTAAATCTAAACTTTTACTGTGCTGTGATGATCTGAAGTGTGACAAATATTTATATATCTAATTACCTCTGCAGAGATTGCTGAAGGCTGCTGAGAAGATCACCAGGACTCCACTGCCCTCTCTGCAGAGCATTTACAACTGCCGAGTCCACAGGAGGGCTGCCTACATCCTCAGGGACCCCACTCCCAACATGGACTGTTCACACTTCTACCCTCAGGCCAGAGGTACAAAAGTGTGAAATGCAGGACTTCCAGGCCGAAGAACTCTTTCTTCCCCACTGTCATCAGACTCCTAAACAACTGACAGGAACTTATAATAATGTCTACCTCATTTCTTTGTGCACGGTAAATGCTGTCTATTGCACACTACTACCTGCACAGTACACTTTATACTGCTTATACTTGAGTTCTGTTTACATACTACCTTTATAATTGCTCTCTTGTTTATTTGTATTATTTATTCTGATACATAGATTGATTGTTTGATTTACTGCCATTGTTATTCGCTGTGGACAGCAAAGAAAGAATTTCATTATACAGAGAAATGTGTTTCCTTACTGTGCATATGAAAATAAACTTTAAATCTTTGTCAAAAGAAACAAAGACTCTGGCAATTTCTTTTATCTATAAATTCTTCACAAAAGACTTCGTACTTACTCCGATATTCAAAGTGAAAAGTGAAATCATCATGGATTGACATTTCACTGTCATTATCCTCAGAACTCCTCATGTCTTGAAGATGCGTCTTCTGTTCCTCCCTGTCCATATCCAGAGCTTCTGGTAGGGTCAGTCTTCCTTTGAACTTTTGCTTCTTTCACCACTTCACTGCAGTTTTTAAGTCCCTGAGAAAAATATGTTCTTCCTAAAGAGGAGAAGTGTTATTAATTTTTCTGAGATTTTACAATAGGTGTGTCCAGACTTTTTTTTTAAATGAGGGCCAGTTTTGATAATTTGATGAGTCCCGGGGGCCAATAGTCTCTTCAAACATTTTTTTACAGTAAAATTTACATATGCACTGTTTTATAACCATTTTATTTTCATTGTCAGAATTATCATTTTAAATGGTATTGGAGTGAGCAAATGACAAAGACAATTTATCCACCCTTAGTGTGGATAAAATGGAATGCATGTATTTGTCTGCCGAGACCTGGATGCGAACCCAGTTGGTCTTGGCCAAGATGCCTGGGCTGTTCCAGTCCATCCTTGGCTATAAATAATACATTTTAAAACCAACGCTGCAGACCATATAAAATCTGACCCATGGGCCAGACTATAGACATGTATGTTTTACAAAAAAAGCAATAAACCTAAACAAAACTATTCAGAAACCACAGGTAGCAACTGTAGCTATGAGCATAGCCACTGTAGCTATGAGCACAGCAATAGAAGCTATGGCTATAGCCACTGTAGCTATGGGCACAGCAATTGTAGCTATGGCTATAGCCACTGTAGCTACGGTCATAGCCACTGTGGCTATGAGCACAGCAATAGTAGCTATGGCTATAGCCACTGTAGCTATGAGCACAACAATTGTAGCTATGGCTATAGCCACTGTAGCTATGGGCATAGCCACTATAGCTATGGGCACAGCAATTGTAGCTATGGCTATAGCCACTGTGGCTATGAGCACAGCAGTAGTGTAGCAATAGTGGCTACAACCACGTTAGCATAGCTACAGATTACTTAGTTCCTTACATTAGTTACTACTACACTCGAGATAATAAGTACCAATTCTGCTTGTGCTCACACAGACAACGCAGCAAACTGTTGCCAGTTATGATGAATCTCACAGGGAAACGTAAAGACTAATATGACGGAGCACGACTTATTAATTGAATAAGCGACGCATTAATTAAATAACAAATATTAACAAAGTTTTACCACATATACCCTTAAAATGCCAAACAATGCTTACCGGTTAAGCGTTGACCTGTCGCAAAACCTTTAACGTAAAGGAATCCGTCTGTAGTTTGCTTGCGCTACGGGCGATGGGCGCTGTCACAGCCATTCATAGCTACAAGGGCGCTCTGGTAGCGCTGTCACAGCCATTTGTGGCTACAGGCGCGCCCACGTGGCTTTGGCTACAATTGGAGCTCGGCCTCCCTCCGACCTTATAAACTCACACACATACTAGAAATACTAACATTCCTGCCCCGCACACAAACTGAAAAATATAAAATAAAAAACCTATTCCCCCAACAAACCACCTCACACACACACACTTATTCTCTGCCAACTCACAGTGACTGTGGCCAGCAGTCCCTCGGGCACATTAGCCACAATGATACCAATGAGGAAGATGACAGCCTCCAGCCAGGAGTAACCCAAGATGATTGACAGGACGAAAAAAGTCACGCCGAGGAAGACGGCCACGCCTGTGATGATTTGGATGAAGTGCTCGATCTCCTTTGCAATGGGTGTCTGAAAAGAAGATTAAGTAAATTCATAATTTTCACTACAGGTTTTTGGTCAAAATAACAGAATGAAACTTAAAAAAACAAAATCACTGGAGCTCCGGCACATGATATTAATTTAGGTTTTGGCAGCTTTTAAAGAGAACACTAATTAAAACCTTTGTAGATAAGCATTGTCCAGAGCAGGTAGTTTAGTAAGCAATGATGCAACAAACCATTACTAAATACTGAATGATAAGGAATATTACCTTGCCAGTCTCTAGGCCTGAGGTGAGGGTGGCAATGCGACCCATCACTGTACGATCACCAGTACACACAACAATACCACGTGCTGTTCCTGGACAAAGAGAGGAGAGGGGAAGTTTTATAAAATGATTAACTTCAGTTCCAGATGAGGAACAAACAGGAAAGAACAAATAGACAGAAGCAAAACAAGAATAAAAGTGTAAATACTAAGGGCATCGATGAATGGATAAACAGCTGCGACTGAGTATAATGGTTTAGTACAGTGGTTCTCAAACTTTTTACACCGGGTACCACCTCAAAAAATATTTGGCTCTTCAAGTACCACCATTATGACCAGAGGTGGGTAGTAACTAGTTACATTTACTCTGTTACATTTACTTAAGTAACTATTTTTTTTACCATTTATTCTACACATTAGTTTCACCAATCAGACATACAAACAATGATCACATGACTCCGTTTCACCACCAGTAATAAGGTCGCTAAATTGATTGAAGTTGGTGCTTGTTGACACGCAGAAGGCAGACAGCTGTACAGCTGTGCGCAAATGCACACACTTCACCCGTGAAATCACCCGTTAGCTCACTCTGGATTCAGAAATAGGTGTGATTTAACATTACATCCAGATCAACCAACAGACTTCAGCGACTAGACTTCAGCGATGTCTGTGAATAAGGTTGTTTCTGTCCATGTGACCGTGCGTAAAAACAGCCTGAGAGATCTAACGTGTGAAGTGTGTGCATCTCCACACATCTGTCTGTCTTAGCGACGTTACCGATCTGTGTTTTGTCTGCTCACATGTGTCTGAATTTAACGTCCCCAACAAAACTGGACATGGATCTAATTTATGACAGACATTCAGATACCAGATTTCGGCTATAACATCATGAGAATGAAAACACTGTATAGTTTAAACTAACACTTGTAATTCAGGATGCGGTGTTGTGACTCTAATGCTGTTAACAATGTTTATGGAGATGTGAAGTGTATGAAAGTCAGACATTGTCCAGTGAGCAGAAGACAGTTCACCAGTAAACTATAGTAGTATTATGTCTTTAATGTTATTATTTAATTTTCGTAAAAAATTCTCAGGTGTTCCTGCGTACCACTAGAGGGAACCTGCGTACCACAAGTGGTACGCGTACCATAGTTTGAGAACCACTGGTTTAGTAGATTCTACAAGATTTGAGTGTCTTTGTGTAATGTAAGAATATGTCCACAAGATGGCGCTGTATGTTGTTCTTTTCCAATCTACCAGTGCCAGCAGCACAGTCTGAGTTAAACCGTCAAGCAGTAGTGTGCTTCACTGAAGTAGCTGAATTGGAATGGAACAGATCCAAGGTTAACTGGGGTCACATTTCCAGTCACTGGGACCCCCTGATGACCAGTGATGTCACTGGCTACTCCTTCATTAGACCAATCACTTTGACCGTGGCCAACAGTAAAAGCTAATGTGCGGCGTCTTTGTTTGCAGAGCACTGAAGTGGGACAAAATAAACATATGCATGTAGCCATATGAGTGCCACACACGCAGATAGTCACATATGGTATGTTTGTGTTGTCTGTGTTTCAATGAGAAGAAGAGTGACTGACCCTAACAGTGGATAAATAGGATGGTAATGATGATGCTTTAGATTTTGGAGACAATAGTAATTGTTACATTACCCTCAACACAATTGGTGGAGAAGAAGGCAATGTTGCGGGTTTCCAGGGGGTTGTCGTGGGTACAGTCGGGTGACCTGGTCTGAGGCTCTGACTCACCAGTCAGGGATGAATTGTCCACCTGAACAGAGCAGGAGAACACCATTTGATTGGTGTGTGAGCAGGGGAGAGAGACAAAGAGGAAGAGAAATGTAAGCGAGTGAATAACTGCTTGAGGTGCATTTGTGGAAAGACCAGGTCCAAGGTTCATTAAAAAAATTTGAATTTTATATATAATCCATAATTAATTCAGTCTTACTGACTTCTATGGGGCAACCACATATTTAATATATTATAACATATTTAATGTTGGCCAATTAAAGTGAATGAGCTGAAAGGCAACGCGTTTACTTGTGACAAATTAAAATATATCATTCTAACTCTAATTACTGTGTTGATATCCAGAGACACCTAACTCAGTGGCAGCTTTTTGTAAGGTGTTATGTCTAATTACAGATTGCACCTGTGGCTCACCTTGCAGCCATGAGACGAGATGATGCGAAGGTCAGCGGGGATTCTATCTCCGCCTTTCACCTCCACCAGGTCTCCTGCCACCACCTGCTCAGCGTTGATCTGCATCTTCTCTCCCTCACGGATAACCAAGGCTTGCTGGAAACACAGAGAGAAAGAGTTATTTTTAAAGGCATTTTCATGATCGTCTTGATCTTGTTGAAGAATAATGAATACAAAAGAATAGCTGGCACAGACAGCTGTTATTAAGCTGAAGTCTCTTGAAAAAAATAATATAAATATCTGCAAAGACACTATTTAGAGAAAGGTTACAGGTGAGGTACATCTGTGTGAAAACTAAAGAAATTCAAAGATTAAGAAAGAAGAGTAAAGACAAGAAAGTGTGAAATACTGCAGCATTGAGCTTCATAAAAACAGAATTTACCACTTAAACAAAATGTAATACATTAACTTTACATGAACTTTAAGTACTGTGTGATTTATTTTTGCAACTTCATATTTCATATAAGCAGAGCATTTTTACAGTTGGTCAATGAACATTTTTTGTATGAAAGGCTTCAATCAAACCAGACACGAGCAAACTATTTGTATCTTAATCTACAACCGACAAATGCTAGAAAACAAGATGATGGAGGCGAATTAGCTTCCTATAAGAGATTTACATCTGCAGGAACGTGTTTGTTTTCATTTATTGTTCAGAAGCATTGTTTCCATTTAGAAAAAGAGTTGCCATCTTCCAATTTGGTGATTTATATCTTTTAAAAATACACTGAAACATTTCAATGGGTTCATAAACTCTTTAGGACATATTGCTATGAACTGTTATATTTTCATTTCAGTTAATGGTTATCTAAGTTCTTATATATATATGTGTAAGATGTTTTAAGACTATTCTGATACCAGATCGAATGGAACTTAATACCCATTTCTCTCTTATAGCACCAAAAGTTAGACAAACAATTTCTTGTACCACTTGCCTGTTGAAAACCTGCCTAAAGTTTATACTAAGTTGTAACTTGATATTTGCTGCATGCCTCTAGACCTTGTTCAAAAAATTTAAAAATCATGTACTCCTGGCAGAAATTCACACAATTTAAAGTCATGAAACTGTTTGTTATTGGTTGGTGTCCAGTACCTGAGGGACCATGTTCTTAAATGACTCCATGATCTTGGAGCTCTTAGCTTCCTGGAAGTAGGAGAAGCAGCCAGTGATGATGACGACAGCTGACAGCACGATGCCCAGATACAACTATGGAGACAGAGACAGAGAGGAGGAAGAAAGAAAGGTGAGTCATACCTAATGTTGAAATTAATTAATTAAGTCAGCTTCTATCTAAAATGTATCACATGAGGAGGGAAAGAGGAAAAATCATCAATATGACATTCTCACATCAAAGACTGGACATCAGGAGTCAGAGGGGGAAAGAAGCTATTTTAGGAAGTTGAGGCTTCTGTAAAGTTTAAAATCTTACAAATAAGACAAACCGTCTTTGAGCCTTTCATTTTAGTCTCACATCCTGTAGGTGACAGCAGCATGTGGTTTGATTTGGACTCAAGTGACCTGGAAGCTGTTCATCTGTTTGTCGGCTCTGTTAGTGGATTTATGACTACATCAGTGTGTCTATCGTTCATGTTTTAATGGATCACCATTTGATGATACAAATCCTATTTAAATAATGTTCCCCCAGATGCTGTGTCATGTAACATCATCTGACATAACTGTAGCCAGTTATCAAAGTGTGAATTTATATTTTGGGTGTGTGATACTCTTGGCTGCTCATACTGACTTGTCAGTGCTGTTTCACCCCCTCCTTTGTGTCCTCCCTTGTGGTCTGAACCAAGTATTGTGTATCATCATGCTCTATGTGTCAGAGCAGTTTAGCCTCAGTCCCTGGTTCTACTCTGCGCTGTGATCTGGCATGAAACAGTGCTGACCCGTGAATGCCCTTCTCTTACCCTGCCATTAACAACACCAGGAGTCACACGCTCCCTGTGGCAGGCCCAAAATGGATGCTAACAGGATGGTGCCCGTCACTCTTAACAAGGGTTGGCTGGCATGATGCGGACAAACAGCCGACACAACCTTTATAAGTTACACAGCCTCATCCCGAAGGACAAGTGACTCAGCAAAATGCTTTGTAAAGTGAAGTGCTGGAGGACAGGGAGCACACACACTAGCAGAAACTCTTCCCCCGTAACCTCCTCCAGTGGTTTTTAATACCTAGCTTCTATAAGTGTTTATTTATACTGTTTTGCTGGCTGTTTTTTAAGATGGCTATAGATTATATGTATATAAAACATTTTCATGTCATGTCATGGATTTGGAGCACCTACACACCTTTTAAAGTATACAGTACCAATACAGTATTAGTTGAATTTGCATTCATTTAGACACTGCTTGCACTGAACTAGCTGTCTGTCAAATTAGTTTGCTAGCTGTGGTCCATCTAATTGATTTATTTTAACCTGTTTAATTAAATTATCAGCAAGCTATAAAACTTTGATTGATATTACAAATTACAATACTGTGAGAAGTCATCCAATCATTCTCTACTTACGTTATCCCCCGCGGGCTCATCCTCTGTGGCAGCCTGGATGGCGTAGGCCAAGAAGCAGAGGATGGCACCGATCCACAGCAGGATGGAGAAGCCACCAAACAGCTGGCGACAGAACTTGACCCATTCTGGGGTAGTGGGGGGTGGAGTCAGGGCGTTGGGGCCATCCCTGGCCAGGTATTCTGCTGCCTTGGCATTGGTCAAGCCCTGGACAGGGTAAATGGAAAGTAGAATAGGAAATGTTAAAATTAAAGAAGTAATGAATGAGTGGAGGTAGGAAGGCAGTGGAAAGGAAGAACAGATGTTGGGTGGAGAAAAATTAAAGGACAGAAAAGATTGGCTGTGAATGGAACATTTTTATGTTAAAGCAAATCTAAACAGTTTTAAAAGCAATTGTATAAAACCATTGAATCATCAGAACTGTGTTATATCATGACAGAATCTATCATTTGGATTGATGGTGGAAAAGTGCAGTTTGTGATTTGAAGTAAACAACTTACCTGGACAATATCAGTGCAATATTTCCGGCAGACTTCCTCAACAGACATTTTGTGTTCCGTCTGCAAAGTATTTAAATAAGAGCATAAACTTAGAACATCTGTTAACTTTCACATAAATCAAAATTCTAATATATAATTGAATTCCACAAAATGTTCTGTATTTTACAAATATTCGTGAAAATATTCCAGAAAAATCAGAGGGATATCCTGTGGGTTTAGCTTCCTACCCCACATAGAACATAATTAAATTGCTTTTGCACATTGCCATAACACTACTGTACAGCAGCTGCTGCACAATACCACATCTCAGTTACCTCCTTTTCAAACAGGGAGATTAGGTTACAGTTAGATCGTAGCTCTTTGTATCTTGGAGTGAAGCCAGGCTGCACTATCAGTCAACTACCTTCTACTCAGCTGGGACATTGAGGCTTTTGTTTATTATATCTGTGATAATGACTAGTTCTGGTTTCACATGAAAGCCAACAATTTGGTGGATCATGATCAAATTATATAAAAATTATATACAACCACAACAGTATTTGACCCATTTGTGGAAGAACCATCAACATATAGGGCCTATTGTTTAGCATGTAGGAGGCAGTGTACGTACTATAGGAACTTCCTTCTTGAGGTCATCAAGATCCTTTCCTCCCTTCTTCTTGGGTGAATCCTTCTCATCTTTGTCCTGCGTGGTAGCCACGCGGTAGCTGTCCGACCGTCCATACTGTAACACAAAAAGACAAGATCACTGAGTTTGCTCATATTACATGAATTTTATTCCAATTGTTAACTCTTAGTCTTGCTGCAATTCAAGAAGATGACTTATTCTTTACTACACACAACCAAACCAAGACAGAGAATCACCACCTGAGAGAAAAGACAAAGCAAAGACAGCAAAATAATCCTCTTACTACCCTTACTATCACTGATCAGTAACATAAAAAACTGTAAGAGCATGCTTGGCTACCTAAATCCAATTTTCTTCCATATTAAGACCCAGTCAAAACATCTAGATTAAGATCCAAACTTAGATGTAATCCCCTGGTGTGAGAAAGGGGAATTCAACACTTCCTGATGAGATTTGGCATCATTAGAGCACAGGTCTGTCTAAAGAGCTCCACTAAAATAGCAATTTACACCCCCGCTATTTAGGATACTGCAATTCAGACCACACACACTCTGCTGCTGTGTCTGAGAGTAGAAGGATAAATAAAGCAGCCAGGAGACAGTGCAATCAGGGAAAGATGAAAGACAAAATGGTAGAAAGAGGGGAGATCATTCAGGACTCAAGAGACAGAAGAAAAGATATGACAGTAACTGTAACGTGCATCTTGGGATAGTTATAATCGCCACCTTCCTACATGAGTGAGCATGGATGTGCGTGTGTATGTGTGAGTTAGCCCGTTTATGTATGCATGAACGTGACTTTATACATATATACCTGTGCAACAAGAATATGTCTATATTGTGTTAAGAAACATACAATAGAGCATATTAAGTGTCTGTTCACAGTGGCAGCATCACCTTCTGTATAATGCTCAATTTAATTTATTGTGTGAATAATAAGATGACTTTTTTTTTATTTCATAATGTTAAAAACATTATACAGTTCAAACAGCTAGTGTGATGAAGCAGTTTATGATAGCAATTTCTGTTTCAACAACTTAATAACAATTAATATATTTTATTAACAAGAATAGAGGAACATGATAGAATTAACTAAAGATTTTAAAACAACTAATCAAATGTGCAATGACTGAACACTTTAGCTTTAAGTGTGGAGTTATTCCTGTAAACTGCAGTGTAATGGAAAGGTGCAGTACAGATAAATGACTGACAATCAAACTTTGTTACATTAAGCAGTTTTAAGATTTTTTAGCTGATAGCTGAATCTCAATCTCATCTTCCTTGATTCCAGAGCTTGTTTTTTCATTCATCACAGAGACAAAGAAAAGCTGTGAGGCAAAAAGAACATCAAGACAGAGGAAATCAATTATAGCTCTGGAGGGGAACAAGTAAATCTGGACAATGGTGGTTCAGCCACTAAACCACAGACTAACAAGGACATGTTGTATTACTAATTGAGAAACAGTGACTAAAGAAAAGAGCGATTCCCATTCCCACTAATTTCAAGGACTTAAAATAACCTGCATTTTACTAGTGTGTAGCCAAATGACATGTATTTCAGGCATATTTCTCTACCATTCAACCCTAATAAAGATGTGACCGCATAGTGTTAGAAAATTCAGGATTCAGGTTTTGTTTAAATGTGCATGATGAGAATCAAGACCATACTTATTTTGTGAAAGCTCTTAGGGGATTAGTCTGGGCTGAGAGATTTCACACTGATTTGATGGCTTTTTTATGCTGCTCAAAGTCTGTTTTTTTTCCTCACTGGATAAAAAGCTGGCAGAAAGATGGTGGACTGACAGCAAACCAAACAACTAAACATACTAAGATGTATTTTACCTCTTATCTCTAAATGTCTATGTGCATTTTCCTGTTTTAATTCAGAGCGTATAACACTTTATCAAACACACAGTGTGTGTTTTCAACAAACATTTTTATGAATGCATAATGTGTGGCCTGTAAGAGAAACTGACTCATTTTTTAATATTAAATAACATCAACATAAACAACAAATTATGGTATTTTAACAATCAATTCACTTAAATGTTCAGTTGTATTTTTTCCTATCAAATCATCCATAAAATGGCAATTATATATTCTAAACCTGCCACTTGACTGTCTTAATCATGTTTTAAACCCATGAAACACCAAGCCGGCGGTCACTAGCTGGACGCCTGTTGGCAGCTTTTCAGCAAATTCATTATGTTCAAGCTGCTGCAGTCTCTGACAACAAGAACTTTGACACGAGCAACTTAAAAATGGGAAAAAAAATCATATCAGTAGTTTTGTGTTTCTATATGTAGATGAATTGTATACAGTGAATGTATACATGAAAACATACATACATCCTTGCACATGTCTGCTTTTTAGCATTCTTCAAAGGGAAATACTTTCATACCATCTGTGCGTGTGTTTATTTTCTGCTTGACTGCAAACGTGAGCATTTTTCTGTTTTTCTCTGTGTACATGTGACTCTGCATACACTGTGTATTCATGTGTGTACGTCTCGTGTGTCCATCTGTCAGGAGGCGCAGTTCCCCGGGCAGTCATGTCCAGCAGGCCAGCAGATTACTGCTGTTTACTACACTGACAGATTAACCCACTGAACAACAATAATCCCTCTCAATCACTCTCTCTCTTTCTCTCCCCCCATCCTTCAGTTCTAGTTTCTCATTCATTCACCTGTTTACAGTGTTGAAACATATTATTTACTGTATTTATTTGGCAAAATTGCCAGAGTAAAGTAGATTTGAATTTGCTTAAATGTATTTCCATTTTTCTTTGGTTTGGCTATTTAGTTCAGAAGAAACACCCTGCACAGATTCGGGAACATCACTAATATGTATGAGTCAGTGTGCATGACTCATATGCATGTTAAAAGATTTATTTATAGTATATTTGGTTTCTGCCCCAAGCAAAAAACTTCCTTAATGTCTATGTTAATTAAAGGCTCAAGTTAAGCCATAAACTGGAAGTCATATTTCTGTGATCATTATTATTTATGACCAGAACCTTTACCTGCTGAGACTTTTTTTTTTTTTTTTGCACAATTAATTTATTTAAATGCTTGTATGACTAATTGACTATTTGTGCAAACAATTACTTCTGGTTCAGCTCAATTCTCACCCAAAATTCTAATCAACAAAATTTTCTAGGCTCCAATGAATCATCAGCACCACCCCACATTCAAACATGAATATGTGTAAACACAATGAAATAAATATGAGCAAGGAAAAAGGAAAAAAATGAACCACTGATAATCAGGGGAAACATTCCTCCACCATTTAACATTTTACAGACAGAATATGGCTTTCTAGAACATTACTGACCAAAACCAGGGCAAGTATACTACTACTAAAATCTAGGACTCTACACCAGCCTTTCTGCCATATGTCAGCTCATTATAAGCTGACATATCTTTTTTTGATGTAAATTATTTATTCTGCTCTTCGATGTATGAAATTCCATAAGCAGCACATATACTGCTTTGTGTATGTACTGCACACAGACACGTACTGATTTTTAACACAGGATATGTTCATTCAAATACATGTGTGTAGAGGGACATACTGCCTCCTCTGTCTAGTCACAGGCTGCAGAACCTGAGGAGATTCTATCAGCATCCAGATGTTCTGTGCTCTGCTGCAACACAGACTGTATATGCAGACCATCTGTGGTCTGCTGTATACTGTATCCAGCCTGGCCTGCAGCACAGGGCAACACAGGCCTCAGACATGGTTGGATAAGCCATTTGCTGCTAAAATCTTAGACAATAAACAAGGACATTTCAGTACATCCAATAATAATTAATAAACCTAGCAGTAATTAGAAGTTATAGATCAGGACATGTGCATATTTAAGATTGCTCATTTTGATATGAGACATCTGGTGATCATATTAGCTACTGTAGGGAAGCACCATTAGCTGAGCTGCAATAAGAAAAGGGACCATTCATTATTATGATCACTATCTCTAAGATATAGATTTCCTAATTCATTTACATACTTTAATTTATTGCATTGTTTCATATTTTACTGTAAAGTAAACAGCACATTGCAGTATTGTTGTCTGTGTATTTTATTATGTACAACCAGTTCTACCTGGGTCAAGGAGGACTGCAGATGTAAACTGTAACAGCAGCCTCCATACTCTAAAGGCCAACACACACTGGCACAATTGTTTTTCCAATCATTTTAGTTTGCGTACTATTTCCACTCTACAGAGGAGTGATAAACCGATATTAAGGAAATGAAACCATATGCTTTTAGTACATTTTCCTCGTTATTAGTGTTTCTTAATTCCTAACATTAAAT
>JAUMHL010000003.1:3749721-3782620 GCA_032362345.1 Sandelia bainsii | reverse complement strand
TTCCAGCTGTATGTAGAATTATTTCCTGTGAGTTTGTAGACATCGTTCAGTAAAATATCCATATGAAACATCTCCACGGTGAGAGATTCTGTGCGCATTTCTGCAGGTGTCACGACATCGGTAACATCATTAATTATTCATGATTAGTCAGGATTGGTCAGAACAGTAAATGATATTGGACGCTGTCCTCATGTGCTGCGTGAGGGATGTCTGCCCAGAAACTTTCTGGGATTAGAAACTGTCAACTTTCGCGTCCGGTGTGTGTTCTCTCATTGAAAACAATGTGCGCAAATGGTTTGACGTGCGTCAGACGCTTCCAGTGTGTGTTGGCCTTAAGACCTAGTTGAAATATCCACCAGCTGGCACTGAACCACCTGGTATTTAGCCACATTCAGTGTGTGGTGTTTGGCCTATTTTTCAGCTAAATCTGATCATGTTCCACTGACCAAGTGTCACATTTGTAGCTCCAGTCTTTGAATGGAGGATCTTGGTGGTGTATGTTGCCTCCAGTGGGGTTTAGTAGTGCTGGTGGTGCCACACTGGATCATCATAACCAGACACACACACACACACACACACACACACACACACACACACAGAGTAAGAGCGGTCCTCCATCATTTATCCCTCCCTTCACCCTCCCACTTTGTTTACATTCTCCTCCCTCCAGGCTGCCCATCTGTTTCTCAGCTCTCTTCTACTATGATCTACTCATCTGCACCAAGGTTTAATCAAGAGACAGTCTGAGCCACAGTCATGATGCAGACTATGTATGCAGTTGTTGACAGAATCTGATTGACAGCATCTACATCCAATGGTTTCATAGAAGAGTGATGCAAGGTTTCCAAAATCAATTATTGAAGTCAGCAGAGGTGGAGGGAAAGGATAGGAGGTATTGAATTTTTTAATGACGTATTTAATGTGACGGGGAGTGAGTTATGTAATACTTAAAATGTTCAGTGTGTAGTGTACTGTCATTTCTGTATGGTGGTGTTGCAGAAGGTGTGGAAAAACAACTAGTTATTCTATATCTACAAAGAGGAAGTGATGTCAAAGTTACAGTACAGAATTTGTGGCATTGGAAAAACCCTGATCAGTAATTTGCAGTATGGATCCACAGTATGTCACACTCAAACACAGATGGAAACGAGCGAGTAAAGGTGGTGAGAGTCTGCGCTGATTAGATATTGACAGACCTAAACAATTATGCAATCACAAATCTATGACCAAGAGAATATATATGGTACAACTTCATTTATGTATACAATGATGAACTATGCATTCAGTACAGGCATATTTAAATTAAAAGTGACAGCAAATGTCACCAACTAGTCTGTGAATAAGTAGCCTATACTCTGCAAGATTAGTATGCCATTACTCCAGTTTTTGGGGCTCAGCTTCACCCTGTAAACATCAAACCCAGTAACAGTACGATTACTGTACATGCACTTGCTTTGTATATGCATGCATAAATGTATATGTCACCTTTATACAGTCTTAGTTGATGCATTTCAAATTGCTTTTGTGCTTAGAAGCTATATTACAATTCCCCAAAGCTCCATAAATATCAGAGCATTAAGGACATCATTGACTTAAGGGCCCTCAGTGATTCAGTTTTTTCACTGATCACCTAAAATGACATTTCTAGAGATTTGCTGTTTAGTACAGAACAAATGTCAGTTCAGAACATAATTTATAGATAATTTATTATCGCCTGCATGATAAACTGGTTTTAGTGGGCTACTTTACTGGCAAATACTGTCAGGATTGAAATAAAGCAACTACAATGAAGAGAGCTCATGTTGTTGAGAGCTACTGTTCGAACCCACAGCTGCATCGTGTATGGATTAGGCACAGTGAATGAGAGCAGGCTCAGACATGAGAGGGCTTCGTGCCTTAATACAGACTGAGCCATACTACACACCATCCATGCTCCACAGCGATTGGCTCTGCTCCTGAAGCTTCCGCACCATGTGCATTATGGGATATCAACAGATGCATTCATCCTTGTGTGTCTTTTTCCTCCTTCTCTGTCTCAGCATTCACCTCTTCATTTTACATCTTAAGCTCCACCATTGCTCCCGCCGCTGTGTTATCACTGCACATGAGCAGCATCCCAGTATCTCTTCCTGCATTCCTCCATCTTGTCCAGGATTCACCCATCTCAAGGTGACTCCCCACAAAGTCATCTCTTTCTGCTTCACTCTCATTCATTTACTGCCATCATTCACTGTCAATCACAGTTTCACAGTCAGTACACCTCAAAGCAGGACCGTCCTCTCTGTGAAGCCTACAGTGGCTGACATTCGTTTCATCTCTGCTTTCCATCTTTTCACCCACCAACCCGATCGTTTCCTCCTGTAGCAACAGCCCATATCAATTGATTGGCCTGGATCAAATGGCCCCAGTTGCCTTGTCAACTGAACCTCCCTCTGGTCCTCCTCACACCCCCACCCCCTCCCAATTCACTCGAATCTCCTCTTACTCCACCCCTCCTGATGGCAAATCCCAGCCTGAACATGGGAGTTTCCACTCTCCCCCCTTACACATACACACACACACACCACCCTCCTCCTCCTCCACTCTTTGACGCAGTCACAGTTGTGTGCAGTTTCCCCCTCTGGTGATCTAGTGGACAGCATCACAAAGTGTGACAGAGCGACACCGTTTCTTCGACTCAGCCTAAATGTTCTCTCATCCCAACCTCCCAAACCAGGATGTGGAGCAGAGGGCTAACCACTGCCCATCATAGTTCATTAGCAGGGATTGACCATGACTCCATAAACACGGAAGAACAGGGTTACAGTACATATTCATATGATTTCATCAACTCCACATACCAAAACAAAACTTAATACTACAATGTGAAAATACAGCTTGCTGCAGGAGATTAAATAGTTCCATAGAAATATAAGGTGGTAATACCTCACTACTGCATAGCAACACTGGATAATGACTTATAATAATACTAAAGGAATCAATAGGAATGACATCACTGAGTCTAATTTTAGTGTTAGGACAGGATGTCCTTCATGACCTGACAGATCAGTGAGGTTCTGGTAGGGCTGCTGGGGTAAAAGGATATGTTGGACGTGTTTGCTGTGTCCCTCACAGAGAGCACCTTCATTTGGAAACTATCGGTAGACATTTTTAGGAGTGGTGGGTTAAGGGGGGTTGACCATCGCTGAGGAACCATTTTGACGCACTTCTGTGCCCATTTGGTGCCCAGAACTAAGATGAAACTACATCCTCATCGAGCTCGGCACCGTCAATGACAGAAACACGACAAATCAACGCATTGTGTAATGTTTTAATGAAAATGCACCAAATGCTCAACAGAAAAAAATAATCGAAACAAATGATAATCATATCGTGGTTTTGATTCCCAGCCCCCACTCAATTTAGATTCTCAAATAATATAGATCCACGACTTTTTAGTGCTCTTTCCTTAGACATATCTGACAGGACACACAGTTGCCGCAGGGTATTTGATAATTACGAGTAACTGCGGTCATATTTAAAGCAATTACATGATATTCCGCAATCCTGTCTGCGGTTTTCGCCACCAGCAGGTTACATATTCCCGTGCGTAATGGCTCATTTCACCTGCATGTTACTCACAAACGATTTCATTTCTGCCTGGACTCGTCCGTGTCATTATGCCGTCTGACTAATCGCGTACTTAGGAGCCGTGAATTTCCTCAATCGCCTGCAGCGGGTCCAGCGCCCGGTGCCAGATGTTCGGTCGCTGTAATCTCTTTTTTTGGAACCGGTGGACGAAACGGCACATCTTTCCACCACTCCATTACCAAAGTTTGGTAAAAACCTACTGATCCCCTGTGTCTGACGTTGGTCAGCATAGCACAGTGGGCCCTATCTTTGATTTGGTAACGTTACCATGTACCTCGTTACACTACCTTCGCGTTACAGCGCCAAAATCACCAAACTATTTCAGCTCTGGCGGCGTAAAAATGAAAAATAACCGACGTACGTTTGCCGTCAGTGACCAGAAAGCCAAACGGTGTGGGTGTCAAACGTTTATTTAATCTGCTGAGTGACTAAAAATGACGCTGTGAGAGTGCATCCACTGAGAGAAAGTACGCCGCTTCTCATCCACTGAGGAGAACGAATCAGATTTTGCATGTGGCTCTAATGTGTTACTAACTAAAGGAGACAGCAACGGTAAAATATTTATTATGTGGTTGTAAAAAAAAAGGCTGCAGAGACAGATACTAACTGTGCAACGTTATTGTAACGCGTTACCACCCTGCACCGGCTCTGTCGCACCGGCTGGAGTCTGGATGCGGCGGACTGACTCACAAAGCTGGCGCATGTTCCTCTGAAAAAAGGCAGAGCCGAGACAACAATCATCCGCTCTACCATCCTCTTAATCTCAGCCATCATCATAATTTGCAACGCACTGATTCAGTGTGATAACTGATGTTAATAGCAGATACCTAATGATGACTGCCCCATAGCAATTAGATCAGTTTGACGGTTTTTATAAGAAAATGCAACGCAGCGGTGCATCTTAACCAGTTTGCTAGCTATTACTGCTAGCTAGCTTTCACAAATCAAACATATTCCAGTGTTCAATGTCATTCTAGCATCATGCCTGTGCCTTCATGCCCTTTAACCCTTTCATCAACGGAAACACCGATTAACCACTAACGTTACCAAACCCAGACTGTGAAGCTAACTTCTAACAGAACCGACATTTTTTTTAGCGCATTAGCTATGAAAATCACAATAAATTTAGCTCTTACCCCCATTTCGGCGCAGTCAGTCGGGTCTCCTCAGAAGACGAATCGCTTTTACTCTCAGTTCAACCAGAATATCTGGCTTTAAGGCCGGGAGACGGTGCAGAAAGCAGTTTCTCGCCTGATAATGATTAGAGAAAATGTCTCCTTTCGGTTGATAGCTGTTGCTCTAATGACAAAATCGATTAACTAGCAAACATAATATCCTAAAATATCTTTTTTTTTTTTTAAAGACGAACGGGCGTATGTTAACTTGACAAGGCAACGTTTCATCGAACACCTCGACAGAGCTGCAAACCGTTCAGTTAAAACTTAAAATTGCTTATTTTTTTAGCCATAAAACGTTAAAATCCTACGCAACCGTTGGTGACACTTCACCAACCTTCTCCCCGCGAGCCGCAAATGATGCCAGCGGAAAGTAGTCCCGGACGGCAGGCTTCTTCTTCGGATGCTGTCTCCCTCCGCGACTGCGCGCTGGCCGCCACAGCACCCTGGGTTCCCTGGTTTTCACTCCGCGTATGCAACAAAGACCTCACTGCTTGTGCTGCGTTTATTCAATATGACAAGCGAAAGACTGACAAAATAACAGAGTTCGAGGAAGCATACAAACTCAGCACTGAAGTAAAAGTGCAAAATAATAAAAATGATAAAAAAAAAAAAAAAAATACTCCACTGCAAGTGCCACTTCAACTTCTTAACTCAGGTTGAAGTATTGAGTACATGCAATCACACTACGTTTAGTAATTGATTTCTCTTTCCAACTGATTACTGGTTACTGGTTAAAAATGTAAACACTTAAATAAAACTTAAAAGCCAAACAAAAAAAATGTGTATCCAATTTGTAGTCAAAATTGGTTTTACAGGTATAAATGTTAAGGAGCTCTGGAGCAGAACTCCACCCAGCTGAACCCCAGCGTCATCTTGGCTGTATTCTGTAACTGGATTTAAGTTACCATTTGATCCAGTGTACCCAACAGGCTACTCCATTGCTGCAATAACACTGAATTTAACACAAATGTGTAGGAGATATAAATGACACAGCATATGCTTTGTAGCTCTCATTATGCCAGTAAAAGTCATTTTATGTTTGGCTGTAAATGTGTTGTAATTCCTTATGAAGCTCTACAGCTGTACACATTTTTTCATAGATGAATTTTGAAATGCATAGCTTTTCAGTCAGATGTAATTATGCATCTTCGTCATGGATTTTGGTTTAGTTGGTAGCAGCTGTTCTTACTAGCATGAACAAAGTGTACATAGTGTGCATCATCAATGGCATCAGGGGAAAAGACTGTCGCATACAGACTTTTCTCCAAACGTAGGATCTAGCCTGCATTGGTAAAGCAGTATTCATCAAACAGATGTGCAGCAAACACACAGACACTGCATTTTTTTTAGATCATGTGGATATTTAAGAGAACAGAAAAGAGAGGTGAGGAGATTAGAGCACAGTCACAGCGCATGAAATGTGACAAACAAGGGAGGAGTAGTGAGTGACAAAAGATAAGAGAATTCAGGACAAGAATCAGGCCCAAGCACCGTCTTTCACTGGCATCATAATTGAATAAAGATGGCTTACATGGTGCTAATATGGAGAATGAAATCCCCTAGCCAAAGTACACAGTACAAAATAACATAGACTGAAAAGAGAACTCACATGGAAAACAATGTGATGTTCATGGTCAAACAGAACAAAGCTGCAGCTTCACATGTTTTATTTCTGTAAGCACCACCTGCTGTGGAAGATAAGACAATTATACTGCTGTTTTTAGAGCCTTCAAATAGAGCAGTAGTCTATGAATATTGTGCAGCTGCCACAGGCGCACACACACGCATACATTCATACACACACACACGCCCATCCTGACTGAGGCGATTCAACCATAAACGCAAAGCAAATGAATGGAAATGAAAGCATATTGCATAACACATGAGCAAATGACACACTGATGAAGTAAGTGTGTGCGCGTTTCACTGCATAGGCATGTGCATGCTGCTCTCCTAATATTTGTGAATGCCGGTGAGACTGTGTGCAGGTTTGTATATATGGGGTTGTATCTCTGTGTGTGTGTGCACGTCTGCTGTGAGGCAGCCACTGTGTCCAGATAGGATCAATACTCCCCGCTATCATAATTGAAGTGTGGTCTGGTTTCTGCACTGCTTTGTCATTCCTCCAGCACTCACCATCAATCACAACTTTTTGCTAGCAAATTCTAAAACTGAGCTGGACACATTTGTGCCAAAACTTGCACATTCTGCATCAAAAGGCAACGGTCGAGAGACGTGATGATGGGGAACAAGTACAAACAAAACTTGACACTGTAGTAGTCGCACTGCCCAATTTTATCTGCATGAAAACTGAAAAAGGTGCATTATAGTCATGCATGTAGGTGTTAATTAGAAATAGTTTTGTTGCCTCATGCCTTCCTATGTTCCTATGTAGTAATTTATGTTACTGCTTCAGCATGTCAACTCATCTTTATGCTGCCACTTGCTGAAAGACTAAAATGGACATTGGTGCTGACATTTACATTTACATATACATTTAGCACTCTGAAGGTTAGTGTCAGAGCTTGGAACATGATGCAGCCAGCACTCGAAGCCCGTGCAGAGATATGAACAGTGGTGTGACATGAGTCCTTTTTGGCTGATCAAAAATGAGACCTGCTGCTGCGTTTTGGATCACCCGGAGAGGTTCGACTGTACATCATGGTAGCCTTGTCAGAAGGGCACTGCAGCAAGACGAGACGAGATGAGTGCCTGTGAGGAGTTGAGTAGCATATTCAGAGAGATAAGGGTCTGATTTTTCTGATGTTGTAGAGGGATCTGCATGCCTGAGAGATGGAGGACATGTGATCAAGACATTAGTGGTCTTTGAGATCTGTGGTGTGCCTGAATTTGCAGGCCTATCGTTAAATTTAATATAAAATTTTCAATTGCAATTATTCCTTAAATAGTTTGATTAATTATATAGTTGGAGGTGACTGTCAGATGTTCTACTTGAATGTGTTTGGTCATTCTGTCTTGTAAATACATTTGAAACAAGGAGATTGCATCCTGTCTCCTTGACTTGATTTTCTTACTATTCTGCTTTTCTTTTACATTTAGTGTTAGTTCCCTAATGCTGTAATGAACCTCAGAGACAGACTATTAGAAAAAAACACATTATTAGGCCAACATGCCATTTTGGAACTGTATATTTCATCTTAATAACACTACATAAATTCTATTTATTAACCCCAACACACCTTTCCTCCTCTTCTTGTTGTGTCTTCTTCTCCACCACTTCCAGTTGTGTTGCTGAGCAAGATACTGCTGAAAAAAAAGAGCAGCTGAAATGTTCAGTACATCTTTTCACAAAGGTTAAACAACAAGGAGTGTATTTTAAGGTTGGAGAGAAAAGCAGGGATACAGAGGCGGGAGGAAAGAACAGAACAAAAACATTTCAGAGACCTGGTCGCCATAGCAACAGCTGTCAGGTAACCGTAGCTCTCTAAGCATGTAGCTGACACAGAACAAAGCTGAGGAAATTGGAAACAGGGCAAATGGATGGAGGAAGATGAAAGTAGATTCAAGATTATTCATGTAAATGCGTCTTTTTTTTGTCTAATATTGCAGATGCTGGTTATGCTGTAATTACTTGCAACAGACTGAATCAGACTAGTGGATGTGGAAAAGATCTGGTGGAAAAATGCTTTGTCACTGTTTCCAATTCAAACGAAAGTTAATTTTATTTGTATTCACTAAAGACCTAAAGATTGATTTGAGTTGAGTCCAGTCACACAGCAGGATATAACTGCCGATAATGAGACACACACACACACACACACACAACTGAGCAGATTACAGCATGTCACATGTTCGACTCTTATTTATGTGCAAAAAATTGCCTTTAATTCACAGTTTGTCAAAGTAATCAGCAGTTTTATTATACGCAAAAGAAAAATCTGTCTTTGTGTATCTGAATGTTTTTTTATGGGTCTACAGTTTAGATAAGTCAGATCAAAATTATATTCATAACCACATAAAAGCAGCACAAAATCATAACTCAAGCAATTGATCATATCATGGGTGAAAGTGATGTAAAAACTCCAAACTCATGCTCAATGCTGGAATAACAGCTTAATGGCTTAAAAACTACAGATGTTTCCTTTATACCGTAAATGGGATTGTATTGTTACAATATGCATGAATTTACATTCTAACACCTTGCAGACTAAGAGCTTGCAAGAAATGCTCACAATGACAACATGCTAACACAATGATATTTAGAAGGCATAACCTTTCATTACACTATCTATAAAATTTTTGAAAGTCTGTACCAAATTTCAGTTCTTCATAGATGACAAATGCCCAGTGGAATTAACCTTTTTTAGATTAGATTCAACTTTTTCATTGTGCAGAGTGCCAGTACACAGCCAACAAAATGCAGCTACCAACCAGAAATGCAAAGAGATATTATTATTTTTAGTATCATTTAAAGATGGGTTGCTAAAAGTGTTTTAATACATTTTATGATAATTAATGTGTGCATACAGTGGAGAATGCAAGATAGACATTTGGTATATGGATGACAACAGCTAATCATGCAGGTTCAGGCGAGGTCAAAATACAAACACACAAGAATCCAACGGGGAGCACACAGCAGCAAAGTCCGATCTTCTAGCAAGGGATCTAAGAACAGATTTAATAAGGAGTCCAGAACCAACATTTGAAGAGCAAAACACATCCAAACACACTGGAAAAAAAGACTACCCAGGAAAACTGGTTCTAGTGGAGATTATCAGGTACTACAACAATCGGGCAAGTGACTGGAGTGGCACCAGGTCTGGCAGAGTAAGAGTGTGGAGTTTAGAGAGGGAGGTAGAGAGAGCAACTGGTGGCAATTTGGGGAACTGGCTGGGACAGAGGAACAGACTTAATAAAACTAACAAACAAAAAACTAAAATAACTCAGCCCAAGCAGGAACAATGAGACACAGGCCTCTGAGCAGCTCCACTGAAGCAGCTGTGCAGCTAAGTGCCTTGCTCTAGGGATCTCTGTGGTATTCACTGATGCAGAAGAGGGCATTGCTTTCTCATTGCCCCTGCCAAGACTTTTCCATTTTGTCTGGGGAATAGTGTCACAAGCTCTAACCTTTAGCCCACAGACTGTAAATGCCACTGTGTGAATGTCCTACTTATAGGTCCAATTCTGCTGGTTGGGGAGGACCTGTTATTAATTTTATTCCCGTGCCAAGTGAAATGTAGATGACAGAACATGAAACTACCCTTAGTAAGGGATGTAATATATTCACAAATTATTGTAAAATTGTAGAGTTGAGAAAGTACTGCAAAAAATACCTTTAACATATATATTTTGAGGTAAAACATAAATAAGCAAAACACTATACACCAGTGATTCTACTGTCATTGTGCATTGTATTGTAACTACTAGTATTACTGTTAAATGTAAACCTACATAATATAAATAAGCAAAAATATCAAAGTGATACAAAACATCATGAATCATTCTTTCTCCTTCTTTACCTCACAGTAATAGCACTTATAGTCAAAGGAGACAAGAGCAGCAGTATCAGGAATGCTGCACGTGTGCACAAGTACCTGGAAATGGGCAGAATCATAAGCGTGCTCTAGTTAACATTATCAGTGCATCACAGAGCACAGGCGTGTCTTGCATATAGAAACAAGCAAGCACACGTGCACAGACAGAAAGGCACGACGCCGTACATATCTGTGAGGTAAATGAGCACGCGCATAGCCATGCTGATATGACAGGTGTTGGCATAGTTCAAGTGTGATGATTGCACAGCCTGAGACATACAGGTACTGGCAGCAACACACAGACGTGCACACTCTCCCTTACCTGCTCACAGATGCTTCACTGTGTGCTGCGTAGTCTCTTGCCATGTGAGAATAAAAGGTCCTTCTGGTCCCCTTAAGCATCAAGCGGCTGGTGGGCGTTATAACACAGAGATAAACACATGCACATGCTCAAACACATACAAATATTAGACGCACATTAGAGCACATAGCCAGTGGCCCCCTGACAGTTGTTATAGTCAGTGATGCACCTTAACAGTAAATATAAAATGGTGTAAATCTGATGATGATCACCTGAAGAAAAACAAATAAAAAACAAAATAAGAATCAGAAAAGCCTTGTATTTATTTGTAATTAGATCAAAATGGAAAACAAACACCAAAGAGTCTTCCAAATACCCAGATTTAGAATTCTTACCATCCTCTAGATATGCATGTAAGAATGCTAACATTTAGGCACTAAACACAATGAACAGCTGAGGCTTTTGAATGTCTTCGAATTGAATGTCAACACTTTGACCTGATTGTAGCACTTGATGAAAAGTCAGTTATTGCAGTTCATCCTCTGGGGATGAGGACAGGCTGTATCAAATTTGGCTGCGATTCTTCCAATAGTTGTGGAGATATTTAAGTAAAAAAACAATAACATAACATATTTCTCTGAACCACAAATGTCAACATTTGCTACTGGTGCTAGAAGAAATGTCAGTGGATCTGCAAAGTATTAGTTTCACCATTTGGAGATTTTTAATGTTATTACAAAAAATGATGGCAACCAACCAATTGCTGAGAACTTTCAGTCTGGACCAAAGTGCTGGACAGCACATCATGTTATTAAATGTATGAATGTTACAGATATTAAATAAAGTTACAACTTAAACTGTTCAGTAACCTACACAGCTAAATTTACCTTAGAAGCAGTGTCAATACAACACAGCAAGTAGGATCTGAAACAAACACAACACATATGAGAAAACAAAAGTTGTAGCTAACACGTCATTCCACGCAGCTCCGGGTTCAGCACTCTGGACAGCTCCTGTGACATATCTGAGAGTTCTGTAAATTGAATTAAAAAATGATGATTAAATAAAAAGTCTCCTAAGGCCTGTTTGTACAGGAAAACAGAAGAAATACATATGCTAATTTCTGAGCAAACGCCTTTGAGACATTTACTCTATTTCAGTGACTTCTTTCTTGTTCCTTATCTGCCCCCAGCTGTTTGACCTTTCACTTTCTTCTACCCATGTGCATCCCTCTCTCCTCTCCTGTGATTGTTACTTCAGAAACAGCAGCAGCTCTGAGGATGAGAGCATGCTGAACCCTGTATTTCCTCTAAATAAGCATCTCAAAGATGTTCACTCTCCTTCTCACTTCCCTATAGCCTTGCCCACAGTTCTCTCTGCGGTGATGTGGTATTGTTTCATTTGCCTCTTGCAGAGGTCACACAATCAATAGAGACACCAGTCTGTCTCTCAACCAATAAGAATGAGACATATTAGATGGAGCAGTGCCTCGCATGCAACTGCAGGAAAAGATCCTGAATAGAAACGCTAGAAATGATAATTGGTTAAATCGAACCTCTGAGATCTTTCCAAAATAATCTTTAACACAATATAAATGACTTATGTGATCTCTGGATTTTTTCAGTTAACACTGGATTTATCTCAACTTCAACTACAAATGTGCCAACAAATAATGAATCCCACGTTCAAACTGGGTCTAAATAGTATTTTAGAGATGTGCTGCAACTTCTTTCTGTGTGTTCCAGTGTGTCCTTTCTTTCCACCACTGTCTTCTATCACCTCTCTTCAGGTTTGAGGTTCTTCAGTCTTGCTACTGCAAACAGCAATGCAACATGTTTGCCTGAAGCAGCATTGGGTACACCAGCTTTTGCTAAATTAAAATATAATAAAGTGAATAAAATGGCCTGGAGACCCAGGTTAAAACACCAACCATGAACTCAAACATCCCTTGTTCAAATCTTGCTCAGAACATTTGTTGCAGCTCATTCCACATCTCTTTCTATTCAAATCTCCCTGATAGTCACAAAATGGCTAATAAAAAAGTCGATTTCATCCTTTTCAAGAACAATGGTGGTTTTAGTGTATTTTCTGTTTCTAATTATGCTTTATAACTAATACTTGCTGACAGTGAAGTGTTTAAACAGTCCCCTTTTCCCTTTGTTTGATGGAAGGGGATCCAGAATTTTCTTGGTGGGTATTCATTTTTCTACACATCTGATTTAAAAAACTAGAATCACAGCCCTGTGGTTGGATGGTTCCTGCACTTTACATGCATATCCAGACTCATATTCTAACCATCCATGAGTCCAGATGTAATGAAATTCCCATCTTGATGCCTTGATAGGAGTAGGTCAGATGTGAGGTGACGTAAAGTGACAGTGATACTTAACCTTCAACCCTCAAAATCCATTTAGTTGATGTAGGAATCCAAGTGGACCGTTGTGCCAAATTACCTTACTTCCATGTGAACAGGGGATGGAGGTATGGACATTAGTACAGACAGACAACCCGAAAACTTGGCCACATTTGAGCTGCTGCTGCAGAGGCATAAAAAGACAGTTTGGTCTGCAGAGTAAACCATTAGTTTCCATTAAAGCTGTCAGGTATAATTTCTGCTTCACTATTTCAAATGCTCTAAATTAAAACAGTGTGCAGCTTAGCAATCCTTTAACACAGACACTGACAAAGTTTGAAAACCAAATAAAAATCTCCATAAAGATGTCAGATGTAATTTTAATGTCACTTTTTCAGCTGCTCTGCACTCAAATACTACACTTAAACACATCTCTCCATTTTAAGGACCTGGGTTCGGTTCATATCAGACAATGAGGCTACACAGTTGTGTGTTAAAGTATTGAAAGCTGTATGTTAAAATACACTGGTTCCAAACAAGTGATCAATAACTACGGAAAGGCAGGAAGTCACTCTGACCCTGCTCTCTGTTTGGAGACTCAAACATATCAAACAGCACCCGATGCCAATTATAAACGCTATTTTAACTGCTCAATGAATATTTCAGGAGTAAGGCATTTTGGGAAAATCCGTGAGTGCGAGGCAGGAGTTGTCAAACACAGTCACGCCTCCCCCAGCTGTGGCAAAGATGGCTGCTGTTCCGACTAAACAAAGCTACACTGCTGTCACTTTAAGGCTCTGCTCTGCTGCAACAGCCAATTGCAGCCCATAGAAATGTGACTAGACCGTCCTTGTCGATGACCTTGATGGAAGAGGAGTGAAGGAACGGAGGATGTGAGAGTAGATGGGAATGATGAATGAAGGAGGAAGACAGAGGGAGAGGTTTATAAATGATGATAAGTCTCCCCCTGCCTTTCTCTCTCTTTTACTCTAACACATACTCTAACCGCTCTTTCTTTCTCCATCCATCTATACACCCTCCACCACACACACACACACACACACACACACACACAGTCCTGCCATCATCTCTCTTTCCTGACAGCCCTGCAGAGTGTTGCATAATTCCCAGCGTGGGGGAGGGAGGACAGAATGGAGGGAAGGATGGAGGTGAGGAAGGGTGAGAGAGGCAGCAGGGAGAATGACTCACGATGCAACATGCATCGCAACACCACACTCAGCTGAACTGCAGAAATCATCTAATCACCAGCTTTCACACATTTTACACATGAAACAACCTGTGAAATAAGTCTCACTGATGACATAATTGTATTTTCATTGCTTTTCTTTTGCATTTGCGCTTTCAGGTGAATAGTTTTGCCATTTCTTGATTAATCTTGTTTTCGGTTTCTAAAGATGGAGCTTCAATTGTGAAATGGCACAAAACCACTGCAGAAATGCGGAGCAAAAGGTCATGAGGCGAACATGGATCATGAATACAAGATGAGATGTTTGCCATCATTGTGGTATGAAACCATATTATCTTTACATCAGGGACATTGAACCCAAGGCAACCTAAGTGTCTGCCATTATGCCACAGTGCTCAAATTAATTATTATTACTACATATAATGCAGTAATATATATATTACAAAGTCTATTATGTCTTATGTTGTTTGTATTGTGTTTTTTTTTTGTAATTTTTGTGTTTTTATTTGGTAATGTTTTGTATCTGTGGGATGATTCTATGTCTATTTTTGGTAATGTCTTGTTCTTTTGTGGCCATTTTGTGTCTTCTTCATACAGAGATTGTAGCTCAGAGGTTCCTGATCTTTTGGGTCGCTGGCCTGTATCAGGTAGGCCCATTAAATGCATCCATCCACGTTTCCATCACTTGATTACAATGGCTTACATTAATATCCCAGAGACTTACCATAACCCTAGCCTTAATCACTATTTGCCTACCATTTACCATAACCCTAACCTAAACTTAATGGTTTGTATTATAGGGACTTGGTTTTTATACCCAAAAGGAAGAGCCGTCCTCACAGTGTGACTGTGTAAACAGATTCCAGTATGTTGTGTATCTCCCCACACACAGAGGTGTTTAGAAGTGTCAGAATGACCTTGTAGAGGAAATCACTGGCCATTCATCATGTTACGGCTTCAGTGGTGCAAGAAGCTGGAGATTTAATAAGACCTTGAGATAAAATCTGTCGATTTTGCACTGCAGGGCCACATGAGGCTTGCCAGAGCCTGGAGACAGCTGTGGACACTGAACTCATTATAGCACAGTGTCTGCTACATTTATCACATACTCAAACACGTAAGGGGTGTTTTCTGTATGTGCTTCCATGCTGTTCAGGAGTTATACGCAGTGTTGCTATTTGATGTTGCACAACACGAGACCATGTAAGATTATACACTTGCTGCCCTCAACAGTCAGTGTCAGGCAAGACTTTCTGAGGAAAAGCCTTTAGATCACAGGAAATAAAGTATCCACTTGGAATCAGTGCATGGATGGGCGTGATAATATAAAACAGGCCAGCTGCTACACAGATTTGCATGTGTGTAGTATGTTATTGTATGGCATAGCACCATTTTATATGTAGTAAAGGACAGAGTTCATGAGCACTGCCAGCTCAGCATTACTGTCCCATGAATGTTTCATAGTAATGATATGAGTAGTGCTTTACTGTGAGAGCATTCAGAATTCATATAGACAGTTCTGCAGTTCATACTGAGCATTTATCATCACATATAATTGCTTTACATTAAAAGCCACTACTTTTAATAATGGACAGCATTTTATTTTTTTTTAAATAAAAGAATGTCATGTGCTATAGGAATCCTGCAAATTGCAACAGTCCCCATATATGTATATATGTCTTCAAGGAAAGTTTAAACAAATATGTAGCTGTTTATGAACACAGGTACGGATCAGATGTTTGCTCTGTTAGTTACAGGATAGTCTCTCGAAACACTGCATCCACCTGTCGTTGCTTAACGATTCAGCTGTCTCTCAGCAAAGACAAGAGGAATGAGTTAGCCTTGGAGTAACCCTGTTTGATCCTGGTGTAAAACTCCACTGCACACTCTGATGGGGTTACTGAACCTTTCCTCCAGAGTAATGAGGAGAAGCAGGACTGGGACACATTCCTGAATGTCTGAACATCTGTCTTATGTGACATGTTCTGTAAATATACAGCAAAGGGACAAGTCCACCTACACCTTACAATTAAATGCAATAGTGTTGAACACAAACATCCAACATCACAAACTACTGGTAACCACATCCATTAGCTGTAACTGGTTTTCTGTGAAGATTATGAGGGGGCTGGAGCGTAGCTTAGCTCACAGAGCTGAGACAAAGAGACATAACTATTCACATTCAATTTAATGTTCCCATGTTGTTCGTTTTACTGCTGTTCTCAGACAGACTAGGTTTACAGAAAGAAAAGAGAAAGTGAGACACTGGGAGATAATGCACCCTTGTTGCTGAAACACATTAATTTAGACTCAGTTATTTTCAGTATGACAATGAGTGCACTGACCCAGTGAAAAGCTTCTGTAATCAGCCTGGAATGAACTCAGCTGTGAATCATTGCAAACAGTCACGATGACAAATATTTCTCACCAAAAACCTGTGAAGAAAACAGTCTTCAGCCACAAAGTAGGTCCACGATGCAACAAATGTACCAGCTGCAGCTCTTTTAAACATCTGTAACCTGGTGAATTTTCTCCAAATAAATTCTGTCTGTGTAATTGAGATTACCCTGATCAAGGTATGTTTAAATTCTTTTTTGAATCACCACACATTTTTATATTACTGATGAGCTTGGTTTCTTTGCAAGAAGAACATGCTCATCCATCTTTCAACAGCAAAGCGATACCATAGATTTACTGTGGGCCAGGTGATAAACCAAAGCAGATAAACTTACATAGACTGCCAGACCTCTGTTAGGTCTTCTTTGTTTTGTGTTAGGAAGTATACAAATCTCTTAAAACAATAATATTTTTTGGTGACACTTTACTCCATGTTCAGATTCTAATGAATGTTTTGGCATTTTAGAGAAGTGTCTTTTTTGTTTTGTTGCTGGGAGTTACAGTATGTTATGCTCATATCTGCATGTCCCAAAGGTGCTCAGTGGCAAATTGGCTTGCTTGAATTTCTTGAAGACATTTCACCTCCCAACTGAAAGGCTTCATCAGTTCATCAGAGTAGCAGGCATATAAACACTACAATGTGGTTAAGTTGTTGACACTTTGGTGGTTGCTATCTGGACGTTGAGTCATGGCAACTTCTTTCTTGTTAGGAGGAAACGTTTCACTACTAATCCAAGTCGCTTCTTCAGTCTTCTTCTGCAGGGTTGCTGTTCCATCCGGCATTCATGTGTGTCATTAGGGTCAAAGCGTGAACAACTGGGAAACTGCTCCACAAGGGATGAAAGAATTGCATTAAAAGTGTCTGATAAATGGTGTTGTAGTCCACCTCCTCTGCTGAGAGATGGTTTTTCTGGCTTGATGTACACGGTCTCCTTTACCCTTCATTCAAACCACCAGTCTTCTCTGTCCAAAATGTGGACATTATTGTGTTCAAAGTAGTGATCCTTGTCTTTCAGAAATAAATGAACTGCTGTATTTTGTCCTAAGGAGCTGTCTCCTGCGTTGTGCCATGTGTGAGGTGGTTCTTGGGTTTCTCCAATGTACAAACCTGCACATTACTCACTGCATTCAACTATACTGCTCTGCAGTGTCTGGGTGTCTGGGTGAAATGGGTGACCATGACCTGGATGATTGAGGATCTACAAAGACATAGTATCTGTATGCTAAATATGAATAAATAGGAAGCTACGAAAGCCATATACTCAGTTTAGTTTGGCATAAAGACTAAAAACAGCCAATATGGCAGCAACTAAACTATTCTTTCAAAATGGATGTTCTAAAGATTTATTTTAATTAAATTTTACCATCTACAGTTTCATTAAGGAATCTGGAAACCACATGTCTCCTTTTAAGATGCTTCACTTGTGCCGTTTATTATATGGATGGATGATTGGATGCTGAAAATAGGTAACTACAGTGTCTGCATTTGTCTTTACCCATCTGTGTGTATCAATCAATATCACTCTCCCTGTATATCTTACTCCATCCTGTTTTTCTACACATCTATTAGTCTCCCTCTTCTCCGTTCCCTCTCCTCTACATATCTTGTACTCCACCTGCCACCCTGTCATCCTGTCATCCTGCACATCGATCACAACGACAGTTGTGGTTACAGTCTAATGCGCTCTCCATTTTAACACCAGCTCCCACAGAGCACTGTCTAAAATGGTTCCCATTCGCAGCACTCAGGGGAGGTCGAAGCTGCAGACTGATTAAACTTCGGATGAAGGCAGCTATGATGGGAACGTTTATGGGGAAAGTCTTTGATTTTGAGTTTTAAGGTTAGTGTTTTAGAGACTTTGTTGACAAGTAGCAAAGCTCTACTGCTGCATGACATTTAAATATGAAGTATCTCACAACTGGATCTTCTTACTTCTCACTCCTACACTCGTCATGCAAACTTGTCATCTTATCTCATACTTCTCCTCACTGCATCTATGAATGAATCTGCCAGAGAAAGAGCAAAGGGGAGAGAGAGAGAGAGAGAGAGCAAGAGCGATGTAGAAAGAGAGGGAAAAGGGGAGATGGCAAGTTTAATTTTAGACTCAATACGTAATTTTCCTTCTTCCCCCTCACAGCTTCTATAAATAAACTTTGCACTTTCTCAACCCCCGTCCACCCACGCAATCACTGTTTGATGGAGTAAGAGAGAGAGAGAGAGAGGATGAGAGGGTGAGAGAGTTGCTTAGCAACCGTATCCTGACTTGGCAGGTCATGTGACTGGGAGATGACACTGAATGTGGTAGTAACACACTTTTGCCTTGGAGCAGGACACACACTCAGATGGATGCAGTATCTCCCAAAAGCACGCAAGCACACCACTAGTGGATTACATTTATTCGAGTACTGTACAAATTTAAATTACTTTTCATGCTACTTCATATTAATGCCCCACTACATTTTAGAGTGAAACATTATACCTTCTGCTACTTGAAGACGAAATGTGAGTTTACAAAACATTATGCAAAAAAGGCTGAAATTATTGGTTGGTTTATATATATTTTAATATTATATTATACACCGATCCAACGCAACATTTTGCACACCCGTACATAATGGTGCAAGGTTTGTTCTAATGCCACCCTATATAAAATGAATGAGGAAGCCAAAATATTAAAACCACCTCTTACTATAAAGCACTCCAGTATGACTCCACCATTCATTATTACCTCAGTGACAAACATAGTTTAATTATCACCTTTCTGAAAGTTTCAACTTAAAAACTGAGAAATTTTAACTTTGTAAAAGTAAAATTCATGGCAAAGCTGCTGAACTGGATTGAGTTAGATTGTACAGGTGTATATAATGTTGTGATTGATCGGTGTATGTGTCAGTTGACAGTAAATTAATTGGTCACTACTTTGGTTGAAGTAATTATTTATGTAAAATGCCAAACATTTAATGTTTCCAGGTTCTGGAAACAGATTCATTCATAGATACAGTGAGATTATTTTGGAAAATAATCGCATTGAGTACTTCTACTTTTGATACTTCTAAATACATCTTTATAATTATAATTAGATAAACTAAAGTCACATCTCCTAAAGTAACATCTGTAGGACTAGTGCAGGACAAAAAATATTACCTACACCACATACACACAAACATGGGGAAGCATAAATGCAAAGGTTTTTACAGAGACACACACACCAGCTTAAATACATAATGCTTATGTGAAATGCATGATCCAGTTTGTAGCTGTGTTTGCTACTCAACTGACAATAATCAGTAAATCTGAATTCATCTTTGAATTTACTGGTAATTCAGTGAGACACAGTAGCAACACAATGGTGTCACACACGACTACAGAGAAAAGTCTTCTACGTCTCAGACTGCCTGATGCTTTTAGAGTCTGTTCTGACTGCAGTGTTATGTAACCGAGGGAACTTAAGGCTTTTAGGAAGAGGGATAATGGGTGTGCCATTCCTTTAATGGAGTATGAGAGAAGTGCATGCACAGCACCGTAACACATCACTTAGCTTAGATAAGATAATAAGAGGAATTTTAAATAATCCACTGATTCAAAATCTGAACTCAGCAAGTGAAAGAAAATGTGACACCTGTCAAAAATCATGTGGTCTCAGTGAAAACTGAATAATTTGCAAATCACATCCTAACAAACACAATTTCTATTATGGAATCAGAATTTAAAGGGATACTGCAGTGATGAGTGCATCAAAATGAGAAAGTACAGTAATTTATATGACTTTTCATAATCTATATGCACTTCTCACGTCATTGTGCCTCTGTCTTTACCCCCATCAGCATTTCCCCAAACCTACAATAAGCTGCCAGCCTGTCTACCTCAGTGTTCTGCATCTGGATTCTCTTTCTCCATATGGTGAGAACACAAATTATGCCAGTGCAAACTGGTCAGCATGTACCCAGCAGACACTGCTTCGTGTTCCAAGGAAGTCGCAGAAGAGAAAATCCTCCTGGTGCAATATGTTTGGTTTGCTGCTCAGAACACCACAAACCCTGAGACATGAGACCCTCACTTGTCTCACTGAGTATCATCCGTCTCGTTAACTAAATTCCAATTCATTCCTCAAAAGTAAATTTTTTTTCCATTTAAATTAATTGTAACCTTCTCTGTTTGCTCCTTTATAACAGAAAACTACATTTGGTTTAATGTGTAGTTTTCATTAAGAAGAAAAAGAAAAAAAAATCTCTTCTGCACTGAGATGGTGACGTTCTCAGTTCAACCAGGAAGTAGGTTTTCCTGCACACGCCTCCATGTGCATTCACCTTGACGGGCCTGCAAACCCCCTGCACGCGTCCCCTCCCCTGCATCTCTCATTGGATGACCAATGGAATCAGAGAACAATCTGATTGGTTATGAGGACCAAGCCTGTTGCTGGGCTGTTTCCATGGAGATCACTATCGCTGTTTTCCCTCACTTCATCCTCAGACAGAGCGAGAGAGAAGGATTGGAAGGACAAATGATGGCAGTGAAAGGAGAGAATGATTAGAACAAGGAATGAGCACAATAAGAAAGATGGGAGTGCGTGTGTGTCAGAATGGAGAGTGAAGCTGTAGGGGGATGTAAAAATGGAGTAGAGGAGGGGGACAGAGCGATTCAATGGTGAGGGATTCTGGGATTGCTGCAGCTAAGATGGAGCACTTTTCTGAGATGATGTCCCACCCTGCATAGTAATTTTCTTTTCGCAGAATCTGGCATACTAAATTGGTTCACAGGCATGCTCTCACATACTAATTTTACATCTTAATCCTGGAAATCAGAGTGTGCCTGCTCTTTTGTGAATAGCAACGCACCATGGAAAATTAGCATTTGCACATCCATTCATAAGTTGTGTATAGACGCATCCTACACCATCTTGTTTCTGTTGCCTTTTTACCACTCAGCACTTAAACTGAAACAGTTGTGCTTCTTTAAATCAGGCAATGGTCGGCGTTTTCAGCAGAGAAATTAGCTCAACTACTAGACTCACACATATATCAGATTAATAGGTGTCTCATGTTCCAAGATTAGACAGCGGATGAGCCCAGCCCACACATCGATTTGCTAGAACATAAAAATGCCTCCACAGAGAAAATTTGTGCCCTGCAGAGCCTCTTCCTGTTAGCGATGGTGGAAGTTAAACCTTAAAATGAAGAAACCATGAATTACCACAGCAAGATGTACAGTTTACTAGGCAACATTATCATTTGCTGGATAGGTATCTCAGTTCACAGAGTTCCTGTATTGAAGCATTTAAAGGCGTCTGGTGTGACCCACTGTGCATTACAGCCTGAAGAACCAAACAACTGGTTTAGGAAGACAAGAACAAAAAGCAACAAAAAAAAGCCTGCTGATATGGCTGCTCAGAGAAATAAGCAGGATAAAACACAGAGGGAGAGATTTGGAACGACATATGCAGAAATGGCTGAATGGAGGACAGAAGGCAGTGATTGATGCCCCACTGTGGAAGACTGAGAGGGCGAGAGAGATTGAAGATGTGTCAGAACGGGAACAGTCCACATTCACTAACTGGCAGCAGTGAAACAAGTCTCTACAGGCATCTGATTAATGGCACTAACACACAGTTTCTAATTTACAGCTGAGTGCTGATGCTTGATATATATCATAAAGTGTGTGAGGGCTGCTGAATGCTACAGATGAACTTTCCTTCACTTGTTCTGTTGAACAGTTTTATTTTATTTGGGAGCCTGAACCCGGAAAATAAGTCGCCCAATGAGCCCTTTGAGTCCTCCTTCGTTAAAACAAACAATCATGTTTAATTGCATGGATTGATGAGACGTCTGCCAGTCCCTCCACAATGCTTTGCACATCTTGTTGGTTTATTGTTCTGGAAGATGAAAATGGTGCTAATTGATGTCCTGTATCCAGATGTTGTAGTTATTGTGAAAATGTGTAGCAAGACACAGATGAAACATTTGTATTGCTATAATAATTCTATAGGCACATGAAAAAGTACAGCTAGAGATCAGACTCAGCTTGTCAGGCTACCATGTACAGATTATACAGACAGACAAAATTATTCTTTGGGCAGATTTGTGCATGTTTTCCATGTAAGAATGCAATTGACTGATTTCTTTTTTTATCATTTGGAGGCAGCAACTATACACACAAAACTGACACATTAGTAGCTTTAAAACTGACTCATTCCCTGCATGTGTTGCCTACACATCCAGCATATAAAGAGAGACCCGTCTTGTTTACGGTGCGAATGTTGAGTTCAGCACTCACTCTTCTTTTAGCTTTTTGTTTCCACTAACTCCTGCAACATCACACAAAGTTGATTTACAGCTGTGAACTGTGATCTGAATTGTTGTAATACCAGACATCGTGTTCATGTATCCGTGCCAGAGGAAGCAGAGTCTCCGCAACTTGCACTTTTACTTCAAATAATCTGCTCCAGATTGCAGATTATTTGAGTCTATTGTGTATTCATGAGAGGTTTAGTAGAAGATTAAGATAAATAATACAACCCACCTGCTTTCAGAAGAGCTGTTTTCTTGTTATTAAGGGGTTGAATCAAACAGTTAGTAATGGACATCTCCTGAGACCTAAATGGACACGTGAAGAATTGTTTATTTGGACATAATTAAAGGGTCATCTTTCTGTTTTCTCAGCACTGGTCTATGGACAGGATTTTTAAGTGGTTAAGGTTGCCAGTGCAATTATTCCTCTTCCATTGCAGCGCTGCTCTAAATGATCATTTAGATCATCTGAATGATCATAATAATGAGAGGGTATTTTTAAGACCAATTTGGGAGATGCTCAAATTGATTCATAGTTTGCCTCAGCAGGCATGAGAGCCTGCATTCCCAAATGTGCTTTCTGCTTGCAACACTGAGTTAAATGTGTTGCGTAATGCCTTACATCACAAAAGTGGAGCCACCACTTTGCTGCTCTGCACAAAAACATCTGGCTGAAGGATGGAGGCAAATTTTAACAGCCCAACCCATATTTGTCGTCGGAGACGTTAAGGCCTCGTTGGTATGTAGACTGCTGTGATGTGGGGAAATGATGGACAGGAACAAGAGAAAGAGAATCCCTCATGTCCCTCCTGTTTGTGTGTCTGTGACCTTCACGTGTACCCAAAGGGACATTTTCACTCACAGTATGACGAGGTGTGAAGGAGCTCTCCCTTGTTCCCTCCCCTTCCTCCTGGCCTTTATCCTCCCCTCCCTCTGTGTCTCCCTGTCCTTCTCTGTGACGCTCTCTCTTTTTCCCCGATTCTCTCTCTGCCTCCATCTCTGACACAGCACCTACTCTGTAGATAACTGCCCCCTCTGCTGGTGGACCAGTGAAACAACATGCTTGTCTTTGTATTAAAACAGGAACTGTTTAACTTGAATATACTATTAGATTGTGTGGAATTTGAAGTTAAAACTACAATATGTAACTTTTTATTTTTCTTTAGATATGTGCTCTATAACTTATCTTAATGTGATTAGGGGCTGTCAAAGGATTCATCACTGGCTGTGATGCTGGAGATGCCACTGGTTTTTAGTGTGGACTTATGGTGTTGACAGTGTCAGTATTTGATGCCCTGGGTAAATAGATTTTGGGTCACAATCTACAGCTACTTTGATTCCCAAAGCTTTCATATTGTAGCTTTAAAAATAATTCTGAACCCAGTTCTTATAACTTTATCTTGGCTGTAGACTTCACTTCTTTTATTTTAGTTTCCAGACTGTCCAGTATTTGGACAATGACAGTTTTCATCACTTTGGCTTTGTGTGTAACCACAGTAGGTTTGAAACGAAACAATCAAAATGTGGAGACTTTAAGTTTTGTCTAATGTATTGTATGATCAGTGTAGGAATTACAACTATTTATAGCCTCAAATTAAGGCTTGAAATATTTGGACAAGCTAACATAATCATTAATTAAGTGGTCATTTCTCATATGTGGTGGCAAATCCTTTGTGGCAACATAACAAGCAAAAAGGTTGAAAATTGTGTCACTGTTCAGATACTTATGGAACTATAAACATATAACATGTATTACAAATTGATATTAGCCTGTAATAATTTGCACTGCATGTTAAACCTGGCATTTATTTAAAAAAAAAGCTTTTAGTGGTGAAAAATGGAATCAAATATTTTTTCCATAATTTAATAAACATTTTAGGGACATGTGGTGTTTTACTTTTGTGCTCAGAGATAAAGATAAGCTTAGCTTACCTTAGTATAAAGGCAAAAAAACACAAACAACCTTTTTCCGTACAAGTAAAATAAGAAAATCTGCACATAATCCACTTTAAAACACATTTAAAAAAAAAAACAAGCTAACTATTTAAATAAATTAGTGAGTGTACTGAACCTGCTCCTGGCTCCAGCTTCATATTAAACAAACACTGTATGAGCATAGACCTCAAACGCTCATCTAACTCTCCTCAAGAAAGCACATGGGCACATTTCCCAAAACTCTCTTTAGTGTGAATCTGACTGAACATTTTCAAATATTTATTTAAATAGCGGTGAAGATGCCAGTGAACTGCTCACTCCTCCAGACTTTAATGGCCTAATGAATCTTGAGATGTCTGACTGATTGTTGACTGACATTTCAGGACAAGCTGACAGTAAATGAGTTTGGTAAGTAGTAAGCTATATTTGGAGACAGTTTTTTTCAGAAGAGGAGCAATTAGCCAGTCTGAAAACTTTCACTGAAAGTTAAGGACCTCTTCGCTCTGATTTTGATTAGACCTGGAGTCATGTTTGGTTTCAGATTGATATGGTTGGTTAATTCTGATTAATACCTAATTGCAAAATGATGATGTGTTACGGTTCTGCAAATCAAGCTGCCTTTTTTTGTATTTCACTCATGATTTGTCACTTTAATGGAGAAGATTTCACACCGGTGATCTTGCATGACACCATAATATAATTTAGTCAAACGTGCTACACAGTTTACAGCATCACAGTTGCAGTGGCTGATGGGATTGTTATCAGGTTGAACAGATGGGAGAGGACTGAAGTGAAAAGCTTGCTTTTGGGGTTTAGAGGTTTTCAGCAGTTCTTTAATCTCTGCCCAGTTTTAAAATTAATGTAAATAAGTGTGTCATCTTTAACTTTTTACTAAAAAAAAACTTCCTGCATGCAATTTAATTATTATTTAACTCAAAGCTAGATTAACAAATATTAATGTTCTTCTAATCTTGGCATTGATCGTATATTATTCCCTCCACAACCCCACGAGACATTAAAGCAACTGTTTCAGGCAGAAAATCTAATTCATGAAATACACATTTGTTTTCCTTCTCATTTGAATACAGCTGACTGATTGGTTTACAGCTGAGTAAGAGCTCAAGCAAGCAGACAGAAAGTGAATTACTGTCACCATGTTAATGACTCACACTTTGAGCTATGAAGAAGAAGAAGCAGCGAAAGCAATTAACCCGGTGAAATTAGCAAACATGGAGGCATCAAGAGGCTGTAATGGCTCGTAGATGACAGAAATGACTGTGTTGTAAAGTCTCAGAAAACTTCACAGCCTGTGTGGCAGTATGTGTACAGATGCCTGCTGTCATTCGATCTGCTACATACACCAGCCAGAAAATTAATTTACGGAAGGAATTATTATTCAATGATTGCGGTTTTACAGCCTGGTGATGGGTTTTCAGTTATTTGACTTAATTTTGCAGATATACAGGAGACAGGTACCCAATCCCTAACTGACTGAGCAGAGAGTTTAGAAAACTCATCAGTGCTCGTCATTACTGTGGTTTCACACGCTGGTGAAAATGTAGCATCTGGGAGCACAGAAAAATTCACACCATTAACAAAATGACTACATGTTTTGAAGTAAAATAAAAATTTAATGCTAAATAACCATCTTTAGGATCTACATTCACATCATACATCCACTAAGGGGGTTGTGCAGCAGCTGGTGCTGGAAGCTGACAGTCCAGTTGCAAGGTGTCTCTAAACCAGTAGACCAACCTTATGGCTGTACGTAGCGTAATATGATTTTGTAAGCGTGATTTCAGGATCATTTGTGCATCTTGCTGAGTGTGGAAAGAGTGATTAAGTGTTTGTTACCATCTGTATGAGTCTGAGGACTTACATAGATCTGTAAAAATCTGTTCGACATGTGCTAAAGCAAACACCTTTCTTTGCGATAGGTCAGACAAAAGGATCACTAAAGCCTCGCAAACAAATATTAGTTCTCAACTTGTCCTTTAATTGGATCTCACAATGAAGTGGAGTGCATTAATCTGAATCCCTACAACCACAAGAAAAATCATATCACCTGTCATTTTCTACCTAGAGCTACCTAGGAATCCTATTTGTTCATGTATTTGTCTCAGTAGGCAACTGAGGAGTTGTAGGTAAGATCCTCACACAGTTATACTACTGCTGTGATAATAAATAAAAGAGCAATACATTTTCTGATGTTTGGTTTATATTCTTCACAAGCAGCATAAAGAATATAAGCAACTATTTCATCTTGAATAGTACAGAGCAAAGTGACATCCATAGATTTAAATTACATTAATTATAATACATAATTGTTTTCTATTTAACCTTAATAAGCTATTATTTCAGTCACTGGAAAGTGTCTTTAAGCATGCTTCAGTGCAGATTGTGACTTACTTTACACAACTGACACTATTTTGTAGTAAAATGAAAGAAAAAAATAAAAAATAAAAAAGAAGAGTGAGGCCTGAAAAGCCTGAGCCCACATGGATGATACATTGCATTGATGCACAAATAGCTTCTGATAATCTTGAATCGCAAAGTCTTATTGCTGCTGACAGTTTCTACCCTGTTTTTATTTTTTCCTTGGAATGACTAATGATCCCCATTTTCTTTAATCTCCCTGTTTGTTTTCTTTATTGCTCCAACCGTTTGTACATTATGACTCTTGTGTAATATGAACTTTAAACAAATTTGATTCGACAGCATAATTAGATCTGAAGTGCCGCAGGGTGGCGACCACTCTCGACTGCACTTCTCCAGCTTTGACACAGGGGGGCAGTGTTACTACAGACAGCTGTGGAGAGGCTTGACTGGCAACTACACACATGCACAAGAACAAGGAGTGTGTTGGCATGTTTGAGGGATAGTTTGCACATTGTGGAAAAGTGTGCTTTACTGTCTGTATGTGTGGGTAGGTGGAGTGTGTGTGATAAAGTGTACTTCTGTTAGTAAATGCTGTCAAGTGCGCGAGGGAGTGTGTGAATAAGCATGTGTAGGGGTGTATTTGTGCATTTATGAAAATGACTGATTTAATGCAAGTGTCTACATGTTACCATGGTGGTTTGTGTTGTGTGTGTTTGTGTTATGGCATCTGAGAGGTTTCATGTGTTGTTCCTGTTGAGACAGGCAGAACTAATCTATCTGGATTTGTCAGAGGGAAAAACAACAGCAGCATTCCGAAATGTGATTAAATACTTTTATCACTTTGTTTGGGTTGTGTTAAGTTAAATTTGTGTTTGAGTTCTTAATATTTCACATTCAGACACTTGCATAGAGGTAGAGATGCTGGTACAGATGTCAGACATGACACTTGCTGTGTCTAGAAATGCTTATTCACTGCACAAACTAGTGGGACTGACTGCTTTACCACATGAAAAGAGACTAAACTCACAAATCAAATCCACAATCCATCATCGATTTTCCCTGCTAAATCATGAAGGGTAGATGTAAAGGCAGGAAGAGGCGGCTAAAATGAAGACTTTTAAGACTTTCAGATAAGCACTGCATCTTCTACAGCTGGGGGATTCATCTAATGCAGCCTGCAGCGATAGCATCTCTGCTGAGGAGGGGCTGTTGTTCTGACTGCAGCAGCCTTTTCTTTCTCATTCGTCTCGTCAGTGTCCAGAGAGAGAATGTCAGCCAGAAAGTGTGAATCTTACAGTGGATACCATTTCTAATAGGTTATAAAGCCTGTGTGGACAGAACTTGACATTAAACAGCTTTTTATAAATCAGATGACCTTCCAGGCTTTTAAGATGAACCACTTACAGCTGCGTCCTTTGTGAGGTTCAGGCCAAGTAGCGGCCGGAGCTCATTAATATTATCAGCTAATCTAGGGAATAGTTTATTTTATTTTTTATTAATTATTTCTCTAATTTAAAATTGAAAGTGCCTGAGAAAAGGATATTAACATGGAGGAAAATGTGCAAAAAAAACAAACCAAAATAGTCACCACTTGCTCCAACTGTATTCTCAATCATGCTGCCTCCTTATATTGAGTGATGTACACGTGTATCAATCAATGATAGATTTTTCTAGCATGTTAATCTACCATTGAGTTATTTTAAGCAGTAGCTGTAGGGATGGCAGCGTTGGTCAGTCAGTCCACTACGACACTGTCAATACATTTTGTGCATAATTTTTATCCTTTTAAGTCTCTTGAAGACGCCAGTCATATGAGGAATTACTGTCAGAAATCTAGGGGTTTAGGGAAGGCGGACCCAAAATGCAGACCAGGATGAGAGAGCAAGATTAAACAACACCAAAGGGTTTACTGACAAACAATGACACATGAGGCTACATTACAACAAGGGGAACTAGATGTGAACAGACTGGGGAGAATACTAGGATTGGAACAGGAATTAACTCAGGAAGGAGTGAAAGGGGTGAATGGTAGTGACACACAAAAACCCAAAACTGAACCAACTTACAGGTGAGGAGAGGGGAAACGCCAAACAAGGGTGAGGAGTGCAGGAAAGACCACCGAGAGGCTGAACGGGAGTCGGCGAGGCGAGCTGGCTGGTTAGGACTGAGGTGAGAGAACATGCAGGGACCAGGTGAAGGAGAAGTGCAGGGTGTTAAGTAGTGAGTGGCCTAATGAGTAATGAGGTGCAGCTGGGAGTAGTCAGTGAGGGAGAACAGAGATGGGGGCGTGGCCAGAGTGAGGGAGAAAGAGTGAAACAGGGAGTTAGAAACACAATGGGATAAGCCAGGGCATAAACCATGACAATTAACAATTTTTTTTTGCTGATCCTCAACTCTGTCGACCCGTCGACCCTCAAAAAGCCAGTTTTTCTTGACTTCTGCGTTTTGCTTTTCTTCAGTTACACAAAATGTATGATTTTTAAAGTTAAATCACAGGAATGAGCAAGCTGAGTCACCCCTGATGAAATACCACTGGTGTTACAACAGGAGGATGGGAGAGGTCCAGAAAGTTACTTGTGCTGGTGCTGGCAAGACATGAATAAAGTATCTATCTATCTGATAAAAATCCAGCAATGACATGTAGATTTAGTTACACAAACACTACATGATGAATTTCCTTGATGTACAAACCAAAAATAATTTCTCATGTACTGTATATGTGCCAAGAAAGATGTTCAAAGATGAGCAGATTGAGATGTAATACATGTGTCTGAATGAATTAGAACCAAACTTACAACCTACATATAATCCTAAATTATTATTAATCCCACATAGCTGTAGTAATTGCAAGTGATGAGTAAATGAATTTGAACTTTTTAAAAGGCCTTGTGGTTTTTGAAACTGATCAAAGTGACATTTTAAAAATGCCACCTGCTGGAGCACAAACCACAGCCTGTTGTGATTATACACTGAATTTAGTTCAAACTGACCATTACAGATATTTTCCTCCACATTAAAATGATTTTCAGAAGGAAAAGCAATAATATCAATGTCAACAAAGCCAAAGTTGGCAGCTAATGGCAACTTCCAAATTGCATCCACTATTTTATATAAAAAGATTTTAAGGTTTATTCTCACATGATCTCTGCAGTATTTCACCTGAGGAAGATAGTGGTGCATTGCTGGCTCCTAAAATAATGTCTGAGGATCACAAAATAGCTTTTTGAAGCAACAGGTGCACAGTATTTTACATTTGTTTTAATCTGATCCATAGATTGTTTTGTTGACCTTGGATTTTTCTGTGCTCAGATTTGTGCAACAGTAGGTAACTGAAGCAGCAGTCTTCATAAGATGCATGATCTTATAAAATCACGTCTCTTAGGAACATTTCAAATGTCAAGCGTAGCCACTAAAGCTAGCAGCCAAAATGTGGGCTTGAGTGCTCTAGTGAATTAAATGTCTCTTTGGGTATGAAATATGTTTTCTGCAATTAGTTATTTTCAGTCATAGACTGGAAGAGCACTTCAAAAACACTTTCACACTTTTATTCTCTCGATAACGTTGCTTTTAAAGAAGGTTTTCACTATAATTATAACCTTAGGCATTCTGCTTCACAGCTCATTACATTTTGTTCACTCATCATCCTATCCATCTAGTTGTCTGTCTATAATTCGATTCCACAACTATTAAACTACTACTATTATCTCCTACTGAGACTTTGAATTTATTGTATGTACATATTAGTAATTTTTCAAACTGAACATGAAACTCTATTAACGGATACATTTTCCTGTCGATTCCTAAGACAATAATTGTCAACAAATTATCTTGACTCTCTACCTGCTCCAAATGATACGCCAAAATAAAATAAAGGATTTTCAATCACCTGTGGAGTGCTGTGGATTCTCATTTTCTCTGGGGACATTTTTCTCTGTGGGGCTCCAACATAACAGGGGGCGTCATCCCACTCCTATCCAATGCCATTTTTCTCTCATCACATCTCTCCCACTCACAATTGACTAACTCATTGATTCACCAGCCCACTCTCCCTCAGTGTATCTCACTCTCTTAATCTCTCAGAGTCTACCTGCTTACACTAATCCCTCTATCTGGCAATTTCTTTTCTTTCGCTTTCTTACGTCTCTACTCTCCATCAAAGACCACTTCTTCCTCTCTTCATCTCAGCAATTGTTCCGCTTCCTCCACAGTTACGTAAATCTACTCCCCACTCGTGGCTCTGGGAATGAGAGAACTAAGTGGTCTCATTAGTCTTTGCAGTCTCATGATTGTAAGCAGACGTTGGTCGCAATAAAACAAAGACTGGAGCTAGTGCAAGTAAATCCACAAAAAGTAAACCTCATTAAAACTGAACCAAACCGTTTCTTAAGATTCACCAACTAGAATTAGTTGGGATCTCCACCGACCAGCGAGGTTACAGTTTACATGTTCATATACTTCATCCATGAGTCCACGTAGATGTAGATGTTTCTACGTGTTTAGGACACTATAATTATTCACATACTTTACAAAAAACGCCGAAAAGCATTGGTGAACACTTTTTCCTCAAATGTATGTCAGCTTTTGAAATTCATTCTCTCTATTGTACTTGATTGCTTCTTTTTATGTGGCACATGATGAAATGTTTTCAATTTGTTATGGACAGTCCATCCACATAATCTGTCATTTTCTTATCAAACTAGATTTTTTAGGACAAGGACAAATTGTGAAAATGCACCGTGCCTCAAAGGTGTATCAAAATCAGAACTGAAACACCACCTGAGCTTTCTGCTTTGACGGATGCCTGATATAATGGGATGGAGAACATAAATCAGGTAATGTGCAGTCGCTCTACAGTAGTTGTGACCCTGTGGTTTCATCATCCATGCTGTTCAACATTTAATATGATCTTCCATCACATGACAGTTCATGCCTCTGAATTAAACCACTCCTGATGCCCGACCCTCTCCTCACTCACTTTATATTTTTGTCAAAAGCAGAGCCCAGCAGGAACCAGGATGAACTTAACAATGCAGTTAATTAGCCACAAAAGTGAACAAATGCTCGCTGACAATGAGTGTTTCTTATCTGATCTGATCTGACAGGCCTCAGCTGAAAAGCAGAAGCTACACTTCACCATAGGCTTAAAATAAAGTGCACACCTGCTCCCGCAGAAAGAAAATCTTAAATCTTAAGAATTCTCATGCCCCGAGAGTATCAGTGTAATGCTGTCATCAAGATCAATCTTTTGTCCAGTGTCGCTAGTTCATAATTTGACTTCTAACTTCTTACTTTAACTCATCTTCACTCACAGCATGCTAAAGTATGGTTCCATCCATCTATTATCTTAACCGCTTGTCCTCACAAGGGTCACAGGAGTGCTGGAGCCTGGACCCAGCTGTCATTGTGCGAGAGGCAGGGTACACCTGGACAGGTCGCCAGTCTATCACACAAACAACCATTCACACCTATGGACAATGTTGAGTCACCAATCAACCTAACATGCATGTCTTTGGATGGTGGGAGGAACCCGGAGTACCCGGAGAAAACCCACACAGACACGGGGAGAACATGCAAACTCCACACAGAAAGACACCTGGCCGACCTGTGGACTCAAACCGAGGTCATTCTTGCTGAGAGGCGACAGTGCTAACCACTACACCACTGATCACAACATTTTATTACACAGACTGGAACATGTCATTGGGATTAAAGGAACAGCACTAAGCTGGTTTAAATCTT
>JAUMHL010000003.1:3709982-3743376 GCA_032362345.1 Sandelia bainsii | reverse complement strand
AAACATATACCTTTAAATAGCAAAATCGGAGAAACTGATAATTTTGCAGTGGTCTCTTAATTTTTTCCAGAGCTGTAAATATGCGAAACACATGCTACAAGAATTATTATATTATATTATTATAGTGGGTGCCCCAGCACACATGGTGGCAAATTAAAGTGCTTGATCAAGATTATAAAATCTTGTCAAATTATTTTATATCACCCGACATCAGATGTGAAATTTGCCTCAGTGGCCTTTATAATCTGCACCACAACAACACTGTTGGTCCTTAGACTCTGACCTGGGAATAATAAGAAACCTGCGCTGACAGTGTTCCAGTTCAGTGAAGGTAAAATAAAAACGCCAGTTCTAGGCAGGTTAGCCCTTGCAGTATTTTGTGCGTACACACACCATAGCAACATGCTCACAAATAAGTTGGACAGTACTGTGTGTACAACTATTTTAATGACACACAAATAAGACAGAACTGCTAATAAGCAGTGTATTACTATAGCTTTCACATTGTTCATGCATGAATTTCCTGAAAACACCATTTTGTCATTAGGGGCCACTGTAGAGATGGCATGAGGAATAATCCTAATAATCAAAACTCCATGACATACAAGAAGGGTTTAATTTAAGGTCATATTTACACAATAATATGTAGTTTAAACAGTTTCAGTAATTTTATTCAGCTAAATATTAAAAACATTTGATTCACTTGTACAAAATAAAATTACCATGAAGGCCGTGCAGCTGTCCAAACAGATATGGAGCCGATTGCGCCCGAATGTGGTTCATATATCAGTGAGCAAAACATGCTTTTGTATCTGTGTGTATCTGTGTGCGTGTGTGTGTGTGTTTGTCAGTTACCGTGACAGGCTCTCCCCCTGTGGGTTCGTAGTAAACCTCTCCTGGGTTGAGAGATTCTGTCTCTGTGGCCGTGGGAGGCCCTGATGGCTTGTTCAGCTACATGCACATAAACCACATCAACACAGGGAAGAGAGCAGAACAGAAAACGATACAGTAAAATGCAGCCAAGCGGAGAAGAGACGACCTTCAATACTTAAAAATAAATTTATGTTAATGGACGATTATGTTAAGTAATGTTAGCAAACTTAAATTAGTGTAACTGACATTAACAGGTAAATTCACTGACTTGATGACTTTTTTCTACCTGAGCTGAGAGATCATCATGACAATGTCTTAACCCAACTTTTGGTAAATGATCCTAACATGATCTGGTAATGTAAAGCACCTGATGTGACTGCAATTCAGCAAAAATTAACACTGAACACTTGACACAAAAACGTCTGTTAAGGTCGCACCATAGTTACATAAGTAACTGCAGATCTGTCTATTAGGGTTAACGTGCTGCTAAAAACAGGTGAGACTGGTCAGTCAGTAAACCTTTGGAAGAGAAAGACACAAAGACACGGTAAAAATTATTAACCAAATTGTTCAATGTTTACTTTCACCTTTTTCTTTAATTAAAGCTGTAGCTAAAGTGACTAAACTACTTTTTATCAGGTTGTCTATCTGCTCATCCTTTCTGCTCAACTGGACACAGTTTGAGGAGTTTTGTCATTTTCCAGTGTGAAATATGGAAACAGTGCTTCAGTGATTGTTATCACAGGTGTCTCAGGTTCTGACTTGGTAAGATCCCCAAACGATATAGAAATATGTATGTATATAATAAATAGTATTCACTGCTTAAATACATAATTATTTGGCCTTGGCGTTAAAAAATACTATCAGCAACTAACAGCTCAAATGCTCTGGCATGTTAATAGTCGGCAGTTGACTTGCTTATAAAGACTTGGTCTGAACTTGCCCACACAGTCTGGCTCAGATTTAAAATACAAATGGAGCTATCGACATTATGCTTCATTTTTTATTACACTCCACAGATGGCGTTTTCTAAGACACATGTGCAGACGTTTAATAAACTTTCACTGTTGAACCCTGTGAGCCCCATTTGATCCAAGGCATTCAAAGCCATTTAGACATGTTTTATACATCTAAACAACATAAAATTGCAGTGTTTTAGTCTCATTATATAATGTGGTACATGCACAGCAAAATGTGATAGAGTGATGGAATAAAATAAGTGGAGAGGCGAGGAGGAGGAGAGGAGGGCACTAATGTAGGTCTTTACAAACCAGAATAATTATTTTGACACACATAAGCCAACTTAGATCTCCAATCAATAGCCATTAGCCCGATTATAACTGGCCAAATGGACTGTGTGCGTGTGTTTGTGACTGTGTTTGTAAATTGTAATCACGATGACAATAAAGTTTGATTTGAAGCCAGGTCGACCACTCACCATCTCTGTTGAGCTGCCTGCCTTCACAGGAGGAGGGGGCTTGTGCTTGGGAGGGCCCCTGATTGGACAAAAGAAAGAGATAATCCTGTATTGATCGCTGCTTCATTAAGACATCAGATTTTCTTTGTATTATTGAAAAAGAAGTGGGGCTACTGAGAAACCACAGAAATAAAGAGACTTGAAATAATGAGCTCCAAAGACATCCTGTCTTAATTCAATCCACATTCTATTCACACATTGTTCAAAGCAAAAACTGCTGTGAAAGAAAGAGGCATTTTTTTAAAATCAAAGTTATGTGTGGTTTAAAGATTTTTATACTGGATCTCAGGAGCTTTATTGCTACAGGTAAAGTAATATTTTTTAGGAGAACATAATAGAAATACACTGCCTTCAGTGGCAGCCTCACAGGTGGTATTATGTGAAGTGAAAGCTTGTGAATATATTTCACATTGAATTTTGTCAGTTCCGAGAACAAGATTCACAGTTTGTTTAAAGGCCATTACATTTTGGCCATTAAGGGAATTCAGTATGTTTTTTATGGCTGACGCCTTTGTAACATTACGCAGATGTAGAGAAATATCAAGATTAATTTGGAGTTGCATTTCTGGTTATCTGATGAGTGCAAGTCCAATGTTTTTAGCTCTTGTTTGGTCTCCACCAACTCCTGACCAATGAAGCTCTACATTTATTAACAGCACTTAGGGACAAATCATGGTTTTAGTAAAATGTGAATTATTTTCCCTGTATTAAACCAGACCACAACCTTTCTCTAACCTTAACCAAGTGGATGTTGAACGGAGCTGATATTTTAGTGAAAAACAAGTACTGTATACCTTCAGTGAAGATTTAAGTTTTGCAACTTGCAACTTTCCAAATATGTTAACATCTCCTCATTATGTTATTAGAAAATGTATTCCAGTCTGCATTCCATTAACTACACTTCCTTTCCAAACATACTTCTTGTTGCAAATTACTGTAGTTGTATATAAGTGTACAGTTTCTAGGCGACAAGGTCGACTAATAGGTAACTTGTCCTGTCGTTCATTTGGCGCTGCGAGGGCAGCATACAGTGTGTAGTATATCAGAGTGTGAGCTGCAAATAGATGCAAATAAATAAAACTGTTTATTTATTTATTTCAGAAACCACAGTTACATTTATGATGCATTCACACAATGTTTCCAAAATGAGTAGGGTAGGAAAAACCCTCTGACTTGGGACTGATATTCCATGGCAGTAGGCTCCTAACCTTCGTAACCATCATACCAGATAAATGGCTTAAATGATCTTTATTTGTTTTATTACATATTTGCACAGAAGCAGTTTGTTGCCAAGCGAATCCAGATATGCACAAACAGTGTGGGCTATAGCTTCTCTGCAAGCTGAATGGCTTGTTTCAGGTGTAAATATTGAATTTGTTGCTGACATGTCTGTAGTTCTTCTCAATAAATGGGGGATATCATTACTGCCAGAAATTCTCATGTTAGCCTCCAACTTTTAAGTCCAAGTGGAGTCTGCTTGCAATTACAGCTTAAATGATATCATGTGAATGCAGAAATAGCAGTTGTTGATCATATCAAGCAAGACACTGCATGTGCTGGCTAATGTATGTTTTACATCTATAGTTATCTAAAGTATTTGGTGGCAACTCATTGTGTTGATATAAAACTCTCAGTCACTGGTGCCATCATCTTGACCACCAGTACACTTATGTCTCTAAATTAACTCAGTTTTGTTCTTCCATTTGTGCTTTGAAAAGCCCCAGTATTTCTCTGACTCTATATAACAGACTGAACCCTTGGTGCACACCCTAAAAAGTAGGTCACAATGGGAACCACATGGACAAGCAGTTCTGCAAATAAATCATGGTTTGTGAAATAGTTCTTTTTCTTTTTTTTTTACAGTTTTAGAAATGCAATTTTCCAGTAATTTGTGTTCAAACAGAGGTGAGGGGTGGTGCTCGCATGATAAAATTTTATAATACTGGCTTACTGATCATTCTAATGTTGCGTATATCCTATGACCATGTGTTTGGAATCATTTTTCTCTTGCTTCTTGGTTGTAATGTGACCTTATCATAAGTTATGATAAGGATATTTATTAAAGTTACAGTTCACCCTGTTGTATTAAGGAGCTTGAATTAGGAAAATCTCCTTTTAAAACTGGAATTAAAGCAACATAGCTTTAATAAATTCCCAGGAACTGCGGGGTGTATCAAGACCAAGCATTTTGAAAGTAAAATCTGCAAGTGGCCTCATGCTATAAATTTCAGCTCAAGATTTGTCAGATGCCTCTGTTGGGTTCCCTCATGACATGTAATAAGTTTTAATGAGCCTTAGTCCTGGAGGGGGGGAATTTGGCTCAGGAGGTTAACTAAACGATGAAGCAAATGCATGATTTCTAATGAAGACTTACTCTCCGTCCTCTTGGCGCTTGCGGATGAAGTAGACAGTAGTAATGATGATGCAGATTAAGGCAATGACGCCAAGAATGCCGCCAACAACGCCGCCTGTTGGTGGGCCTGAAGTGATTTGTCTTTTCTCTTCTTAGACGGTTGAGGGACATAGAGAGAGAAGAGAGAGAAGAGAGAATTTTATTACCCTGTTGCACCACTGCGTCATTTGAATTTCATGTGACTGCTCCGGGAGGTTTAATGTTGCTCACTTGCAGTATTGTTTTTTTTATGTGATTTGCCACACAAGTTTGTGTGATAGAAAATAGTCAGCGGCCATGTGAGTCAGCAGTATTTCATTGTAACCAAGCAAAATATGTAAAACAAACAAAAAAACATGCACAAAACAGTTTGGTTTTAATGGGATATGAATAAAATGAACCATCACAAAATATACCCAGAAGAAATGCAATACTAAAGCAGGTAATCAAAAGTCAAGTTACTATTAAACGTCAGCACTATGTAACATCATCATTATAATGATATGGCATTGAGGCACAGCTACATAAACACAAAGAATTCAATATGAATTCTTGTAAAGTGAAAGCCGCTCTGAGCTCTCCATCGTGCGCCAACACTCACGAATACCATAAATCTTTGTGATGCAGCCTCACATCGGCTGAATCTCTCACACTGACCTCGACATCTCCCTTCAATTAAGAGCCTGTTTATGATTTTCGGAGGGTGGCGAGGCATCGAAATTGACTGTAAAAGCCTCTCATTACAGTAGTGCTTTTATTTAAAAGGAAAAGGCTGACAGTAGCTGCACACAGCACACAACAACTGCTGTGGATGGTTTTGTATAATCAACAGGAATTTTGGCAGAAACAACAAAAGGAGGTTTTTCACAGGTTGTTTGGCCCTTTCTTTTTATAAAATCACATTTCATCACTATAAAAGCACTCCACTGCATTTGATACAGAGATGATAAAAGGAAAATTAGTCCTACTATATGATTTTCATTTATTTAGCTTTACTACATAGAGTATATTTAGCTTATAGTGTAGTGTTCACCAAAAAAATGAAGCCACATTTTGCTTCTGCTGAAAGAAAAAAGTAGTGTAATTGCTGCACATACAGTAGTTTGAATGCTCCCTAAATTACAGCACTTTCAGTGTTCAAATGCAAGTGTGTACACTCAAAACAGATTTGCATAAATCAAGAACACACTTTCTTTTCTTTATTTCTACAAAGAATCCACCATAACTGAGATCATCCTCACCATTTACCATCCACTCTCAGGTTATTAAATTGTAAAGGTTGCTGCATTATGTGAACCTATCACTCAGAAAGAGCATAAGCAAGTGGGAAAATTGCTGAAAATATACTACATGAATATAGTACTGTATGTGTCGAAGATCATTTTAAAACTGGCTGCATTTCATCTTTGTCTCCAGCATGTGGCGATCTGTTCCAAGATTACACAGTTCCCAAGAAGCAAGATAGATAGAACATGTTAAGATGCAGATTTGCTCAGTAAGACCATTTTTGCATATTCATGCTTGAGTAAAACCACTGTGAAAGGACTGGTCAGCGTGTGTGTGTTTAGTTCCCACGTCTGCCTCAACAGTCACAGACAAAAGAGGGAGCAAGTCTCAGTTATGCGTGATCACAAACACTCAGTGGGGAAGGAGAGAGGGAGGGAAATGAAAGGAAAAAATGACAAAATGACAAAACAAAGGGACAGAAGGAGGGAGAAAAAGATGGAGAAGGGAAAAAGAGGGAGGCTAGAGATAAGGATGAGGCATGGAAGAAAGGAAAGAAGGTGAGAAAGGAGTGCTGGGGATGTGGAGGTGTGCAGGGTGGCAAATACACAATGATGGCTAAGCAGAGACAGAGGGAGGAGGGAGAGAATGACACCAGCTTTTCCTCACAACTGGAAATGCACAAGCACACAAACACACATAGATTGTGAATTGAAGCAGTCCCCTCCCTATTCACTCTGTGTGAACATATCGAAGGCTCAGTTGTTGTGTGTCATGCTATTATCAAAGTTTACACTGGCCATGTTTGCCATTGATGTTCGCAGTTGATCACAACCTGCCTTTTTGGTAATGAATTGCTGCATCATTAGGCCACACGGGCGATGTGGGACAGGAGGGGGGAGAGAGGAGGAGGGTGGGATTTGCTGCAGCAGGAACAGAAATGTCACTGGCCAAAGAATGGGAATGAGAGGCAGAGGAGATGCAAAGATGAATTAGTTTCTGAGAGGGCTGATGAAAAAGCTGGTGTAAATAAAATGTGGTTCACACTTTTTTTACTCATTACGTCCCCAAACAGAGAGAAAGCATCAGACATTACCATGATCAAACACACCTGTTCTTCTCACTGCAGGCAAACCTGAGGTGTTAAACGCCACATTACAACAATAAGTGCTTTTAAATGCACCTGAGCAGAAAGAGATTAAACGAAGCCATGAATAAGAATGACTAGAAATGCCTGGATAAGTGGGCTAAATATTATTCAGAAACTGTTAATGCCCAGTTATTGGAACAATTGGCTTACTGATTATGAGAATATTCCAAATTTTTACTTAAAATTGTTAATATGAAAACCACTGAATGAGCACCAAAGAACCCCAAGCTGTTATCAGTATGCAAGCAGAGTCAGAGTATGAAGAGCAGGAAAAACTCATAGAACATAAGCTGATTTTGTAGGTGCTTAAAAACTATTTGCTTTCATAATATTGTCTGTTGTGTTAGATTTAAAACAGTTGAGAAGGTGAGAGAGCTCTTGCCAAGGGTGAGTCTTAGATAAATAAATAAAAAGCTGGTGAAACACACGTTGGTGAAATGGTGCATCCTGATGGTAGTAAAAACGTGGGGGTGCTTCACTTCAAAGTCCAGTTGGAGTTTGAATGCAAGTGGTACAAAGTCTGCCAAAATGTCAGAGCAATTTGGAAGTGCACAGCTGAAGTCAGGCTGATCTCTCACATATATTGTAGTAAAACAATTCTTCATGCTTTCTCAAGGCACTGTTGACGCCCTGATTCTGTTACTGCTTGCTTTTAAAAATGAAATGCTGTGACCTACGGTAATGTTAGCCTGGTATTGCAGAATTATCGCAGTATCACCAGAATTATATTCAGAAAATCCAGATCACAGCGGTGTTCCGTGGCAATACAGGAAGTAGAGTGTAGATTGGGGTAATGGATGGATGTGGTGCATCTGATTTTATGCTGGAGCACTTCAGTTAATGTTAATATTTTTATTAACCACAATCTTCCTCTAACCTTGACCAAGTGATGCAGATCTCCTCAGTTAATCCAGTTTTTAACCATAGTTTATCTGGCATAACAACATTCGTTCTCCAACCTTAACCACAGTGATGTTCGCATGTGCAGAGAATTTAAAAAACATAAAATCACCTAAATTACAGAATCATGCTAGGATAGAAGAGCTGTAGTGGTCTTGTACTTTTTTTTCTGATTGGTTTCGAAATTAGAAAGTTGTAGAAAGTTTTAAGTGACAACACAGGCAGCAGAACAACCAAAAAAATGTCCTTATGCATTTATCTGAGAACTAAAATTTTCCATGTGGTGAGTTAACATAACACAAACATTGCACCGTTCACTTCGATTCATCTCTGTCCATTAAATCCCATCTTTATCTAACGCACAGCTGGATTTGAGTGAGTCAGCGCTGGCCCCTGCTAGAGTTGCAGAAAATTTATATGAATCATCAAACATTTATACTATTAAATCAATAGCCTGGGCTTCATACTGTAGCACTGCTTCTTAGATCTAAAAATGAGTGGGTGGGAATTCGCTGGCGTACACTGGCACTCAGACTGGCACAGCAGACCTTTATTACTGCTTAGCTTGATCAGTTTCTGTCCATTTCTCACTCCATCGCCTGCTAGCAAAATACCCTAAATCTGCAGATACTGTATAATGCTATTATCTATGTGACACTCAAGTGGTGAGAAATTGCTACGGTAGCACATGTAATTTAAATGAAATTGAAACAACAACTCCAGTCTCAAGTGCTCCACTGCTCCCTCATATCAAATGCTCCAGTGTGTGGGCTGTATTAGCCATCAGAAAAACACATTGTGCCCAAGGCCTGCACTTAACTATCTCTCTCTGCTACACAACATGGATAAAAAACATGAATAAAAAAAACATTCATGTACCACAGCCAGTGCTTTAGTAAAAGGTTGCTTGTGATGTTAAGCTTTGGAATTTAAGCTTATCATTGTTATTCCGATGGCAGCCGTCAGTATTTTACATCGTGTCACAGAGCAAATCAAACAAGAGACAAAGTGAGGAAACAAGGGAAATTGAAATAATAAAAAAAAAATCAGATTTTTTAAACTAATATTTGTCAATTTTGTAAAATTAGTAGTCTAGAAAACATATGTGGGTCAATTTTTGCATTTATTTTATATTTTGGTCCCATCATAGTGAGCAAACACTTCATTGTTGGTTTTAAAAAAAATCTGCGGCCTTACCTTTTAACTGGCTTAATCCTAGAGTGTAACATGAGAACTTATGACTAAGTTGCAAGTTCACACTTCACAAGAGCTCTAGCTGCAAGTTCAGTTAACGCAGAACAAAATGAACTAGTTCATGTTAATTTCTCTGATGTCACCCACTAGAAAACCTAATTTGCGTGAGATACTTCTTTCGTTGGCAAAGTTGGCGGTGGTGGGTTAGCAGCTTCTGTGATTGTCAGGTGAGAGAGAGGTAAGATGAGGAGGAGCTGGTGGATGACCAGAGTGTAGGGAAGCACATTGACAGAATGAAGCTTTTGCAGGTCATGTTCACCCTGTGTGTGAACATATGATGAATCAAACATACGCACGACTCAACTGTCACTGTCACTACACTGTTTTTTTCTATGATTACTTTAAATGCTAAATTTGCTTGAAACTGAAGTGTTGTTCCTGTTCTTCCATTCCTTTTTGAATGCAGCAATAAGTGTTAGTTACACCTTCATTATAAAGTCATAATGCCTGTTAAAAAGGTCACACTGATGCTAATACATCCATTTAGTATTGTGGTTTAGATGTATGAATCATGGCAGAAGTTCAAACTATCTGTCGTTAGAACACAGTTAAGTTCACTTTTTTGTAATCTTTGCGTTAATTTCTTTGGAGATCTGATAATGGTAAATCCCAAGAGTCATTTAGAAAAAGGCGAGGACACAGTGGGCTGCAATCATAACAATAACCGCTGAAACGACGCTAGGGAAAGCTGAAGACTGAGCTGGTTTTGTTGTTCACCTATCCATAAAATGCCATCAAGAAAAGTGAGCATTTTTAAACTCACAGCTGAGTCAACAGCTGCCTCAAACTTTGTCAGACCGTGTTGTTCTTGACAATAAGCTTAAAGAAAACTTATGCTATAAACTACTGTGGCTACGTGTCTGAAGTATGAAGAGTATGAAGGAATGTCATAAGATTCAGTTACTGTATCTGTTGCAATGCTACACCCACATGCACACCCGCACAAAACAATTCACGTGCTTCCTTTCATTCTGCCTGTTTTGCTCCCTGAACGCCGCCCTCGCGTACAGTTGGTTTATAAATAGCAGCTTCAGCGTTGGAGGGAACACAAGAAAAGAACGCGAGGATCTGAGAGTTGATGAGAACGGAAACAAGAGAGGAGAGAGGGAGAGAGGCAGAGAAATCAGAGGAGGAGAGGAAGACGGGAAAACACAGAGAAGTGTGAACGTGAAGGAGGAGAGTGAGGTGGAGTAGGGCTGGGGTTTGAGGAGGAGGGAGGGGTGACGAGTGATAGACAAGAGAGAGAAGGTGGAAAGGAAGAAGCGGTGGGAGGAGGAGGATGAGGAGAGGCGATGATAGAAGTGTTAGCGGCCTGCAGAAAATAGAGGAGGAGATTTTAAAGGTCTAAACACTCCCGAGGGAGACCGTGAGTGACAGTGGAGCAACAACTGTCTCTCTTTCTCTCTCTCCCAACCTCTCTTTTACTTCCTCTTATTTCTCCTTTAGATTTTTCACGTTCTCTGTAGCCTTCCCGATATTTTTCCCTCCCATCATCCTCTTTCACTGCATTAAAACAAGTCTCCCTCTCATGCTTGTCCTTCAGCCCTCGATCAGACTACTGCAGTCTGTACTTCTATACGCCTCCGGTTAAGACACAGTCTCTCAATCACTCTGTTTTTTCCTCTTCACAGCCACTCTGTTGCCTTGTATCGCAGTCTGTTGCTCACTTGCTCTCTCCGTGCTGCTGTGCCAACATGAAAAATGCCTCTGCTGCTTTGGCCTTCCTTTATAAAACACCTATTTTTCCCAATGTCCTCCCCCCGCCCTTCCAACTCTGACTCACAAACAGCGACATTACTACACCCTCTCACATTTACAGACTCAAAAGACAAATTGACTCACAGACATTCACAAACACACACACACACACAGAAAACACAAATCTATACAGTATATGGTGTGTGGCCACCAAGCACTAAAAAGACCACTAAAATTATGAGTGCGCAGAAATTACTGCAATCAGTGAGCAATTATGATGAATAAAAAAGGAGTGATTATAATCTTAGAGGCTAAAAGCTTCTATATTCCTTTCAGTAAGGCACTTCAGAAAAGAGGCACAAGAGCTGAGAGAGAGAGAGGTGTGGAATAGAGAAGAGAAGAAAAAGGTGAGTGGGAGAAAAAAAAACCCAGAATGAAAGAGCGCAATGAACATCAGCACATTAAAGCTGATTTTATGAAAAAAATCACAGCTGTTTTACATCGTGAGCCCTCTTCTTCAAGTCCCCTACAGTGAAAATTTTACTTTTGAAGGTTAAACATGCAATTTCTGCTGCAACATAAGTCAACAAACAGGATAAATACACTAAAATTATTAAACATTTTGTCAGTAGCCTTGGATAACATTATTTATCTAAATGAATCCATTTAGAGGACGTACTGTATTTTCATTTCCCAAAGTCTTAATGTCAACAATTGTGTAAATATTAAATAGAGTAAATAGAGTTGTGCGTATGCAAACCAGCTAATCCAGCCCTCTACTTCCAAACGCATCCAATTAAACCACAAACTAAAACTCGCAAAAAACAAACAAACAAAAAAACAGGGGACAGATAAGTGGTGTGTTCTGTTTATTCTGATCTGTTTATTTATTATCAATGCTGGAAAAAAGCAACAGTTTTATCCTGTTTGCTTCCTTCACTGGCGAACAATTTAATTTCACAAAATCTTGTTCACTGTCAAAACCTTGTGCGTGCGTTACCCACAATGCAACTTGACCACCAACAGTTGTGTGTGTGTGTGTGGTGTGTTATGTTGCCCCGAGCTGCTAGCATCACGTAACTTTCTAACTCCACACGACCAAATTGTTTTACTCAACCGGTGTTGCCTCAAGAAACATCACTTGAAACAATTTGTCAGACCTCATGCAGTTCTCTTTATACAAGCTTTGTACAGCAGCACTCTCTAAGACCCGTAAACAGGCTTTTATATGTAAAACTGGAGGAAATCGTTACCCTTTAGTATTACATATATAGTGTTGTGAAGAAATATTCCACCCCCCTCCTGATTTCTCCTTTTTCAGTGTGTATCTCAAACTAAACTGTTTCTGATCTTCAAACTACGTAAATCTAACATTAAACACAGGCAATCTGAGGAAAAACAAAACAGTGGCCGACCTTCCAAAATTAGTCCAAGAGCATGGATACAATTCATCCAGGAAGTCACAAAGAATCCAAGGACACCAGCCAAGGAACAACCTTGTCTCCTGGATACACCGTTCCTATAAAACTAAACTGAAACCTCAATTACATTTTCGTACTGAATAAAATAATATAATAATTATGTTGCGATGCGATGATTTTATTAATGGAAAGTGACTTGTAACGAAGTGGTTGGGGTGGATGGAGGGCATATAAAGACCACAGTTCAAGTCCAGAGTCCCGTGTGAGGTTGGGTTTAGGCAAGAAAAGCACTTTGGTTACGGATAGACCCAAACCCAACCATAAAAACAGACAAATTTGGATGTTGTATTGCAAGGTTGATTGTTTTGCTGGACAAAGTCTGTGTACATTACATGATATGTTAAGTATCAATGTATTTGCAATTTGTCATTTTTGTTAATTGTGGACATCCAATGACCCTCAGATATTTTGGGAGAATGTTCTGTGGACTGAAATACTCAAAGGCTGAACTGTTTGGAAGACGGGATCCCAGTACATCGTGCGTAAACCAAATACATTATTCCACAAAAAGAACATCACACTTACAGTCAAACAGGGGGGTGGCAGAGTTCAATGTGAACATGCTTTTCTGCTTCATGGCGACTTGCCATAATTGAGGGAAACTGAGGGAATTCTGCGCTCTACCAGAGGACCCTGAACATCCTGAGCTCGAGCACAGCTGGGTCACTGCAGCAAAACAATGACACCAGGTACGAGAGTACGGCGACTTCAAATTGGCTCAAGTTTTGGAGCAGCCTGGTATAAGTTTGGACTTGAACTACCTATTAATTTCAGGAGGAAATAACTTTTTCAAATTGGTTATTCAGGTACTGGCAAAACCTTTTGCTCAAAAAAAGTTTACAATTCAAATAAAAATAAAATAGTTTGAAGATCTGAAATATTTTAGCATGAGATATACACAGAAAGAGAAGAAATCAGTATGGGGTTGAATTTTTTTTTCTTCACCGCACTGTGCATAATACATTATTCATGTTGATACAGGCATGTCTACTTAAAGCAGGTGTGGTTTGACTTCACGCTGTGCAGCTGTGATGTAGAAATATACTTCAGGATTCGGCTTTCCAGCTGTGACAGACTTAAAACTTTCAACCAGAGTGGTTGAAAGTATCTGGTATCTAAACTCTGCTCAGATACCAGAGATTTAGGTTCAAAGTGAATCTGTCAAATTTTTGTCATTATGTACTAAAAAAGACATGCTTTCTGCCTTCTTGGAGATAGGTGCACTTATTTCCAGTGGATTCCTAAAACAATGAGGGAACAGTGATCAGGATCCACCTTGGCCTGTCAATTAAAATCCTGTAGCTTTAGAGTTTTTGCAAATTAATTTGAGGTACTTCTTTACTGTCCTTCATGGTGTGTTCGGTGTAATTTATAAACAAAATACCTGCCATAAATATCCACTTTATCGCAATTTGTAACAGCTACTCATTTTGAAACCAGAATGTCCATTTTGTGTTCAATCGTGAGTTCTTTTGTCAGTGGAAGGCAAAACGTGGAGAACAAGAAATTTCATTGAGCACAGCTACAGCACAAAGACGTTCTATAACAGAAATTGTTCTAATGATCCAAAACATCAATAGTAAATGTCAGGATTTTGAAATCAGTCCCATGATAAAGCTGCAGTATCGACCTGGAGACTGACTGAAGATGTTCACAATAACTGTGTACAAGCACATGTGAGAGAAGGTTTGAATTATCTTTCTAATGTTTCTAATTATATGTTTGATAACAACAAAATAATTGAAGGTGAAGGAAGGTTGAGGATACAAATTAAATGCTTATTCGTCGCATCATATAATGACTTGGCTGACAACAAGTGGAAAAGCGGAAGAATCGTAAATAATTTTAAGACAGCTTCGTCATTGTGTACTCAGTGTTATTAGCCATCGGAGACCAGATGAGAGCTGTCCAACCCGCAGCCTTTTGGTTACAGTACATGGTGGTGTCAGCTGCCTGCAGAGAAACAAAACACACACACGCAAGAACACACGTGCAAATGTGTGTTACTAATAGAGAAGCGGGTCTGATGGGATCTTCAAAATCCCATTGCACAGTGCAGTCACACACTCGCACTTGCACACAAGCTCAAGCTCAGCGTGACCTTTTTGAATAAATCTGACTATCAGTGCACTCTGCGCTTGTGTGACAGATATCTTTGGATATGCAACACTTCACAACCTTATCTGAAGCCAGAGATCCCCTTTCATTTTGTGACAGCTCTGTGTGCGAGCTTTTTTCTGTCCTTTCTCCCCATATGTCTCTACCCACTTAAGAGATTAAAAGACACACATATGCGCACTCTCTCTGTGACACACACACACAAACACACTGTCATACACATGCAGACACATTCTGTTGCTTGCTTCCTCAAATAACATTGAGGGTAAGGAGGGGTTGGAGGGAGTGAAATGGCATTGCTCTCTAAATGATCCAGAGCAAATGAGTTTATCTCAGAGACAGACAGCCCCCAAACCATTCAGGATCAAACTAGGTCATACTCAGAGAGAGAGGGAGAGACAAACTGGGGGAGAAATCAGGGAGAACAGACAAATGGATATGGAGAAATCATGGACATAAAGAGGAAGAGAGCCTCTTGTTTCTTCAGTCTTCTCTCCTTGCCCCCCCCTCCTTCCACTTCTCTTCTCCTTGTGTAAACACACTGAAGCTGACATTTAGAGTTGTCCACTCTCTTAAAAGAGCTGTCACGTACCTAGTCAAATTATATCAAATCACGCAGAGGACGGGATGAAAGCAAGGTGGATCAAAGGAGCTTTTTCTTGATGACCAAGAGCTGAGGACGTGCTCAGCCTGGAGTGGAAACCTGCTGCTTAAACCAACAGAGTCAATTGTTTTGTTTTTTTGTGCTGGCCACAGTGTGAGCACAGTACTACATCAGGATCTTGCAACTACTGTACTTGAACTGGGAATAACATTCTTTAAGTGTTGTGATACAACATACAATATGTGGGCAGACAAACATGCAGTGGGGTCCCATGGGAGCTGTGGGCCCCTCTTGCCTCTCTGCTCTCAGTGCACACAGTAGGATACACTTGGCGTAGTAATTATATTTAACCAATAGCCCCAGAGACTAACCAGTATTTTTCTGGTGGATTATTACCCAGCCCAGGTTTGCGGAGTGTCAAGTAGCCTGTAGTAATTTTATTAAACTGTATTTGTAGAATAATTACCTTTGAAACATATAATCAACTGAAATAATACTGGTCTTTGTGAGCTTTTGATAACTATTCTTTGACCTGGTCTTTGCAGGACCTGCCTTATGCCAACAACAGTTTATTTATTTGGCTTAATCTGGCTGCTGATTTCTTGATTAAACAATTGTGCCTGAAAAATAGAAATATTTTATAAATATGCAAATGTATGTTAGCAGCTGTAGTGGCCCTGCTAGCAGGTCATTACAGTAGTCAAGACGAGAGACGAAGAGTGTCTGCACGAGGAGTTGGGCAGCATATTCAGAAACAGTAATTGACCGGATAATCCTACCCAAAAGTCAACTATGTGTCTATTGAATCTACTGATCATTCAGGTTGAACTTTAAAACATAATTCATCAAGGGTTAATAATAAGCTTCCCCCAGTGGTCTAGTGGTTAGGATTTGGAACTCTCACTGCTGTGGCCTGGGTTTGATTCAGGGAACATGTATTTTGGGGCGACATGTAGCTCAGTTGATAGAGCAGTCGTCTATGAACCTCGCGGTTAGTGATGTGACTCCTGGTTCCTCCTGGCTGCATGTCGAGGTGTCCTTGGACAAGACACCGAAACCCCACAGTAGTGCTGTCATCCACTGCAGCTGTCCAAACAACTATTTCCTCAACGGGATCAATAAAGTACGTCACTATTATTATTAACACAATTTCTTCCTCCTTGTCAACAGTCAAGACCTGCCAATGAGAATTGCTTTTATAAATTATTGTACAGTATTTCTACTGATTTCTATATATAATGTAACTGACTGCAAACTCTGCTCTGTCACTTTTTGGATCCATAGATTTCATATGAAGGTGGGGTTTGTCCGGTCTTGTTTCTGATTCATTGACCACATGAACTCCATCCTCACAGAGGCACCTTGCCACACTTTTTGCCATTATTTCTGCATCTTATTTTTCTTCTTACTTTTCTGCCGTGAGTGCGCTGAATACTGAGAGAGGGGTGCTAGGTTATGTCGATAATATTTTAAAGTAAGTTTTAATAGATTTTAGGAGAGAGTTGTGGAATATTGACAGAAAGAAGAGAGAGTGGGGGCAGAAAAGTACAAAGCTGCATTTATTTAAAGAAATGAGAATTAGAGATATTGAATTTCAATCTTACCTGTTGATAAGATGCATTATTATTATTATTATCAGGTGACTCGCTCAGCTAGTGAAGGATTAATCTATTGCAGACAGTTAAAAAAAGTTAAAGGGTAATTATTTTCAGTGTTTATTAAAACCAGTTTGTCTTCTTTATTCTTTATTTCTACAAGCTGTCACACCTTTGTGTTCATCTTGAAGGCACAATCTTCACATCTAGTGCGTTTATTGTGCCTAAATACTGAAATTTCTCTGCCATTGTCTGCACTTTAGATTTACTTTGTTTATCTTTGTCTAACATAAAAATTTGTTTGATGATCATTTTATCATTTAACTGTGACAAATATGCAGGAACAGGGCAAATACCTTTTCACAGCACTGTATGATAGATTAAAATGTGTTTACATGTTCAGAAAAGTCACTTCATTATCCCTATGAACTAGATAAAGTTTAAGTGTGCTTTCACACTGAACCAGTTTGGTTTGGTTGAAACAAAGTCTGATGGATTTGCCCATTTATTTCACTTTATGGTGGCGCGAGTGAAAGCTGCCAATCGATGCAGATTAAACAACCACATGGGAAAAAAAAAAAGAAACTCACATCACTTTAAGACTCTGGTGGAGTCTGTTTGTGACAGAAAACAGAACAACCACAAGATTTTATGTTTCTATGTATGCAATTTAACATGAATTCATAAGCTATTTATTTGCTGAAGAGGGTAAGTGTACAAGCGATATAAATAGGCAATATATATTTATGAACAACATTTTTGTTACCATGGTAAAACATATGCACATTATCATGTGAGAAACCTTGTTAAATGTGTACATATCAAGAAAATCTATGTTCTCCAGGAGAACTCTGCCTCAAGTCCACATGACGTCATGCTTACAGCTCCTTCTTTGTCAGTAAAATGAGCTGAAGAACAACAACAACAAAAGATCAAAATATTCAGAATATATTTAAGCTGCTGTTTTGTCTGTGGTTCAATAGAACAGCTTCTTTTCTAAAAGCAAAGAGTTCAGACATGAGGCACATCCATCCACGTCTCTTTAGCTTTTCAACCTGGCAGGAGTGAGAAAGAACTCCAGAGTCAATTTGGCACTTGAGACCAGCTGGCTGAACTGTACAGTTTAGAGAGGTTAAGCGACTGGGGTAATACCTGCATGAAAATAGGAGAATGCAAAAGTGGGTTGTAATATTTGAAGGACTTGGGGTGCACTCAATTTCAGCTTTGCCAGAAACTTGGAATGGCCTTGAGAGTGGAGGAGAGATCAGTTATATCAAGCGCTACGTGGGTTATTTGAAGCATTTGGAATATATTCAAGTGCTATTTTGCCCAGGTCTGGAGCCAAGGGAGCACTTTTAATATTCAACCTACTTCACTGGTGAGTTCACTCCCTCCTGCGCGCACACACACACACACCACATGCCACTTCAAGCCACTTCAAACACACTTCACGCTACAACTTCAAGTCCCGCAGGCCAAAACGGGGTCATATTCTCCTGACAGCCAATCATCACGCCCCAGAGTGTGAGGATGTGACTGTGTGTGCGTGCAAGTGTCCCTATCACTGGGATTCAGATCATGTTTATATGCATCAGTGTGTGCATGTGTGTGTGAGAGTGAAAAAATAAGAGAACCAATCATTGACAGCCAATCATCTGTCATTCAGACAGCTATTTGGACACCTGGGTGCCCCGGCAACACCATGGCAACAGCAGTTGTCTGTTACCAGGTAACTATGAATAAGCAATGAGCTCAGAGTGTTGGCGAGAGGTGAGAGGCATTGTGGGAAATGCAGAGGTCAAGAGTGGCGCGCACGCACTCACACACGGGAGAGGGTGGAAGGTCAAACGTGCAGGCAGGTGGCATGTGGAGGTCACAAGACACATTAACACACATGTACCTGTAGAGGTGCACACGCACACACACACACACACACACATTAGGATGTATAAACATCCAGCCTAAAAGCCCACAAACATGCACATCTTTGCAAAGACCTGATAAAACAACACAGAATAAGTAATATTTATAAAGTTATAATATGAAAATACATCTCCCATGTTTGTACTTTTACATTTATGAGGATACTATTTACATACTGTATAGTGATGGGAAGTCCGGCTCTTTGCAAAGCTTCGGCTCTTTTGGCCCGGCTCCCTTAGAAGAGCCGGCTCTTACGGCTCCCACATGGATCTTCATTTAGCATCGCTCTGAGCCTTATATTATAGACTAATTTAGCAATTATGAAGGGTTTGTGTGTTGGTAAGCAATTTTTATTCAGTGTTTTCATAAATGCTTTATTTCTTATGCATTTGTTTTATATATTACAAAAAAAAATACAGTTACTATTTAACATTTTAATCAAACCTTTAACTGAACAACTGAACACAGAACCACAGCAAACAAATCAAATAAATAAAGGCCAAAGTCTTAACATTATGACTCTTTATATAAAAGTCTTTACTGCAGGTTGGCATTCAGAATTTTTTTTTCATTTATTCACTTTTTCCCAACGCACTTGCATTTAAGTGTCTCCGTTGCTCCGTGTACCTGGCCTGTACCACTACACTGTCTTCAGAGGGTCTGCCCCCCTTCCTACTTTCACATAATGGTATGATCCTAGTCTGTCTTTGCATGTGATTGGCCGCATAGTGTGCCCATCAAAATAATGGATGGATTCTCAGCAGAGCTGAGCAGAGTGGCTGAAGATTCTGCTCTCCCCAACGGGCGTTGGCTCTTCCGGCTCTCTACAAAGCATCGGCTCTTAGAGCTGGCTCGTTCACAAACGACCCATCACTAGTCAGCACGGTTACAATAGCCCTGACACATTTTCTTACATGTGTGGCCATTCAGTTTGAAAGCACAGAAACTGAGTATGACAGTACTCATAAAGAACGCATTTGAGTTATACTTAGGGTGCAAAATTGATGACCATGACAAAGTATGTGCTCCTCATATATGTTGTGCATAATTGGGTAATTGCACTTTTCATAAAAAAACCCTGATACAGTAATTAAAAATATGTGTTTGTTTTCAGGATATAAAAATCTATTAGTTCCATGAAAACTTGCACAGGAAACCAATTTTTCCTTGAAAATTCCTTAAAAATTGTTGACCAGTGTTATTAATGGAAAGCAAGTCAGACGTTGCTGGTGGAAATGGATGGAGGACATTTAATGTGCAGGACGTAGATCCAGGTTTGATCCCACAGTCCTGAGTCCCATGTCAGGTTGGGTTTAGGCAACAAAAGCACTTAGGTTAGGGTTAGAGAAAGATTTTAGTTTTGCTTATTAATAAAAACATTAGACCATAATCTTTGCACAACCTTAACTGAAGTGCAAAGAGTGCCTGATCCCAACCATAAAAAACTTAAGTACAGCTGTAGTCACACAACTGAATTAGTAAGAACAGTTCTTTAATGTTTTTGCAACTTGTTATTAATGTTAATAGTGAACCGGCTACAATTATGTTACCCACAAAAATATATTTCTGATTGCAGTTTAGTTGTACACACCTGTATATGTAATTTTTAGGAGACTGGGTTGTACATTGTATATGTAATATTTTGTTTACTCACATGTAGTTTCTTTCTAATAACCATGAAACAAAGATGCAAAATGCTTAATTTCCTGTTTCAATTTAATTTCATGGCGGGGTCAGATTAAATGAAACAAAGGGCTAAAGCAGCTGTAAACACACTGTATAATTATTTAAATACATTTATTAAATAAAAATTGACCAAAATATGTATTTCTGGCTCTCAGCTTTTAGTTTCAAGAAATATAACCATGGAAGGAAGTAAAAACAGAAAATTTTGCATTTCCATTTCTGTTTTATGGTTTTTACATAGAATTTAAAAGACTTCTTTGTAACAAATCTAGATTTATCCATCGTTAATATCTATCGCTATTATCTGTTATTACTTTGTAATTTCCATGACATTACTTTATTATTACATTTCTGTTTCTTAAGTGACGTAACATCATATGCCATCCCAGGTTAAAATTACCTTACCTTTATTACTGCTTGTAGACAGTATGAAGGAAGGGCCAGTCTATGCTGCATTAAAGGTTTGATAAAGAAGGGCTTTGCTATTGAATTTATTTGATGACACCCATTCACACACAGTTGCATGATTTTTCTTCATGTGACATTTTCTTTTCCACAATTTTACACCCCTATTACCATGAACAGGTGGCAAAAATCTCTATGAATCGAGCTTAAAATGTTGTGGTACTGCAGTCACAGCATCCCTTTGGGACCACTAGTTATGCTTGATAGATATCCTATTTCAATATTCAGCTATGCTCATGGTCTTTACAGAACCTTTAACAAAGTGTTTTATGAGTCTAAACATAATATACATGTTTATCATACTGGACAGCACTTCGACTACACATATTACTTACATAATGGCTAAATACTTTGGTGTAATAAGTCTCCACCTTTACATTTGTTCTTATTTGTATTGATCATAAAAAACTAGTTGGAAAAAATGCTTCTGCTTAGCTGAGGTTGTCTGGATTGTTGAATATAAAACAAGTAACAAACTGTATGTTATCTGAACTCCTGTGCTTCAGCTGCCAGGAGCAAATATTGCAGAAAAAAAAAACTAATGAAAAACTCTGATAGTGAACATTTTGAAGAGACAGTGCATTCAGTATGGTTCCTTGTAATGTCGATAAAAACTCAATATGGGAGCATTTTATTTATGAAAAATGTGGAATGTGGAAATGAAAATTAGTTATGACATACAAACAGAGTTATTAGAAGACTGATTGGCAGAGAGACACACTGCTCAAGCACATAGCAATAAGACTTCATAGATCCTTTGGATTTCTTCATGTACTCACACACTGCTGGGATTTGATCTTTTTCAGTTTGTGTGTATGTGTAAACGTGTCTTCAGTCTATACACAAGGGTGATTTCCCCACAGTCTGCCTCTGATTGGATTTGGTTTAATTCAAATAAACTTGGGCCTTGATTTAAATGGAAAGCACTATAGCCTATTACGCAGCACAGTGGCGGACAGTCTCACTATATCAACTCTCAATTGCGTTAAAGCTCTCACTCCCCCTCTCTCCCCCTTCCCTCTCCCTCTCTCTATCTCTCAAGGTCACTGCCTGACTGACAGGCTCGCACGACCAACAGAGAGAAATATTCTGTACAAAAATAAATTTGTAAAATCCACAGTGCAAATTATACACGTGTTTGTTTGCATGAGCAGGGGTGTGTGTGTCTGTGTGTAACTGTGTGAATGGGAGGTCACACACACTGTGCGATAACAGATGACACTCACAATTCAATGAAATTAGTTCTGGGGATCCGACAGGCTACTATAACTACTGTACCTGTACTGTATTGAGGTTGGCAAGGTGACAGTATAATAGAAAAGTTTTATTGCTAGGTGGAGCCATGCGTGTGTGTTTGTGTGTGTTTTGTGTGTTTGTGTGTGTGTGTGTGTGTGACATCAGAGATTCAACAGGTGGGTAATTGTTGTGACGAGACAGAAAGTCCCATTAGCTCTCTGTCAGAAAGAAAAGTAGCTTCCTCCACGCTGGTTGGTGATACAGATCTCTGTGCGAGTGAGAACCAGAGAGAGAGAGCAAGAAGCTAAGACATAAAGAGAAATAAGAAGCTAGAGGGAGGGAAAGAGTGAGTATTAAAATGGGTAACGCAGAGACGAGACGAGACGAGAGGGGACTAGAAAGTCTGAAATGAGGGAACGGAAAGGAACAAGAGAAGAAGACAAAGTGTAGACAGAGGGGGGGGGAGGTTAAAGTCAGCATGAAAGTGAGCATGAAAGAGAGCTGTTTGATCGTCTAAAACCAGGATCACATTACTGCTGCTCCTAATGGACCAGGCCTAACACACACACACACACACACACACACACACACTCTTTAAATAAACCTGGATACAGGCACTCACACAGTGATATGAGATTGTTTTTTCTAATGGAAATGGACTGGTGGCTGTATACTATACATCCACACACATACATTTCCTCACCAGCAACTTATAGGTTATTTCCTAATGGAACCAGATCCTCTCATACGACGACATCTCCCTCTCTCTCCAACACAAACTGGACACACACACACACACACACACACACACACACACACAGCCTATTTCTCTTCTCTCTAATGGAGCTGGACCCCTGAGAATGACAACCAGGCCGCTACGCATCAGTGGCCATTACCCACAAGGCAATGCGTCAGGGCCGTGGGGCCAGCTCGCCGCCCACTCTCTTCGCCTTTCACCCCACATCTGTCAAAAACAGGTACGCACTGCTCCCTGTGTTTCTCCACTATCTCTCTTTATCACTCTTACTATATATATCTTTGTCTCTCTTCTTCTCTGTCTCTTTCTGCAGGACTTTTTCTAAACATCTTGTTAAAGCCATCCAGTCAGGTAAGAAAGTATGTTTTCTTCCAGAGGGCATTTTTACCTTCTCAATCTGATTTTAAAGGAATTTGTTTCTCTCTAGGTGGATTTTTGTTGACCTATGAATTTAACTGGCTTGTGCATTGGCAAGTAAACAGTGTATTTGTAGTCTGTCACTGACATTTGTTTCATTTTAAATCACCATATACTGTGACATAAACAGTGATATGTTCCTCTGCTCCAGGCTGCAAACACAGTTTGTTTTCCACTCAGAAACCATTTCATTTTCACACCCGGAGCGCACTGGAAAGAATCACCCAGTCATAAGTTATCATGAGTCATCTACGGTGGCCCACAGGGGACAAAGACTGCATTCAGGAATAGAAGGCAGATTGTAAATAAAAGTATTTGCTTGCATTTCTGTCCCCCTTGTTGTAAAAGAGGAGCCTTTGCCTCAAGCCCCATTAACTTCTGACCCTGAGTGAATTCAAAACCAATTTAAATAACAAAACAATAAAATAAAGAAACAATAAATAAATGATTCAAAGCAGCCTGTTATCATTCCAATGCAGCTGATTAAAGTCTTGAAAATAAAAATTGTTAGGAGACATGCAGTTCAACTGTGTTTCACAGAGCAAATAAAATAAATACAAGATACAAACCACAAACTACCACAAACCTTAAAAAATCCTTATTCAAAACTATGGGAGCCAATAAGTCAATTTATTTCTATACTGACCTTACAGAGCAGTTGGAGAATGGTTCATGACATTAAATACAGATTATTGGTCAGGATTTATCACTTGTATGCATTCCAAAATAGAGGCTTCACAAGAGCAACATATTTGGTGCGGTGCCTATGAGGCTTTAAGGTGTTTCTTTCCTGAATATTCAAATTTCTTCAGACTATCCATTTTTGCATTATTCTAACAGTTTTTTTTAGTGATACATTTATCAAGGGTCGCGGGGGTGCTGGAGCCAATCCCAGCTGTCACTGGGCAGGAGACGAGGTTCAGATTGCCAGTCTCTCAGAGGGCTGACATTTATAGAGACAGACAACCATTCACGCTCACATTCACACTTATGTGCAATTTAGAGTCACCAATTAACCTAATTGCATATCTTTGGACTGTGGAAGGAAGACGGAGTACTCAGAGAAACCCACGCAAACACGGGGAGAACATGCAAACTCCAAGTGGTGGAGTCAAACCCAGGTCCTTAAAGCTGTGAGGCCTTCCTTCAGACTAATTCAAACCAAACAAAATATTGCATTAACAACCTACAGTATATGAGCCAGGCACAAAAACAGCCTAGCTAGAGGAACACTGTAGTCACACTTCAACAAATCCAGTGTTGTGAACAGTGGTCTCCTGTGTCCACATGCTTTCTTTAGCCATCCATCCAAACCCCAACCTCTTCTTTAGACAAAAGCAGTGCATGGAAAAAGCTCCTCCTTCAATTTGCTTAGTTACAGTTAAACAGTTAAACCTGGTTCAACTTTTGCGTGAACGCAATACGTCACGCAAAAAGCTCTGCATTACTGAAGCTGAGAACAGTCATGCTTGTAATCATGTAATAACCAGGTAATAATGATAAAATGATCATTAGTCTTACTGTAGCACCTGTACATAAATATAGTCAGATGTGTTTTGGCTTCTGATATAAAAAAAAGTCTTCAGACTCATATATTACTGAAACAGGACATAATTTTACTGGTTCTTATAGCAACACAAACCTCACCTACATACAAGGTCAGAACAGTCATATTTGTGTCAGGCTCATAAGTAGCTGCTGTTCTGTAAACCTTTAGAAAACACAGAGGCTGTTTTTGGTTTTTCAACAACACCATTGTTGCTGCCAACAGTCTCAAATACAGCATTTATATTGTAAATTGTAACATTTTTGTATTAGTCAAACAATTAGTTAATTCTGACAGTTGTTGTCATTTCATGGTGAAAATCTTCACAACTGTAGTGTTTTTAACAGCACCACTTCTCTTTTCAAAGCCCATTTTGAGTCATTCTATGTCTTTTATCACATCCCTCTGCTTGCTGTTTCTCTCACTCTGCCTTAAATGCCCTTCAGTCATTCCCCCAAGTATCTACCGCGTCTCTTTCTTCCCCTTCTCTGTTTGTCACTCTTTTTTTCCCCCCTCCTCTCTACCCTGTCTCTCTTCGTCATTTCCACTTGTCAGGCTAAAGGGAGCAGACAAATGGATGGACAGATGAATACCCAGATCTGCAGAGGGGCAAAAAGAATGATGGAGCGATGAAATAAAGGAGTGACGGTGCGTGACTGCACTCAGCTGAGCCCGGTTCAGGGCCTGGGAGGGAGCAGAGGAGAAAAAGAGGAAGAAAAATACAGACAAAAAGGAGAAAAATGAAGAAAGAGATTCTGGAGGAGAACGGATTTTAATGCCATTTATATTGTAGTACATATCGTAGTAATAAGTGATAATCCATGACATAATTGTTTTCTTTCTGTTGCCAGCTGATAGAGTAAAGCACAATAGTGATTTATGCCTTTTGTCTGAATGCTCTTAAATTTGCTGCTTTGAACACCCGCTAAGCCTAAGTCTTATAGACTATTTGGTGAAAATGAAGCAACATACTGCATCCTGTGTTTTCTAAAATCCTGGAAATAACAGACAACCTGGAAAACTGATTGTTCATTAAACCACCATGCCCTTTCATTACTGTTGCTACACATGTCACATTTTCTGCTCTCACACAGCACAGTTGCATGCAGTTTACAATAACAGTGGCCGACTTTCGGTATCATTCAGTAGTGTGGGGCACTGGGGCCTGAATTTGACACAGAGCTAGACAAAAGCACCACTTCATTCCTAGCTGGCACCTATCAATTTAGCTGGATGAAATGACAACTGTTGCAATCATGTTGACACAACCTGCACAGGTCTGTTGAAATTGCCTCCTCTACTGACTTTTTAAATGTTTGTTAGCTAATGTGAGCCCTGCAGAGGAGTCTTAAACATACACGTGATGGTCACATACGTATATGAAGATGTGTTAAAAAATGAAAGCTGAAACTACATGTCCCAGGCAAAAGAATAGAATCCTAAATATTTCAAGGTTTCAACTTCTCGAATATGAGGATTTACAGCTATTCATTTAAATAATTGTAATTTTGTGTTTATAGTTCTGAGGTTTGGACTGCTGGTTGGACAAAACAATCATTTATACTTGTTTATATATTGGGATGCACAGCTTTAATAATGGAAAACTGACATACTGAGCAGTATTCACCAGTCGATCAGACAAACATACTGTACAGTACTATATATGAAAATCACAAACATCACAAAAAAAGGGAGGCTCTAACACACAAAGCAGACCAAAAGATCATTGTTATTTTATTTTTTCAGTTCTATTCATAGCAATGCTGTTGCCAAGATTATAATTTAAGTGTGGAGTATTTAAAACAACCTTGTGGTGTGATCAGTAATCCCTTCAGGTATGGTAATCCCATAATTACTGGATTTAAGAAAAAAGGGTAGCTTCAAAAGAAGAGGCTTGTAGATAAACATGACTCAATGCATTTCCTTTTTTCATTTAAGAAGTAATAAAATGTGTTGTAGTCTCATGAGAGGTGGGCTACATGTGAGATCGCATAATGCAGCTATTGAGAAAACTAATACATCCTGTCGGCACTAAATATAAAAATAACTATATTATCCAGGAGGATGTTATTCTCTGGGATAACTAATAGAAGACTGATACCAAAATGCCCATAATCACAGTGAAAGCACATCCTTTAGGGGATTACATAACCATTTGTGTCTGAAACAGGAAGTAGTGTACCTTTTACGGGTGCGGAGGTCAGGTTGGAGGGTGGTGGATGGACATGTAGCACATCCATCATCCATCAAGACTTTGTGCCCTGTCACAGTCCTGGTGACTTTGCACCTTGAGAGTTGAAACATTTACAAGAATGTCAAGCACCTCTGGGATAACTATGAGTTTGTCACGATTTTTTCAAACCAGCTCTCACCCTTAATTTGCCATTTCTATTCCCTTATTACAGTTATCATATGCATGTATAGTAGAATGTGATTGTTTTTGGAAGATCAATGAAGACATTTTGGCCCTTCTCTAGCAAATATACTCATAGCATGATTAGCTAAGTTATTTTTTATGTGTATCTGCCTGTTTGGATTGTTTTAATGGTGCATTATAATAAAACAGGAAGTGCTACATATAGAGTCAAACACTGACAACAATGACTTTAAAGCTCAGATTCAGTACATTCGCCTGAGAGTCACAGCTAAAATGCAATATCCTGGGGTTGAGAGCCACAGTGAAATAAATGCTTCGCTAAAAAAATATATTTCTTACACACTGCACTCTGCTGCATAATGCCAAATAGTTTACACATGTCAGAAGCACCCAGTGAAAGTTAGTCAAGAGTGAAAAAAGCTGTGATTCATTGTTCATTAAAATTCATGTGGAGGTGACAAAGTTTTAAAGAGCGCCACTGTTTCATGTAATATATGGATACAGATGGTTCTAAGAGATTATGTGTGTGTCTTCTAAGAGAGTAAATAACAGCCTGCAAGGGGTTGCTTTCCTGCTGGCGCACTGCAGTATATCTTCTAGTCTGATAATTATTTAAGACAGTGTAGATATAAACTCTGAAGTCATTTTTACTGCCTTTAACTTGTTTTGAAAGTTGATCTAAAATACATCTGCTACAGATGTGTCACTGTAAACAGGTGTTACAGAAGTGCTGCTGGACCGCGCCAGAAGAGGAGAGACAGAGACACACATACATTACAGCTAACCAGTAATCATTAATAATTCTTTTGTCATTATGTGGGAAAAATGACTATGTTGCTGCTGATGAGTGAGAGGTTGCTAAACTGAATGTGCTCCAGACGCTCATTACAAATCATTATCTGACTACATATCCATGCACAATTAAGCATAGATGAACAAAATATTACATGAAAGCAGCTGATAAATAAAACATACTACTAATGTATTCTAATCAATCACGTTACTGACATTACTACATTACTATTACTGGTAAAGTGACCAGGGCAGAGCTGCAACATACGTTTAAATGACAGGACATTTGATTTTTAACTAGATTTTATACATTTATCATTTATCAGCCTCTCTCATTTGATTTACTTAAAATTACCCTGAAGATACAGGCAATATACCCTGGCCTTGTGGGGTTTATTTATGTTCCAGTGCATAAACTAAAGTCATCATGTCCATAATAAGCATGTTTTTTGGCAGGGATTTGGTTTTAAAATGAAAATTTCATTAAAGAGGAGAGGGGGCGTAGCCTAAGGGTCATGACAGGTCGGTGCTATTTAGAATAAATGAAACACTACAAAGCCCATTTTTACAGCAGGAAGGCCAAATGGCAAAGAATCAAGAAATCAATTGAACTTTTTCAACTTTGAGATGAAAATATGAAAACCTGTCATTAATAATTTAATTTCCTTGTTGTTTTGTGCATAAATCAATGTCAATGGTGCTAAAGTCTTAGTAGTATTTCTGTTTCACTGAAATATCTGAACAGCTTAAAGCTTAACTGTGATCACATATGGACACAAATAACCAGCACATTGCTGAGATTTAGTCTGTTCAGAAAGCAACTAAACATCAACATCCCTCTGTTAACGCGTTTATCTGTCCGAGACAAACACACTGTACAGTATGCACGACATGAGTGTGGAAAAATGAGTCAGGCAGGTGGGAGGCTGACAGTAAAGAGTGAGGTGAAGTAATAAAAATAAAAGGTGTAAAAAAGCTGCTGTTACAGCACATTTGTGTCTGCATGAAGAGCCGGACGGATAGAGGCTCGAGGAAACGGATGGTGGTGTGGACGGACGAATGGGTGGGTGGACAGATGGATGGACAGTCAATGAAACTTATAACTTGAGTGACGACGTCTCCTGGTCTGACAAGAGCAGATATATAATCTAGTCTGCCAGGTGGAGACGGATGAATGGAGACAGAGAGGGTGAGACAGCAGGTAATATAAAGGAAGACATGATGGCGTCCCTGAAGCCAAGATTTTTTTAAATGAAAAAGGGTCTGAGTGTGCCAGATGGAGCGAGAGAGAGAAAGAGAGAGAGAGAGAGAAAGACTGCAGCTGTGCAGAGGTAGCAGAGGTGAGCGCTGATTCTTTCTTCACTACTGTGGATGTACTAAACATGTGTATGTGTATTAGCGTTAAGATTGTGTATGTGCACATACAGCCGTCCAGGTTGAACTGACAGATGGAGAGTGATGAAAAGAAGATGATGTAAGGAGCGAGAGGTGAGGAGGGGAGGAGTGAGTGATGAGACAGATGTGACACGAGGGCGAAAAGAGGAGGAAAAAATTAGTCTTTGTCTGCCTTTTTCCCTCTTTTGTCATCCAGTCCCTCCCTTCAGCAGCTTCCCTCTAACGTGAACTGATGAAGGGATTGAGTAAACAAACTAGCAGCCATTTGGATGCTTGGAAGCTGTTTTAAATACCACTTGTGTCAAAGATGGCCAATCGATTTCTGAGAAAACGCGCGCTCACACATAGCAATGTATATCTCTGTACGGCTGCACTGTGAATAAGGGGACAATGATAAAAACTCAGATCCAGTGAGGCTGCACATGCATACTGTACGCACAGACACACTTTTGACAGCTGGATTATTTGCTATCTCCATGAGTCTTCACAGTAGTGTAGGCACTAGATACTACCTTCTTACCATGGGCTGCTGAAGTGGGGGGTGGGGGGTAGCAGCTGGGTAACTTTTAGAGTCTGACATAATAGGTCCTGGTGTCCTGGAATGACCTGGTGCTCATTCTACTGAATAAGGACACAACAACATGAAGAGTTTCGCTGCTCAGTGCAGGAGCTGAAGCAGAACCGTGGTCACAGTGTTTGCAGTTGTTGGCTGCGCTGACGCCACACTTGAGGAAAGGAAAGGAGCAATTTCAGGGAGCCGAACAGTACCTGGCTCTGCGTTTGAGGTAAAATATAATCTGAACACTACTTTGATGAATACATCAATAGTTTTAGCACATAGGTTCACAGGTGCACATTTCACAACTATGTTGCAGCTTTTTATCATAGCAAAGCTTTTCGGCTATTTTTCTCTACACACTGTCCAATTTCTATTAATTTTCTACTACTTTGTCCATCTATACAACTGTGTGTCTCTATACCATTTTCAGGATGAGATGGCGATGAAAGCCCCTGCAGCCCCCTCCAAGTTTATTGTTTTATTTTCCTTCGCTGTACTTGGCAGCTGTCCCATTCCCATAAATCTCCTACCACTAAGTTTACAGCTAACTTTTTAAATCAATCTATACTTCAGTTATCATTTAATCATTTAATTATTCTTACTTTAATTAAAAGTATAATCTATAACTTTCTGACCAGACTTTCCCTTGAGAGTAGTTGCTCAATATTTCTCAGTCAATATGCTCTAATGTGGCTTCAATGTGCCCATTCAACTGACCAATCAGCAGCTAGACAGAACCATGAATTTTAAACATGTTTTCCATTTCCTTTTGCATGTTCAGTCATTTGGCAGATGTTTTATCCAAAGCGCCTTACAAGTGAACATTCACACCCAAGGAGCAACTTGGGGTGTTTTGCTCCAGGAGACATGGAGGAGACAAGGATCAAACCATTGACTGTGGTTCCCATTAACTCTCTGCATAAACTTGTTTTTATTGTTTTAAAAGAACAAAACATACATTAGTTTTGAGAATTATCTTTTTTCCCCTCTAAATATAGAATAAGTTCATAACAATGTTTGAATCCTAGATTCAAATGAATTCTGATGAGCTTGAAAAATAACAACAGCTAATGATAATCCTAGTTAAAGTCATTTACATTTAGCTTAACTTCATTTTTTAAAACTTTTATTGAAATAAATGTGTGTACTGTGCACAGTATGCAAATTATAGAATGTCATCTGTGTCACTTTAGGGTGCGACTGAAGTCGTAGTCACTGCTTTCAGACAGTTGTGTGTGTAACTATAACTCAGATGTTATATTCAGGACCATAAAAATGTCCAGAAAGGGCTGAAACCATGAGAGACAGAGGACATACAGCATTGATCTGACAGAGCTGTGAGTGAGGTGGGACTATTAGCGGTCACAGTTACTGCAACAGTGTGGGTGTGTATCAGAGTTGAAGATAGATTTTTTCGAATTTGTGAAGTGGTTAACAGTACTTAATGGTGTAACACTGGGGTAAACCTAACAACACTGGGCTCAGGTCTATGCTGTCATAGTCCTGTTATTTGTACATCTTCAACCTTCATCTGGTGACTTAAGAACACCAACGTGACTCTATCAGAAAAAAAGTGTAACCTGTAAACATAACCAGACAGGAATTATATTAACTCCTTAACGAATACTGCAACAATTGTACGAGTGGATGGCTGGTTGAAATACACACATGTACAGTATATACACTAAAGTGTATTCTGCAACACAGACAGTTCAATTCAGTTTTGAATACAACTTCACAAGAACCCAAAGATACAGTACAGGACGTGCTCCAACAAAAACAAGTGAACATGCACGCACACCCACACAGATAGACACACACATTTATCCTCCAGTCCGCCCACACTCCCCCTAGATCACGCTATTCATTTCATCTTTGATTCCCTTTGCGGAGATGATGAGTTGGAAACATGAAAGGAATCCAGTGAACTGAGGAGAGAGCCATTCTAATCGCTTCATCTCCGTCTCCGTCTCCGTCCTTCTGTCTCTCCTTCTCACTCCATTTGTTTGTTTCTCCTTCTTTTCATTGCTGCTTCTTCTCTGACTAAATCTGTCCTGTGTTCTCTCACTCGCTTGCTCTTCATGTGTCAGTAATTATCTCATTTTCTACCTCTTTCACCCATTCATGTTCTCCTTACATATCTACACACATGATCTCCTGTTCTCTTTGTTCATCTTTTTTCTCCTCTTCTCTCTCACTCTCTCTCTGTCTCTCGTCCCTCCTTCCTCGGCTTGCTTCTCGACTCTTCGTTTTCTCCATCCTTTCCCTTGGGCATCTGGCGGATAGTGGATGTTGCCACTTGGGAATGACGAGAGCGGCGAAGCGGTGGATTAAACACTGAGTGGAAAGCCTGGAGTCACAAGCACATGAACACACACACACGCAAATGCACACCGTCACGTCACTGTTGCTTCTGTCTCCAGGATCTATTCTTAGAGTAGAAGAAAATCTTCTTTCCTTTCCTACTCCCTCCCCATAAACCTTCATCAACATCTAAGCCACCCCTCTTTTCCCTCTTCACCCCTTTGATCCATTACTGCCGCTGTGTTCCTCCCTTCATCAATCTTCTCTGCTCTTGTCAGAAAATTTCATTAAGGAGCTCCAATTAAGGCTTCTTAGATTGGCGGTTGCCATGGCAACAGTGCTGCTCATATTATGGTGTGGCCAGGAGAGGGAGGGGCAAAAGGGAAGTGGCCAAATAGAGAAAGAGAAGAAAGGATGAAAGAAAGGATAGTCTCCAGTTTTAAACTTATTATACAGTATAAGGTAGTAATTATTACTTTCTAAGGATTAAGTAATAAAAGGAATCAAACAAGGACAAATAATTAGTTTTAGTGTTTGCTACAGTGCCAGAAAGGTGCAATATGCAGAGGATAACAATCCTGTATCTGCTTCAGGAATGTATTCCCGGTCACATGAGGTTTTATCTTTATCAAATGTAGTTTGTTGTTTTTCTGCATCAGAAAACTAAAACAAGTTGAATCTTTCATAAAGCGGGCCTTTATTATAATTAAAGCAAAGTCTTTGGTTATGTTGCCATAAATTGACAATTTTGGGGAAATATGCTGAATGCCCACGTGGGATTTTAAAGAGAGAGTGAGTAGCTCCTTTTTAAGGAGAATACTGAGGAGGATCTTGTGATTTAAATAAGTGAAAAATAAGATTTCTTAAATCATATTATCTCTTGTCCCTAACACAGTCATTTTCATACAATGCCTAAATATTCTACTGTTAACGTTTTAAATCAAATCTTGATTTTGTTTTCTATGTCTTATGCTCTAGATGCAGCTGATTGTGTAAAATTTCATTTTACATTACTGCTTAGATATAAGTTTTACACCTGTTACCCACAGATCAGGACTTTATGGTAAACATCCATACTTTCCTTATACACTACACACAAAAAGTTAGGGATATTTGGCTTTCGGGTGAAATTTATGGAAAAAGTAAAAAGTTCACACTACAGTGATATTAT
>JAUMHL010000003.1:3694128-3709882 GCA_032362345.1 Sandelia bainsii | reverse complement strand
TTATAGTGCATTTTAGGTTCATCCTGGAATTTCACCCGAAAGCCGAATATCCCTAACTTTTTGTGAGTAGTGTACATCTTCTGTGTTTAATTCACATCTTTGCTCCATCTGGAAGAGCTGGATATGGCTTCTCAGGCCTTAGGGGAGCAGAGCTGAAAGCAGCAGGAGAGATAACTAAAATAGCTGCCATAAAGTTGTACGAGCTAATTTAAGCCGAGCAACGGTGCCTGAACAAATTGAGACTTGCGTATCTCTAAAAGGGAGAGAATGAATTTAAAGATGACATAACTTTAAGGGGACACATAATGATTTTAGGTTGAATGAAGAATAGAATCCAAAGACTGTGATGAAAATGAAATTAGCTTCAATGACTATGAAGCTGAATTGATTTTTGGAAAATAAATGGATGACTGCCTTCGTCTATGCTGGATTTGATAAACCTAGAAGCTGCATATGATTAAAATAGGTTCAAACAGGTTTGTTACTTATCATTCAACACTTGAACTGCGGTGAGCTTTTATCATTCAATGTATGCAGTGGTCTATTAGGGAGTAAAAGCAAAACTCCAGCACTTCAGATATCTGCTTTGACTTTCTGCTGTTCTCCCTGAGGCTTCTGCCCCTGGGATACAGTTATGGGTTTGAGCCATTTTGAACTCTGGCTGGCACTTACACAGTGAGGTTTTGCTTACATCTCTTACAATATTTGACTATGCATGCAACATAGACACAGGAAACAAACTACGTTCCCGTAAAAAGTTGGTTAATTCAATGTAAACAAATACTGTTTCTAACCATAAACTGTTTCTTTAATGAACCCAAAGTTTCTTTTAAATCAGATCAGCAGTTTACAAAAAACAGTGGGAATGTATCAGTATACTCTGATCTGCACTATATGTAAGTTTAATCATAAAGGAACATGCTGTAATATTTAGTGGAGTTGCTGAGGACTGTAGAGACAGAATGTACTATGGTATGACAGTTTGAATAGCCTTTAAATATGGGAATGATAAAACTGTCTCTCTCACTTCTCTCACTGTGTGTTACATTTATTCAGACTAACACATGTGTACTGAAGTAGCTTAGAGTAAATGTGTTTGCACCACAAAGACAAAAACCTACAGTATGTAGTATAAAAGGTAAACTACTATCTGCCATGAAACTGAGCACTGGTGCTGAATCGAGGTGCAGAATCACTCAATATCAACATATTTTCTCAGAGAGACTGCGCTACTCTTTCCCTTCTCTCTCATAAAACACACACATCCAAATGTACAGTAAATCAACACTCTAATTAGACACTCACAGTCTAAATGATTTGGTATCTTGATGAAGAACAGTCAACACGTCAATAACCCTTCCACCCTCACACATATTTTAATTTACTTTTTCAATATTAATTTGTTCGGTATCTCAAAAATTAAATCACTTGGCATATTTATCAAACATAACCCACTGGCCTGTCAGCAAGCTCTTTGAAATTCATACACATGTAAATAGATATCTGAACACACACACACACACAAATGTTGACATAATGGATATTGGTTCACCACTGACCTGAGAACATACAGCCTGGGTGGAAATCAACAAGCAGAAGATGATTGTGTCCCTTGAAGGTCTGTTTGTTCACCTTTGCTCAGTCTTCATGTGTGCACAAAGACACGAGATGCCAGGAATTTAAACTTCTGAGCTGACTTTGCACACAGCAGTCACACAGAGTACAAACTTTGTGTTATCCTGAGAACCACTCTTTTCTTAAAAGAGAACATGCTATTTAAAGCAGGAAATCAAGTTGCTTCATCCCTACAGGTAGAAATCTATCCTATTTCCACACACCAGAAGCCCTATTAGAGCAGAATGCAGCCAATGTTGAATCTTTATAGATCTGAAGTCACAGTGGGTGAAATATGTCTTTGACAGCTTTTATCGCAAGCTGATGCCTGGAATGCACTGAATATCTTGAACTGATATATCTAATAGCATATCTGAGGATGGATTTTTCTTGCCTTTAAAAGTCAATAATTACACTTTGCTGTCATTTCAATCAAGCCATTTCCCACTTTTGCTACAGCGAGCCTCCGCTTGCCTCGAGCAACACCGAAGCAACGCCGTGTGGAAACATGTTCATCTAATCCAGCAACATGCTGATCTGTGGCTCAATCTGCCTTCCCACTGCCTCTATCTGCACTGAGGCGGGACGAATCACACGGGAAAGGGCACTATCCCACTTTTAACTTTCAACCCCCACCCAATCCCGCTACACAAGATGCATACATACTCACATACTGTAGGGAAGAAGCACTCAGAAGTAGCAGCACAACCATACTTACAAATTATTTTATAAACATAATACCTGCACTCAAAATGAATATATTTTGTAGGCTTGTGTTCATATCTGTTGATACCAACAAACTTAGTGGCATCAGTCATACAACACAATGTACTGATTACTACACTGCAGTGTTGTAGTGATTGATTGTTTCTCTGCATTTTTAGCAGTTTGTCTTTGATAAGTTAGCTTTTCTTTTTTAAATTGCATATTAGTCCTTTTTTTTTTCTCAATTTTTGTATTTACTTATTTATTTACTTATTTTTCACTATTGTGTAATTGTGCATCTTTCTCTATTGTAATTGATGTAATTGTGGGATTAATAAAGTCAAGTCTAAGTCTAAGTCTAAAGAAACAGTTACTAACATTCTGAGGTTGTCTTGTGTTAATCAGTGTATTGTATGAAACTGTAATCACTGTCTGACTCTGCAGTTCCCCTCAGCTTTTTTCAGTTTTTCAGCATCTTTCAGCTCATTGATTTGATTTTCCAGCCTACAAATGTACTATTTTTGTTCTTTTCCAGTCTCATCAGTATCATTTCTAGATGCAATAGGCAGCTGCATTCAGTGAAAAAAAAAAACAGGGCCAGATATTTCCCTTTGGAGTTGGTTTAAAATCATTATGTGTCCAGAAACACCTGCAAACAAGTGATGTTTCTTCTTGATCTACTGTATATACCAACACATTTGCCATAAAAACTTAAAATATGATAAAAAGTCAGTGCTGTGTTTACAGCTTCTTTCTGCTGCCCATAATTGGCCAAAAATTTGTTATTTAAGGGAAGAAGATGAATCAGCAAATTGCACTTATTCCATTAAAAGCACTACCCCTGTTTTCTGCCATCGCACACACAAAACACACAGCAACACTTCCACACACACAACAACACTCACACTCCAACTCATGCACAAATTGCTATCCCCTGACTGTAATCCAGTATAGCTTAGCAGTGAGTTATAGCCCATTATTCCAGTGCTATACAACGGTCTTCAGACTATGGAGGTGGAAGATAGCACTCCTCAGGCGCTTAGCAGTCACACAAAGCTTATTCTACCTTGTGTATGAGAGGTAGCCAGGGAGGACCTGGGCTGCTTATCAGTATATATACTGGGCCACAAATGGAGGGGTGTTATATATGTGTGTGGAGGATGTGTGTGTGAGAGAGAAAGCATCCATCCCAGAGCTGTCTCAGTTATCTCCTGAGGCCAGAAAGAAAGAGCGAGAGACAAGGCGAGAGCAAGACACAGACAGATAGAGAGAGAGAAAGAGGTGAGCTGAGGAGAGACATAGACAGAAAGGAAAAAGAAAGTGAGAGAGAGAAAGTGTGAGAGGGAGTGAGTAAGTGCTGTCAGCAATGTGCAGGGAGGCGTGTAAGACATGGTCAGTGTGTCAGTGACCGGATATATCCCATACTTAGACGTTGAGGTGGACACACACACACACACACACACATATTTGATAAACCAGCTCATGCTCACCATCTTCCCATCTAATCTCCAGTGACCCAATCATGCGACAAGCTATTAGAGGAAAACAATCCTGAACTCAGGAATGTATGAATGAATGCACACCCCTAACTGACCACCGAGCACTTACTGTAGGTGACACTGAGTTTCTATCAGCTAATGGACTGTCCTTCCCTCCTTTACACCAGCCCTGTAGGCTGGTCTACAATGATAAATCTATTGCTGTAACTGCAGTAAAATATGGGGTTCTGACAAAACTTGTGTACAATAGAGTAAACACTCAGTGCCACACTGGGTCGTTTGGTACAGTTACACTAACATAGAGTATCATAGAGTGGCAGTTTGATGCCCCTATTGCATTATAATTAAATCCAAGTTTGTTACTTATCAACATTATGACCTCTGTCTGATTGTGGGCATTTCTAACAAACTCAGTATCAAAAATATTCTTTATTTAGCTTTTTGCAGAGGCCCCAGAAATGCAGAAGGCAATATTTTGTTTCTATAGTGTGCACGAAATATGGATTTTAGGCTATTAAAATAATGCCATGAGTACTGAAGATAATAAATTGTCCCCAGAACTTGTTTTCTTTTGAAAATAAATGACATTTTCTGGGACCTTCTAGATACTCCTCAAACTGCAGCTTGATGAAATGAAAAATCCCTCTCTCACATTAGACTCCAGATGTCTTTTGCAATAATTTTTTCTCTACTTTTTGTGGGCATGCATGCTTGCAAGTCCTGAAGTGCAGATTGGGAGCAAAAGTTCAATGTAGTAAATTAAAATATTTAAATATTACAACTTTAACAGAGAAAAAAACTCTCTCAATCACACAAAATGGGTAATAATTATTGATTTCAATCAATCATGGTGAACAGGCATAAAAGCATTTATAATACACTCACCTTTTCAAGGCAGGGTTGTTTTTTTTTGTCTTAGAAATAGACGCTTTCCAATTTTAGCAACAACGGTCAGAGGCAGCTGAATATTTCATTGTGCACATAAGGACGCACACACATGCAAGAATACACACTTACACTCACTTCTATGGGCACACATGGTGCTGGACAGCAGACTTGAGCAGACACCTGCTCCCTTGTCTAGAGTTGTTGTGAGCAGGTGAGGAAAAGCTCAACTGCTGTGACAAACAACACAACAACACCATTCCTCGAGGAGAGAAAGGAGAGATGAAAAAGAAAGAGAGAGAGAGAGACATGGAAGGAGGGAGGTAGAAAAAAGAAATGCGCCAGCTGGGATGCAGGTGGGTACAGACTCTGTGTATTCTGCCTGATGTTGATGGTAGGTGGAGGGAGACAACGAGGAGAGGATAGAGGAAGCAAAGAATAAAGAAGAGGAAGGAGAGTGAGAGTCTGACAGACAGAGAGAGAAAATGTGTGAGTGCGCTGAAGAGAAAACCAGACAGTGGAGGTTAGAAGTCAGCAGGTAAATCCTGGTGGGAATAAAAAAGACTGACACAGAGCTGAGTCCATCTGTGTCAATCTCTGGAGCCTAAACTGACTGAGTGACTTCATGATTGACTGACTGAGTGGCAGAAATTCCTTTCTGATTACTGACAGACTGACTGATTGGATGTCTGGTTGTATAAATCACTCAACTCATTGGCTTTTTATGTCACTGATCATCTAATTGACTGACTGATCAGATGTCCAATAGTTACTGCTGATCAGCAGTGACAGAATAAAATGATTTACTGACTGGATGGCGGATTGATCAACAATTAGATGGCTGTTGAAACTGTGGCCAATGTGGACATTATTTGATCTATAGACCTCTTTGCTGAGCATCTCAATCATAGAATATACAAGAATAATTTAACACATTTTACCCCAAAATTACACAAAATTAAGTTTATTTTATACTTTTCTCATTAAAAACTCTCTTAAAGTATGCAAAATCCCTTTGGATGAAACAGTCAGGGCAGGAAAAATTAAACTGCAATACCATTAATGTAATTTATATGCTCAGATGCCCATGTGGCGTGGCTTATGTAGGCCAAACAAAATGAGCTTTAATAGTTCACATTGTAGAACTTGCAGCAAATGGACGTAAAGAAGGAAAACTATGCTATAGCTCGTCACGCCTTTAAAGCTCCTCATGGATCAGTGGCTACATTAAGTTTCACAGTCACTGAACATGTCAAAATTTAATCTAGAAGTGGAGATATTATAGCCAAGCTAACGCAGAGAGAAGTCTACAGAGCAGACACTTGATTTCACAGTCTTTAATGGTTATTTTTCTATAGCATCATTCATCTGAATTATTCTTCAAGGTCTGTATTTTGTTTTAAAGTCTTGCCTTTTCTCTGTGTATTTGATATAAAAGTGATATAAAAGAGCCATTCATGGGTAGCACAGTAATATGTGGATACTACACTTGAAAGTTAGAGAGATCTATTCAGACAATTTGATTTAACATGTTTGAGTTTATCACATATACGTTTCACTTTTGTCATGTGTTATTTCAGTAACCCTGATAATTGTTTTTTTATTTTCATATTATCAGGGTTTGGGATATACTGTATATTTATTTCTATTCTATTGTATTTGCTGTTGCTAAAAATACTTACTTTCTACACCCAAAGTTGTTTGGGTGTAGAAAAACTTGATGGGCCTGCATATAGCTCTGACCTCAACCTCATCCAAAACCTCAGTGACGACGTGGAACACTGACCTGAGCCAGGATTCATTGATCAGCTTCAGTGCTGAGTTTTACTTATGCACTTGGGAACGAGTTCCTACAGCCAGGTTACGTTATCCTGTGGAAAGCCTGGAACCACAAGAGTGAGAGGCTGATAGTAGCAGATTAAACCCTGTGGTTTTGAAATAAAAAATAACGGTGCAATGTTTTGGTGTCCAAATACTTTTGGTGATGTAAGGCAGTTGTTTGACTTTGACAGTCTTTGTGTGTATGATTAGTTTACTGACACTCCTTATGTCCCGGATGTCCTAAGTGTGAAGTCCTGCTCTCTGTGTCAGCTGTGATGTTCACTGTAATGCATCACAGCCAATTAACCGAGTCAAATTCTGTTTGCAACCGTTGTAGTTGGCACATCATACAATACTGATTCTAATTGTCTAAATTTGAAAGAGTGGAGCTGAAAGTGCTTGCATCCGACTTCTCTTTTCTCTGATCCTTTTTCAACAGCAAATAAGGCTTCGTTCCAACACTTTTGGGAGTTGCAGTAGGTGTTGAAAGTGTTGAAGTGTCCAAGTTAGAAGAAGTGTGCTGGCAGACTGATGGACCATCTGCTTCACTGGTCGTCTGCCTGATCACTACAATGGAAGTGGCTGTACAAGTTCCCCTTTCTTAATTAATCCTACATTTATCCTCTAATTGTAAACTGCAAAACAAAGCTCAATTGTCTCTTATCTCAACTCCATACAAGGGGCCTTGCTGTAAATGTTTAATGTTAACAAATTAGAGCTTGGAAGGTACAGTATGTGGGCCTTATTCCAGACAAAAGCTGGTATTTATAACAGATTAGATGTGTGGGCATTGACTCATGTTTTGATATATGTACATTTTGACATACATATACAACATATACTGTATACTGAAACGACCTTTCAGGCAGTTCCCTATGGTCCCCATAGTCTTACACAGACCTTTAGTAATAATGAAGGAGTTCTGACTTTAAAGAGAGCCTCTATTTTACACATCAACTTTCCTTTACTCGAAAATGGTTGAGTAATGCCTTTTGTTTCTCTGGAGGAAGCGCTGCAAAGTCTGAGAAAATAACTAACAGTATCGCGGTCATGTTTATCACCGCTTGTGTCTGGAGACTACAAATTTATACCCGACATTGTCCATTATAACTTATTGAGTCCAGTGTTTTTCCTGCTGAATCACAGCATCTCTAATAACCACTCATAGTGGTCTGTGAAGTTGTGTGTAGCAGTAAATTGCAATAATGTCAAGGTGTGAAGCAGCAGGACTGAATGGGTTTACTATGATATGCAAAGTAACCCATGGTGTGTGTTTTAATGGCAACCTTTCACACCCAAAATAGAAAATTCTTGCTAAGTTTGTTATGGTGCCTGTTACTTGTCTTTTTGTTTTCTTTCTAGTCACACTCAGTGAATCTGGATCCATGTATTTCAAAATCAAAAGAAACATCAAGGCTACCTGCAGAAGTCTCAGTTTTCTTGTCAGATATGACACTTGACACGCTGCTAGAAATAACGGTTTCCTCAACAACCGACGTGAGAAAAAGCTCCAGTGTCCTCTTAGCCTTGTCAACCTTTTTTTTCATATTTCTCAAAGGGTCCTGCTCTCCAAGCTGTAGCATTAATTGCTGCCATGACCCACTCTCAGTTTTCTTTTTTGTTACTCATATGCAGAACAAAACCACCAAACAAAACTACTGGCCTTACCCTGGCCTTTCAGCAAGCTCTCCGTTTTCACACCAGTTCTGTTTTTATTCTTGTGTTTCATCTTTGCCATTTTCCCTTCATGGAGAATGACAAGCACATTTATATGCAGTTCAGTATTTATGAAGTGTATTTCATTAACTATTTATGGCTAATTGTTGGAGTTAAGGTGGGATGTGAGGCGCTCGTGTTTAGAATTACAATGTGATTGGAACTGACAGGTGGAAACTTGTGAGATTAAAGTCTACACATGATTTTATAAATCGGGTTATGTTTTGCATTAGGCACATTCCCCCTTTTACACTTTTCCTTCTTCCACCATTTACTGTGGAACACATAAACATTTTTATATATTTGGCTACAGATCATTCCCATCTGGCATATGACATCATTTTTCCTGATGTTTCCTCTGAGCAAAAGCGAATATGCTAAAAAGTGACTCTTATATCTGTAACTGGCTGGCTGACAGCTGACGATTTTTTAGAGCAGACGAGGTGACAGAGGAGAAAGTATACTCAAAGGTGTACACACACACACACACACACACACACACAAATGCATAGTACATAGAAAAAGCCTGAGGCAATGTGCTCTCCGGTCCATTAAATCAGAGCAAATGTAGCTATCAGGAGAATGTCAGTAAGATTAAGAGCATATCAAAGAGATCACTGAGATCATATCATCACAGTGGAGACTGACAGACACAGACTGATAGACAGTCTATCTTCTGCCGTCAAACGGTCAGATCACATCATTATACAAGAAAGAGAAACAGGCAAACAGTTGTGACGTCGATCCGTTACTTTAGCACAAAATGTCTCACAAGGTCGAAGAAAACACCTTAAAATGCAGAACAACTGTAATGTTAAAAAATAAGAGACTGTCTTCACCAACCCTATAGTTGTGTTTGATTGTCAGGTGATCTGTAGCTGTTGTTGTTGTAATTATGAAGGGAGCAGCTAAGGAAGCACGGTGATGTTGAACAAAGAGGGGCACAGTCTGTGTATAGGGAGAAGTCAGGGTGTGTGGGCGGGACAACAAAACAAACGACTTTGACGTGTGAGACTGCTGTTCGTTTAGTTGTTGTTTTATTTAACCATTAACCGTTTCATCGCATTAACTGCATATTTATTGTTGTAACCATGACGACAAAAGTCCTCTAACTGTAATGAAATACTTCTTTTAATCAAACCATGATCTTTCCCTGTAACTATAAGAAAGTTGGTTCTGATCTTAAACCTAACAATCCGTGACCATCGCATACTTTAACCATGTGTTTATCACTTTAACCCTGACGATAGAAGTCCAGTGCAGCAGCATGTGTGTTACATGGTTATTTAGGTTGGAGGAGGTTAAAAATAAAGTTTGCAGATCACCTTCACATTATGTGTAAAATTCTCTGACAGCATTAGATATGCAAAGTGGTCTAAAGATCTTAAAAGCACCATGAATAGAAGGGTCGAGGAGAGAAGGGGTTACCTGTTCACCCAATGAAGACAGCTGGAGTGCTTTTTACATGACATAAGCTTTTTACAAGACAGTTTAAATGAAAAATTCCCCTCTGGGGTGAGATGCGCCTCATCTTTTAAAGTGCCGTGAAAGTCGTTTCTACTGTGGCCGAGGTGCCCGTCTGAGCTGCCTGTTCCGAAAACAAATTGCTGTCATTGCAGCTTGATGAGGAGGAAGCGGGAAGGCTGCAGTTATTGCACCTTTTCATTACTCAACATTCCTGACAGCTTATCTACCCCAATATAAAATAAAATCCCTCCCTTCAAAAGGCTCGAGAGGCTGAGCGGGGTGGTGGTGGTGGGGGGGTGGGGTGGGGGGAGCTTAGGTGAGAGAGCAGGAGCAGGAGAGGGAATAAAAGAAGGAGAGACAGAGAGAGGTGAAGAGTAAATGTGTAGGAGAAACAGTGAATATGACAAAGTGAGCAAGAAAGGAGCCATTTAGACATACTGTGGTGTAAAGTAAGAAGTCTTTAGTCTTAAGTACTTTATCACAACTTACAGATTCATCAAAGTTACAAACTCGGCAACAGAGGTGGTTCAAAATAGAACAAATTAGAAGCATTCATCATCTACAAAAAGGATTTTAGACTGAACAAACATACTTTCAAACAACATCAGCAAGGATCCTAATGCAGAGGGCTTTGGCAAACAGAAACACATGAGTTGTCCAGCAAAACATCTGAGCCTTACTCAGCCAGTTACCAAGTGGTAAAAATTGAATTCTTGGATGCGTGGGCACCACGAGCAAGACTTGTTTTGAGCATCAATAATAATATCAATAAAAAAGATACAAAAGAATAGATGTGTGATTTGCTGTGGTCATAAGTGTGGCAGTTACCTTTTTCAGTACAAAAGATTTACACAGTACAAACTTGTTTCCCACTAAAACCTGTTCTGTGTTAAAAACGCATCATTTCTTGTATTTATAAAAGCACGTATTCAGAAGTAGCTTCTTACTGTTTAGTAAGAAAACACATGGCTCTCACCTGCATAATACTGTTGCTGTATTTAATAAAATTAACTATGAATCATCGATTAATCTGGTCCTGTAGCTTACCCTATTTTATTGTCCCACAGGTAAAAATTTGTGCCCACACCATGCAGTCCTTTGCAGCTTTCAAATGTGTTGTTATTTTTGGTCTTAACTTCTGCTAACAAAGCTGAAAAAAATCCAACTCATCTGTGCAAGCTGCAGGTGCGTCTATTGCAGAACAGGAAAAAAAATGTGAATGTGAGAAAGAGAGAGAGAATAAGAGTCTCCATGTACACCAGATGCAAGATAAGATCTAAAATAAAATATATATTTCTAGATATCTGATCTGGATGAGAAAAACTTATCTTATTTCAACATGGAAAGGCACATAGTACACACTGCCATCAAAAAAGCGATCAGACCTGCCAGACTGCCCCTGTAGGTGATTGCACCTCAGCAGGTCAGGAGGGTTACAAACAGGGTGTTCACATTTGTGGGAAAATGTCCTGAGGGGCGAGGAAACATCAGCTGTGCTGATAAAACCATCATCACAGAGTCATCGCCTTCTCTGCTAAGGAGAGAGGTGGCGAGGAGAAGGCCTGCGGAGGCGAAGGAAAAGTCCAGGCTGTACAACAACACCTGCCAAGTTTGTAAATTTTCAAATAGAGTTCAGGACCTTTATTTACTTCGGCTGAAGATCCAGGCCTTTATATGATGCAGGCTATTACAAGAGACTGGCCAATTTCACCAACTTTATATGTGTTTATATTGGAATTTCAAATTGTGAATACAAAGCCCAGTGTAGACCACTGTCAGTGTGAGGCCATTAAAATTAACCACATCACAAATGGATTCTCCAGTGTACCATTTTAAATTCCCCAGGATTACTAATGCAGAAAACAATATGTTGAAAAAAAGTTGTGTAACTTGAGTTAGTTTTTTTTTTCATTTTCATGCATGCAGGATGTAAAGAAGTGGTGGAAATGATTCTTAAGTTAACATCACATCATTAGATCACATGATGGTTCTATGATTGTGCATTGTGCTCACTACACTGATTAAATTTGGATTAAATTACAATGGATGGTTAACTTTGCCTGATGTGAGTTATCCATATGTGTTGGTTTTCAAGCACTTCCATGTGATAAAGTGATATATCACAGCTTTCACTAAGAATAGTATCTCATGATTGTTATTACAATTTGGATGTTGAGGTGAAAGCTATTTACAAGCTGAAACTTGCATTTACAGTATGGTGACTCCAATGCGACAGAGCGTGGTATTAGCTTCTCGTAGCTTCTCTTTCAGATCTTTTGTTTCCTGTTCTAATTTGCTGTTCTCTGTTGTTTGCTGCTAATGCAAACTCAACACTTCCTCCATCTGTTTCACATTAAAACACTTTTGGCAGTACAGGGAACATAATCCCTTCCCTTCGCTTCGCTGGAAGCAATCTACTGTGAAACATCTACAGGAGGTGCTGATTTTCATCAACAACAGCTTAACGGCAAGAAACAAACAGCACTATAACTACTATTCGAATTAACAGTGAATAAAAGAACACATTTAGAGCAACAGAGTGGCAAATATGCCCAACAATGTTGTTTTGTTGATGTATGAATAATTCTGTGTATATTGAAAATGTTTTTTTTAATGCTATTTTATGTATTTATGGTTTACTGTGCCATATGCAATTGTTGTAATTAATATGTCCTCTAATAGCAGGTTACTATACAACTGAAGCAATGCATTTAAAACCAAAGCTAGTGTAAAATGTTGACAGATTTAAATGGCAATTTTCAGTATCTGTACTATCTTTAAATACTCTGAAGCATGAAGCATAAATATAGGTGTCATAACAACTGTAATCACTCTCATTTAATGAGTGATAACACTGGAAATAGCCAACTCTTTGTACAGCTTTGCCTATCATTGCCTCACCCTTTGTGCCTCTTGGTCCCCACTACTATACAGCTTAAATCTGTTCATAGGTGGAAAACAGTCCAAGTTATCAAACAAGCAACAAAAAACAAGTCACACAAATTAAGTTATAACTGCCAAATTAAAAGAAAATACTGTGTAAAATCATTTAAAAATAATATATACATATTAAAATCATATTGGCTGTACCTGCACTGCACATTTGTATATCTAAACACCACATTGAGTGTTGCTGCAAAACACTGGCCTGTGGTTGAACCTAACTGCAGAGCCCTATAGGGACCTTATTTATTTATACGGACCAGACAGCTGCCTATTATTTTACCCCCTTCTGTGTCTGACAATTTATGTTACTGTAAAAAAACACATGTGAGGACGGAGTGCAGACAATGTCTGCACACAGTATCATAGATAACAAGTAAAAACTTGGTCAGAGAAGGAAAAAAACAGACAGAAGATACTGTATATGCAAGGTGGCTCAGTTCTAAGAAAGAAAACACACAGGTTTGATTCCAGAAACAGCCCATAACCTATTAAAACATCCTGATGAAAGACACAGAACATCTATTCCTCTTTCTCTTCAGCATCAATTAAAAGCCTGAAATATAAAGTGTGTGCTCATGCAAAACCTGCACACATGAATTAGGCAGATCATCCAGAAGCAAAGCCACCATACAGAGAGCTCTGCACTCTTTTATTCCAAAGATGTGAGTGGGTTCGGAGAGACAGAAAAGTGTTTGCGAAATGGATTTTTTTTGTGTCTCGACCTCGATGAACTTCTGTTCATTCAGCCAGCAGGTCTCCATCACAACCAGGTTCATAAAGGGGATATGAAAAGTTCCCACATGTGCTGATCATATAGCTATAAGGTACACAAAAGTGATTTCATTGTAGCTATTGTAGTGGCACCTCAAACCACCACGACACTTCTATGAAGTCATTTATTGTCATTTTAATTTCAGTGCCTTAATGAAAACCAATTTAGACAATCCAGCACCAGTAAAATGAGCAGAAACATTAAACTTAGCCTTGAGTGAAAGCCTTGGAGGCAGGCTGTTTAAAAAGCTCTCGTGGGCCTAGTCGTTTCTCATTTGGATTCCTCCTTTGTTTGTTTTCTCCTATGACTGTAATTGGCCTTTTACTGTTTGAAATGAACTAAAATAAAACTGACAACAGCACAGTTTTGCAGGGGGATTGGACCTGTGGCTGTTAGAAGCTGCAGACCTCAAGTAACCTCTTCTTCGTTTTATGCCTCTCTGACGGGTAAAAGGCAAACATCTGCAAATTATATTTTTCAGGGGGGAGGAAGAGATTATTTTTATGCTGTTTTGTTTGTGTTGCCTGTTTATTAACTGAAACACAGACAAGACAGAAAGAATTTTAACAAGGCCATGGAGTTTAGCTAAACACACGACAGCAGATGTAACAAAATCATCAAACCTGCTTTAAGATTTATGGTCTACTATAAATTAACATAGGGCCACAATTATTCCCCTTATACTGTCACAAAGTGACTGAAAGCACTAAAGGGAGCAGGTAGTTTATTTTCTTTCTGTGCGGCCCGGTACCAGATGACCGGTGGTTGGGGACCTCTGCCATAAAGCACACATGCAGATGATGTCACTCATGTTGTTTGCCATCTTAAAGAAAACAACCATTCTGTTTCTCAACTTAAAGTTACAGTGTGCACCTTTTGGAAATCCAGCTAACTGTAGCATAAGACCCAAAGTCAATCCAGCTCATGCATCAAATACTGATGCTGTGTCAAAACCATATATCAAAGCCAAAACCATATATCAAAACTCTTTTGCATTGGCAAGTGACACACAGGGTTTCACCTTTTCTGATCGTTTAGAAGAAGGCACCTCTCTCAAAAAGCTAAAGCAGGGAATATCTCTGCATAGATGCTAGTGGTGGTCTGAGAGTCTGTGTCGCGGGGGTCTTTTTGACAGCACCTCTTCACATTAAGATACTTTAGATCATGCTTTCATTATAAAGAACCACAGAACCTTAATCACTAAGCAGTTTTTGGAGTCTGTAGATATTGGAGATTGTATTTTTGCTTTATAATCTGTAATGTTGTTTGTGTGATTTATGTATAGTTCTGTGACTGTACATGAACCATTTTGTTAAAAGGACTCAACCATGAAATTGAAGGACTGTGTATTGCACAGTGAAAACATCTGTGCATTTTCCCCCTTGTGCTGATGTGTGATAATTTGGACCAAATAAATGTGTCTTTGGTTAAGGTCATAGTTCTTTATCTTCACCTTATTATAGTGAGATTTCAAAGAAAAGCAATGTCTACACTTTAGTGGAAGCAGAAACATAAACTTAATGATTGTTCTTTACGTAGTACTTATGTTAGCAGGTAATGTCCTTACTAAATTAACGGCTCTAGTAATTATTATATTTATATTATTTATATTTATAAATCACAAGTCAGATTTAAGGGGCAACAAATTGTTCCATCCCCCAGTAATGTTTTAAAAGTGATGCATATTCGACGTGTGTTATACTGTACAACTTGTCGGATGTCATGTTAAACGCCGCTAATACTAGAGTGCCGGTACCTGTGTAAACTGAACACTGGAGCATCTTCAAGGGCCCTTTTTTTAAATGCAGTGTAAATGTTGTCTTAAAGAAGGGGTACATTATCACCAATACAGCAGGGTTTCAGTGTAAAAATGGCTATTGATACATTGAAAGTGGCATTTTGAATAATAATGGCGAGTGTAGCTGATGGTTAAGTCAAACCAGAATATTCATTCATTTAACCACTTTATTGATTTATCTGATTTTCATTTAAACATCATTTAAACGTATGTAAATATTTAACGTTTATAAATCTAAACCATGTGTGTGTTCTCACTAATTTTGTCTGAAGCCTGAGCCAGACCATGATAGGAGAGAAAGCAGAGCCAAATACATCTGCTTTACATATGATGTAATGAGGATGTGCAGGAAAATCAGCAGCTGGGTGCCAACTTTCAGGAGTCACAAGATGCTACTTTAGCTCAATGATCACATGAACAGTAACTCCTTGACAGTGTTAGCAAATATTCAATTCAATTCAATTCAATTCAACTTTATTTATATAGTGCCAAATCACAACACAAGTCATCTCAAGGCACTTTACAGTGTAA
>JAUMHL010000003.1:3634009-3694028 GCA_032362345.1 Sandelia bainsii | reverse complement strand
CCAGTCTAGAAGTAACAAATGCATGGACTAGTTTCTCAGCATCACTTTGAGACAGGATGTTTCTAATTTTAGCAATACTCCTAAAGTGGAAGAAGGACGTTCTCGATATGTCTTTTATGTAGGAAGTAAATGATATATCTTGGTCAAAGATGACTCCAAGATTCCTCACAGTAGTAAATAGAAATCTTATTCAGCTATATCAGTTTTCTTTTATTTCCATAGTAGTTTTAAGAACTGGTTCTACACGCCTAAAATGATTCAATCATTATGAACTACTGTTGATTCTACTTCTCTGGAAATGTGGCTGGGGAAAGTTTACCCTTCTCTAAAAAACACACTGCCGATCTGTCCATGCAGTTTTTGAGGCATGATTCAGACTAAACATTTGCAGGGTTTGAAGCAGCTACCCTTATAAGCTACATGTACTTTAATCAATTTCTTTATTAGGGCAAGTGGCTGCAACAACATCAGCAGAACATTGACGCAGTTTATAAAGTGGCTAAAGATATAACAAGACTTAGGGTAAAATAAATAGGGGCTATTTCTGTTCCAAGATGGACTGGGAAGAAAGACACAGATCTGCTCAATAAGATAATTTTTTATTTATGTTTAGTGTTCATGTAAATGTCTAAATATGAGTCTGTTGAGGGAGTTATATATATTTTTTTATTAATTACATACAAAAAAAGAGTCAAAAGTCTTTACCATGATACAAACTGAGCTGAAAACGATGTGTGTTAATCTTGTTCTACAAACTCAGATTACTCTGCTTATACTAATATTAGCATTATACAATTATCATTACATGATTATATTACTCTAATTAAGATAATCATTAAACAGTGTTTATATGATTGGAGTCTCCATAGAAAAGAGAACTCAATTATTAGTGTGCATATTAATGTACTCATTACCTCTGTAAGGGTCTTATTCTTATATGAATTCACACTTCTGCATGTCTATGTGTGTGTTTGTCTTTGTCTGTCTGTGCCAGATAATCACATTAACCAGATTTCTTCACTATTTATTCCACTATTTCTTCACTATGTTGTTGTTGTAAAAAACGTTTAGGCTGACCCTCTATGCACTCACTTATCTATAAATACAACTGCAACTGAAGCTGCTGTCTCAGGTAAAAAGCATCCTCAGCCAGGTGATGACCCACGTTCAAGGCATGTAAATAAAGGACCAGTAATGTTCTTGTGTAGGTAATCTCATTATAATACATAATCAAACTGTCATATTGTTAATGTGACCCTATTTGAATGCTTACCAAAGAAAGACAAACTTGAGGCAACATGTTTGATTTATGCTATATTGTATTGAGTGTAACACAATAGGCTATTGTTGTATTTTATAAGAGAAAGAGCATTTAGGATAAGGACTAAATGCAGTGTTTGAGACGTGTAATGTTATCTCTGGTTGCTGAAGAGAGAAGGGCAGGAGTCGCTTTCACACAGTGTGGAAATACTACACAGTCAACCCAGTCTCCTAAAAATTATGTTCCTATACAAGTAAACTAAAATCACCAATACGTTTCTGTTAACATAATGATCATCTGTTCACAATGAACGTAAATGACAAGTCGCAAATACGCAGATACAAAACATATGAATGTTCACAGGCAACAGATTTTTGTCCGCCAAAATATCTGATCTACAACATCCTGTTTTCTCTTCTGCGAATACATCCAGTATTGCAGTTCAGCATCCAGTGTTATTAAAGTGTTTTGTGGTTAATTTCAGACACTCAAGCAGTGGGTTAAGGTCAGGGAAAGACTGTGAGCTGGGTTAACAGGCAAAAATATAACACACGTGATGTCTGCATTAAACCAAAACACCTTCTTTTGCCTAAACCCAACCTCACGCAGGACTTTAGTTTTGAACTCGGATCTGTGGCTTGTCCTAACCCTAACCCTAACCCTGCACAGTATGCACCTGCCATCCACCCTAACCACCATCCTTGCAACTTGCTCTGTGTTTATAAATGTCCGCACCATTCATTCAAAAAATACATGTTCCACACAACATGGCAATTACGGCAGCCACAAAATGCGGTTCTAGTTTAGTTACAATTTTGCCCCTGTGTTTCAGTTTTGAAATTGTGACTTGTTTCAGACTATCTGGACACAGAGGGTCACTGTTGTAGCCTCATTAATACCACTCTGATCTCCAAAGGAGACGTTCAGAGCTTACAGTATTCTAAAATGTCCACCTGATTTAAAGTATCCCATCATGTAAAAATATGCCTATGAGTCAGCCTTTCCTTACTGCATTTTAAAATCTGAATATGATTCCTATGCACTACAAACTAATCCATATGATCACAGAAGAAAACATAAGTTGAAGCATGGTAGCATCTTCAAAAAGAATTATTAACTTTGTGATAGACAGACGTAGAAGTTTTTTTTTTTTAAGATAATGGGAAATCGTTCTAGCTGAGCCTGAAGGACAAGTGCAGACAAAAAGTAGCACGTGTGCAACAAAGCAAGTCAAGATAACAATTGTAGGATTAAAACTGAAGTCGGAGCTGTATTGAAATCATTTTCTGAAACTGCAAACAGAGCTGAGGATTTCAGAATACCCTCTGGTGTTTGTCAAGTGTGCATACATTTGGGAAAAGACCCAAAAGCTTTCATATGTCAAAGCCACAGATGGACCAAAATCACAGCAGCAACAACATGAACTAAATTGTTTAAATGCTGAGAGAAAAAAAATCCCACAGCATTGAAATATAACTGAGTAAGAAGGAAAGATCATAAGAAATATTTGGCTCCGGTAACGGCGAGGAATGGGAGAGATTAGAGGATTATACCTTCCTGGATGTTACTGATGGATCAAAGATGTGTATACAGAAAGGTAAGCCTTTCAGAAATGAAGAATGCTTATTATTCCTCAACGACGCACACTGATTTATTTTTATGGGATTTCAGAGAGTGTCTGCAGCCAAAGGGTCGTGAAACAGACTCAGTACACTGTACAGAGGGAAAAAACTCTAATTTATGTAAAAACATGCAAAAACTGTAGTAGTGTGGGATTTTAGGAGATCAGCTTGTTATGGTTCAGTCAAAGTTTAGACTTAGACAGGATGACGACGCATTTAGAAAGTGAGATGGAGGGCCAGGCTAACAGAAAGAAACTCTATTTGGTGTACTTTGAACTTTAACATTAACAGTGGTGAACAGCAACTGTGCACGTGTACAACTTACTGTCTTTAAAAACTTCTGTTGTTCGCAATGCAAGAGAGAAATATCAAACTTAAACTTTAAAAGATTTTACATGACAACAGACATGATAAAATACAATGCATAGTTCAAAGATCAAAGCAGTGAATTCCAGGAGTTTTGGCTTATGACCCTTACATAGCTAAAAGCTATATTTAGTTTGGGCCGCGTGCCACTTTTCAGATGTCTATGAGCCAATTCCTGTCCAACCTTCTTAAATGATTACAAAAAATGTCTTTAACAATAGTGGTTATAACTCCTGGCCTCTCACAGATATGCAAAGTGCCCTTTGGCATGAGTATGTGACAGACGGTTTTGACCTTCCCTGACTGGTTAAAGGGGGATGCCTCACTCAAAAGCCTTTACAAGAGAATACCAAGGCACTACTGCCAATGCTGTTCTGTGAATCTATGTCACGGGAGACACTGACAGCACTGCATCCACCACATTACGACAAGTTATAGAGTATAACTCTACCAAAGAGTATTTTAAAAAATGTTATCTACGCTAGCTTAAGTAGGTAGAGAGTATGAATTTTATTTTATTCGTAACAGGGCATTTCCACATTACAACTTTAAAAGTGTGCAACTAATATGAATTCAAAATATTTTTCGAAATGTTAAAACATTTTCCAAAAAATAGGCTGTAATTTGATAGTCTGGTTGTAGACCATCTGTTCTTCAAATAAAAAAGGTGTGAGCAAACACAATGTCAGACTGAAAAATTAAACCTTTTGAAAATGTGTATAAAGTGATGCACAAAGACATTTAGAATATCTCTGGGGCAATATAACAGAGATGTGATACTGTCAGGAGTACGGTGATTCTTCCAACCTTAAAGCTCCTAAAATGGAAATAAAATTGTAAAACTGGAATGTGAGGTTAACATCATTTTAAATGGAAGACCCAGGCTCACAAGTGCAAGGAATCCACCCCAGGAAGTGAGCTAAAACACTGCAGTTTTGTTTGTACTGCCTTCATTTAGTTAGTCATTCCTCCTTTGAAGATACTCCATCATTCCCTACCGTGCATCAAATCCCCTGGTGTCTTATTTTAAAACCCAATTTCCTGTTGTTTACGGTCACATCAATGTCACTCACACCATCAAAGCCTGTAGAATAAACTCAGAACCAATTTCTTTATAAATCCGTCCCATTTCAATAATGTCAAATAGAAAAATAATGTGACTGGGCAAAGCGGAAATATATGAAATGAAAAAAAGAAAAGGAAGAAAAGGAAAACAATAAAACCAGACACTTCTGCAGTAAACACAATGACTGATAGCTACAAAAAGCATTTGTTCCACTGTAGAGGTGGTGACAGCAGTGGTGGAGGCACCTGTAGTGCTCTGTAAATATGCATATTTATGTTGAACAGGAAGACTTCTTCAGCTCACAGATGTCATTTCACCACAAAACCTGCGTCCAACTTCCCATCAAACTCTTAATAAAGACAGAAGTGTTCCTTTGTTCTATCAAAGTGAACCATAATATTTACTCTATGACTCATTCAAAGGTACCAGGAAAGCTCAGACTGATTGAAGTCACAGGGGATGATAACTACATGGACTTCTGCTAACATTCTCATGCAGACCTCTTCAAATATCTCAGGACACAGCTCCATTATCTGTTTTTTTTTTTATTGTGAAATAGGTTCTAGTACTGCTTGTTCAACAACCTAGTCTGCAGCTTCAGCTATTTTCAGATCTGTGTTTGGTTATATCCAGTACAGAATAGCAGAGGAGCAAACGAGAAGCAAAATAACAGAAATCTGGTAAACTAAAGGTAAATAGAGGATTTCCTAGAAGGGCATAAAATAACACAAGGCCAAAAAATATATATATTTCCACATACATTTGATAAAGAAAGTTTCAGAAGAATGGTTGTGTTGCTTTTTGTCATTTATATAAAGAGGCAGACGTTTTCTAACATGAGGACTGAATTTGATTCGTACAGGATTGTTGCTATGAGTTTCTTTGGGCTTCTTGCAATAAGAATCTTACTTAATATTGACAGAATACTGCATAATGCTGAATAAAAGCGACATACTATGCATGACACTTGTGACTTCTACTCTAGACTAATAATTGCAGCAGAAGACATCACCTGGGCAGAATAATGAGGAGACGAAAACTTTCTCATCATGTCTGTCACATCTTTTGCTGGCGTTTTAAGTTGGAATGGCACTCTTTTAATTTTGTTACTTTGCTGTACATTTGTCTGTGGTTTATTGGCACCTGACTAGACAATTAGCCACACCAGTTGTTTATCTGAGGATTTTAAAAAACAAAGTTTATATGAATGAAAAATCTGTAACACAAAGAGTAAAAATTGCCCCGTTCATTGGTTGAGGTGTCTTTTCAGTAGTTTTACTGATGTCTCTTGTGTGGAAATGCTTTTTGGACTTTGGACTAATTTTTTGGGACAGTTAATCTTACCTAATTTATCTAATGTTATCAAACTGTAGCTAATAGATATACACTATATTGCCAAAAGTATTGGGACACTTGCCTTTACACACACATGAACTTTAATGGCTTCAACTCTTCTGGGAAGTCTGTCCACAAAGTTTAGAAGTGTGTTTATAGGAATATTTGACCATTCTTCCAGGAGAGCATTCGGCACTGATGTTGGACGAGAAGGCCTGGCTCACAGCCTCTGCTCTAATTCATCCCAAAGGTTCTATCAGGTTGAGGTCAGGGCTCTGTGCAGGCCACTTTAGTTCCTCCACACCAAACTAGCTCATCCATGTCCTTATGGACCTTGCTTTGTGCACTGGATTCATTGATTTGGAGGGGGTGTCCCAATAGTTTTGGCAATAAAGTATAGTTCATGCTGTCAGTTCACATCTTGTGATACTTCATTTTATAATAGACATTAATATATGTAGTACAATGATTTTATGAGTAAAATCAAAGTAAACCAACACTGTTTCTGCAAACATTTATGCAAAATAATGTAATATCTAAAAATACAACAGTCGAGCAAAAAAAGGAAACAGTGCAGGTTTCCTATTGGGTGCAACTGACACTGAGTTACAAGCAAGATATAGAAACAGTCATGTTTTAAGCACTTAATTTCAACAGGACAGCTAAATACAGTAGCTGTTTGTGAGAGCCAGACTATTTGAATGTAGGTGATCCTGTTCTAATACCAGAGGAATGTGGTGCCTCTTGTTATAGGCATTATGTATTCATTAGTTACTGTATGAATAAGTCGGAGGACACGTAATGTCAGAAAACATCATGCTGAGCTTGGAATCAGTTGATACTTTTTATTACTTTCTATTATTATTAGTATAGACAATAATACTATAGTTTTGCATTCAACGCTTCTTGCATGACAGGTGGTTGACACGCTTCACCTTCCCCGTCTCTAATGAGATGAACAGTTTTAGTAATGTGGAAAATCAACAGCAATCATCTGCAATATTTGTACCTGCACTTGCAAATCTCCAAACGAGTATAATATCTATATTGAATGGCTTACAATGAAGACTTCTTCGCCTCAAATGTCATTTCACATCAAGTTTGCATCAGCTACCCATCACACTCTTAATGAATGAGCAAACTGTTCCTTTGCTCTGTTAAAGTGAACCATGATATTCACACTATGACTCATTCGGAGATGCCAGGAAGGATCAGACTGACTGAAATCACCTGGGATGATAATGGCAACTGAGGTTGATCATTTACAGGGGTGTATACAACTACATGTACTGCTCCTAATCTTTTTCATGTTGACTTTCTATAATGCACTCAGCTACTGTGTGACTGATGAAACCACATCAACGAATACTTTTCCAAGACATGTAGAACATGTACACAGCATGGCTTATATAGGAATAAAGTTTGAAGACTGAAATGGTAGTGCTTTCTTTGGTCTTATTAAATAAGAACCACAGTAAACACAGTTTACAGCTAGTGATGGATGCCCATTTGATAGAGATGTTTTCAGTTTTCTTCCGATACAATCTTGCTACAGATAACAGACTGCTTCCTTGGAATAATTTCTGCCTTGAACAGGAATCAAAAAGGACGTTTAAACCCCTACAGAGAGCGACCAGAGCCTCCTTTCATCTGCAGAACAGATGGAGAGAAGGAAACGAGCGATGAAAACTAAGAGAGGAAGAAAGAGAGAGAGAGGTAGCTCAAGAATCTTGTTCTTGTTAATGTGAGAAAGGAGGTGTGTTGAGTGGGATAAAAGATAACGGGTTTTAGTTTGTGTCTTTGAAAGAGAGGGATGAGAGAAGGAATAATGAAGAGGGAGACAGAAAGAGGTGGCTTGAGAGACAAGCAGGGGAAACATCTTTAATGCAGATTGCAATACAAAGCTCACCTTTGAGGTAAGAACCTGTGTGATGATAAGGAGTGTCTCATAGCTCAGCCTCCTGAGGTGCCCTCGACTAAGACGTTTAATGCATCCATAAATATAACACAGCCCAGCCAAATCCTGTCTCAAGAATTTTATGTTAATACGAGGATTCTTCCATGTCAAACCACTATCATTGGCAAAAAGTTTTAGGAAGATATCTCAGAAAAGTGTGTGGACATTATTTACGAAAACAACAAAAGTGTTTTGTAATAATTTCAAGTACTTGCAGCTATGACTCGCCATGTGGTGTATCTCAAAAGAAATGGACTGTAATGCTGACTGTAAGGTGTCAAAATGATCAAGGTAGCACTTTACATTACAGCTTGAAAATAACAGGATAATATTTTCAAATAATGTTATAATAATGACTAATATTTCATAATAACGTTGGGGATTGATATTTTCTTTAACACATGTGGTAGTTTCTGTATGATACCCATGAAACAGGTGATCTTGCATTTGTTTCATAGTTATTACACAGACACATGATGTTTGGTTTAATCTGATATTACCATGAAATCAAGTAGAAATGTGTAGTTTTTTATTTCCCAGCTCTGTGTCTGATGTCAATCAGCAATGTTGTTATTGTTAACTACCATGGGTTTCTAGGTAAAAAAAGTATATATCCACTGTTAATACCAAGATATAGTATTACTTGTAATAACATGGTAATTACCATGATACTACTTTATTATTTCCACAATATTAGCCCCCATTACCCTGTTATTATAGATCACATTAAAGAACTGTATGTGTGGAATCTTGTACTTAAGAACCACCAATCTTAAAGTAATTAATTCAATCAAGTAAGCAGCCAAACAGTTAAAGACATGCACGTCTGTGAGGCTGTATTTAGGGACAGCATGTTGTAGCATGTAGTAGTTACCATGTTCACACTCTCAGTTTAGTGTGATAACATGCTAACATTTGCTACAAAGCTACCAAAGTAAGTTTGGAATTTTGACCAGGTAATGATACCAGATGAATGTTAGGGAGATCACCAAAGTTATAACTATATATATATATATATGTATATATATATATATAGACAGACGTTAATGTTTATACCACATTTTATGATAATCCCTCCAATATGTCAGCCCTGTCTCCCAAAAATTAAGTTTGTATACGTTTCAGTACAACGTGACAATTACGTTCTACAAAAACGTAATCGGGTCGCAAATACGTTCTCTAGGAAAACGTAATCGGGAATGCAGTTTAGTTGTATACGAACTTAATTTTTGGGAGACAGGGTTGAATATGTTGTCACAAAATTTGACTGAAAAACACATCAACCACAGGGCACCATGAATATCTAGACTGAATTGTGTGCCAATCAACTAAGTAGAAGCTGGAAGTGCTGGAAAAGTCAGAGTTACACAAAGGTACAATGAATGACATTTTCATCCCTAAAGCAGGAGTTATAATACAGTATATAAATTATTAGCTGAAGTCAATGTCAGTTTTTACTGGCAGGGTCTTATTCAGACGTGTTGTGCTTATGCCTGTCAGTCTCTGTAATGTGAAACATTTTCAAGTCTAAAACACCACATATACAGACCTGAAAAGATATGTTGCTACGTACAATTTATTAGTCAATATTTCCTAAAACAAGATTACTCTCTCCACATCAATATTTTAGAATGACTCATAACGTTTTCCCATGCAGGCAAGCAATCATTTTGTCAGAGAAGACATCCTTATTTATTCTTATTTTTTCACTTCGGCTTTCACTTAGAAATTCACCTCTTCAAGCAGCATCTAAATAAAAATGACTCAGCTATAGAAAGATTTATTTGTCCCATATCCTCAAACTAACTGCAAATAATTTAACCTCCATGGTTATTTTAAGTGCATTTGCTTTTACTCCTCTTTGTGTATTTTAAGGTTTTGTTTTAACAGAGTATTTTTCACAGCAAGAAGCTTGTGACTGCCCCTCAGCAAGCATCCAGTGGTAATGAGTGCAGGGTCAAAGATATCACAATGTTGTAGAGATACTAAATGATAGAAATATAAACAAAAAATAAAGCTCAAGGGAGAGGGATTGTTTTTGCCTGTAGATAATGGAATATGTGAGTAAGTAGTAGAGGGTAACACAAGGTGCTTTTGAAGATAAGTTTTAAACCTAGTGTAGATAGGAGAGACTCAGCTTTTCCTTCTGCAGTGGAAAAAAATTCCCATTGGGAGATGAGTCAACTGGTTGAATAGATGAATTCATGTGGCCCAACATGAACATGCTGGTAGGATCACATGTAGCGTGATTTGTTACTAAAGGCTCTTAAGGTTCCAGCTGTATACAGTGTGCAGATTAAAAGTTATGTTAAGACTCAAATTACACAATAATTATTACTGTGTTGTTGCCAGCAAATAAACTGTCTCAGTTTCTGTCTAAAAACTGTAATAACTATTCAATTTGTAGACAAAATGTTTCTTGTTATAGCAACATGTATACATTTATCTCATTAGGAAAACTGTCTCATTACCCTGACATCTTTTACCTTTGGTTTGTCTGTATTAAGCTGGACCACAATCCTTCCCAAAGGACAGCTGCAATAAAAGTAATTTATAGGAGACCGGGTTCAGTAAGAGTAAAAACTCTTTACTTACAAACTTATAAACTGCTTTGTGAATATACAGTGAAACCGAAAATCATTCACAAATGCTGAACATTTCACCAGAGTGGCAAATATGAAACGTGTGTTGGAGAAAAAACATGAAGACTTCACCAAGAGATCTCCAGCCACTGGAGAGACTTGATCGTGTAGACAAATTAAAACAGTCTGAGATGATGACTAACATAATGAATTGTGGGAATAGGTTTTATAGAGAGTATTATTCCACCGAGAACCTTCACCAAGACAAATTTCTGTACATTTATAGTACTCGGAACAAAGTGTCTCTGGTTTTGACTGTAATTATTCAATCAGCTCTGTGATAGTAGCAATTACACAACGTGTTGAACTGCTTGAATACATAAAGATCCTGACAACTAAACATACAGAATTCATAAATATATATAACAGTGACTCAACTGTCATGAAAGCTTTTATCTTGCACCAGTAAGAGTCTAGCATTTACAGTAGAAGCCTTGAAACTAAATGGATCTTTTGTTATTACATGTTTAAAATTGAGTTTTATACAGTTTACAGGCTGCATAAGCAGTTATTAACTAATTTCACCAAGGGCAGGTACAGATAGTAAGTAAATATACTCATATTGGAAACTGATATATCAAATATGCACACAGTCGACTCCCTTCAGACCATGAAGAAAACAACATTTTCTTGATTTAGTTAGGGAGAAAGAAAAAGAAGAAAATGGGAAAAGTAGGACAGGCATTCTAACACAACAACTACTGGGAGAAGACTTGATGAAATGTAAAATGGTAGCAATTAGGTCTAATGTAGATCATCTTTTCTCCCTTTATTCCTTCATTGTTTTTTGGGGGTGCTTTTTTAGTACTTTTATTTGACGGAGCCAGGAAGAATACAGAAGGGACTTGTGCTGCATCATTTTAATCGTAATTGTGATGTCAGCCTATGCAATTATATAACCACAAAAGGCTGCAATTTAATTTAATAACTATGTGAATGTGTGAATATGACAACCTATTATGTTTGTTTGACGTTTGCTTATTATCTACGGAGCGTACGGCGTGGACGAGCAGATCAATGCTGAACTAGTGCCCAGGACAAAAAATGAATGTTATGTTATGACATTTAGAATTCAAGCTCAGTGACACTCAGCAGAGACAGGTACAGTGTGCATGATGGTCAAAGTCCTGACCAGTAGGACAGCTGAAAGCCAGCCTGTAAGCTGAACAAAACAAAACCCAATTACAGATGTGTATGCGAGTATCACACCATATGGCAAGTCCTTATGGAGAAATGAATAAATCACTGATTCCATAACGTGCTACTTGGTCAGAGACAATCACAAATCGCAATATTGTCGTAATATGACTTTTACACCAAATTTGTGCAGCGCTTCAAGGGACCTAGGGAGAATGAAACAGCTGGCCAAGGATGAATGAAAGTGTCATTTGAACCTATGAATTCAATAGAGGCAGAATATGTAAACTGAAGAATGCAATGAACGTGGCTACGGCTGCAAACTGGGGTGCATTTATTAATGGAAAAAGAATTCAGCTATATTTTGGTGCCAGCTTTAATCTGGCTGGAGGCAGAGAGAGAGATGAGGGGTGGTTAATACAACATGTGACACACAATGAATTAAACATGAAATAAGAACTGAATTCTTTCAAAACATCTCACTGACCCTCATCACAAAATATGAGCTGATTTTGTTGCAGGAGATTAATTAAAAACAGGTACTTCTGTGTGATGGTTTAATTTCAAAAAGGTATTCTAGTAACTGTGTCTGTTTTACTGTGTCCAGTATTGTGTAATATGTCTTAAACACTGATTAAAATGGAGATCTAAACTGGCAGTATCTACTGGTGTGCTTTCAATTTATTTTTAAAGCTGCAGTCTGAGGTTGGTTTACCACACCTGATCAGCCTGATAGTCACATCATAATTTACTGTACTTTGTAGTGTCTTCAATCCAGGGTATAAGCATAAAACATCAACAGTAGATGATGCTCAGTAGCACTGACTGGAGTCGGAAGCTTTAGTAGCATAGTTTGTGTAGGTTTGGAAGATTTAAAAGGTTAGCCATCACTGACCAAAAACAGGACTTCTTCCTAGTGAACGTCCGCCTTTACACAACATAAACTGAAGCCATGGAGATAGAGAATAATGGTGAGATAAACACAGAAAAAACAGCAAAGATGACACAAAAGGCAGGTAAGTCCAATACGTTTTAACACTCACCACTATAGTGATGATTCAAAGCTGTTGGTGAGTTAATTTGATACTGCCCCACTGGCTATGTGCAGGATTGTATCTTACATACATGTAGTGTTAATTTCTGATGATGTGCACAACTGATGCTCCAAATTATTGCAGGCTAAGGGAGGGTGCCATGTTGCGTAAGCGACTGTGCAGTTAACAGCAAGTACTGCATAATCCCATCTTTACCACTCCATAAATTGCTCATAGAAACTGTAAATCTGAAGACCAACTCAATACAAAATCCAATCATTTTAGTTATCTTTTTTAATCAATTAATTAATTCAAAGAATTAATTTGTTTCTTACAAAGCTTACAACAGATTGTAACTGGCAATACTGTTAAATAGCACGATACCTATAACTAATATCAGAAACTTTTGTAATTTGTGTTCCATTTATTTGATTTAAACTGTTTGTTTATTGGTCTTGAAAGAGAAAAACGAATATATTTCAAATTCCAAAAAGAAAGGATACTGCTGTGTTCATGCAATATCAGCAAAGTGAGAACATGAACACCTATTTTTCCCACCCATAAAAGAAACTCCAGTGACATTGGTATTGAGCAGTAACTCCTGTAGATAAGTTAAGATCAACTTGTTCTACAGAGCTTTGAAATTTCTCAAATAATACATCTTAAGTATAGGAGAGATCACAACTCCTCAATCTTTTGGCCACAGGCAGAAAAAAATGATCTCATTGAAATTCAAAAAATCCTGAAAAGATAACAACACTTCTGTGAACTTTAACTGCGTCTCAAGGAAGATCAGCTTTGACAGATAAGAGCCATGTAAAGAAATCTGAGCTAGTCTCCTGCAGTGACTGTAATATTTTAGGAGTTTAAATTATTGAATTTGTGACTATATGTAACACTTCTTACTCTCTTTTTCTGCCACTCCGTTGTATTTCCGCGAGCGCAAAATGTACAAAATCACTGCAGAACTGTGAAGCAGATATAAACTTGATATATACCGCACAAGTGTGAAATTATGCTAATTGCTGCTGAAAAATCTCATCACTAATGTTCTGAAAAGTGCAAATAAATGAAGTGTAAACATACCTGCAGACACACACATAATATTCAAAATAAACCCCACGCAGGCATTAAGTTTGTCTCTAAAATAAAACAGTGTATATTTGTGTGCTAATTACACAGAGACTGCAAATGCACATACACACACACACCTCTTCAGCTGTCAAACCTGCATCCTGCAGTAAAAAATTGAATAAGAAATTGAATTGTTCACTTTCTTGCTGAGTATTAGACGAGAAGATTTGCACCACTTTCTGATCTGTGGTGTCAGTTGAGCATAGTAGTAAAGGGCCTGCACTTTTATCGCATTTTTCTTCCTTGTCGTTACCCAAAGGATCAAACCACCACCCGCTTTAGTTCCTTAGCCTCAAACTTTGCACCTGCCACAGGTGCAGTAGTGCCCCCAGTGGGTGCCCAAGAAACGTCAGGTTGTGAAAGGATGTCTGGCTGCAGTCAAACACGGCCACAAAGGCCTCATGATCTAAGAATGCTTTTCCAGGAGCTCTCGGGTGAAAATGACAAAACCTTGAAAAAAAAGCCAAAAGTGTGCTGGCTGCTCAACTGCTTCATCACTTGTTTACCACTATCGCAGAGTATAAAAGGCTTGATTTCAAAGAGAACTTCTTGTCCTGCCAATGTGACATGTTCACACGTTTTCAGAACAATGTGTACTTCATGCTCTAGGTCACCATGTGCAGTTTCCTCACCACGACTGACCAGTGCAGATAAACTGTAGGTCAGAGCCAACTTTCCTCATCTGGGTGAGGTATTTTTATACAGTGTTATTTATTATAAGTGTTATTAAATTGGAGTTAATACATTTATCTTCATCGCCTTCAAATTAATCTCTTCAGGCACGTAGTCAGTTCATTGATGATCATCTATTGTGCTACTGAGCATGTGAGGATGTGCAAGGCTCACACTGAGAACTGCTTCATGGACCTTCGGTATCTGGAGGACCCTGACTGGGTCATGGAGATTTTCCAGGTGGCTCTCTTTTAAGAGGAGGTTGCTATCCAGGAGCATCTCATTGACTGACAAAATGATGAGGACGCACAGGCGACATTTCACACAGTGAGCTGGCATGTTTCTTTACATGGTGGGAACGGGCCCAGCTTTCGCTCCTTGCTTTTCTCATCTCATGTCTCACTGAGTGTGACTTCAGCCAAATACTTTACATGCAGTCAGTGTACTGAAACTAACTAAATATGCTAGCCTCAGGTGCACTCAGGCTCAAGTTAACATTCCTTTGTCCATTCATAAAGAAGTTAGCAACAAATCACCAGGCAGTGCTCCCACTAATGTGTCTGCACACTGAAGACTCTCCTCTGGGTAATATAATGCCAGCAGGCTTTGGCTAGATTTTCAAATATTGATTTTAATTGTTCATCTTAGTTCAAAATGTAATGGAAACTTAAGGATAACTGCCTTCAGTATATGCAGTATTTGTCACCAAGAACTTAGAGCATCTTTACAAGGCAACACAAGAGTATTGCAATAAAGGCCTGAATGCCCTATAAGCCTTGGCGCTTATGAACTTTCCAAGAAATGTTTCTAACAACACACAAGCTTAGCACACACACGTGCACCCACACACAAAAATATGTTTTCTCTCTCTTGACAAACAGTGATTTAGTCATTTAGCAGTGAAACACAATCCCCATTCGTCTCACTTTCCCCCTGCAGGAAAAATACCACGGCAACCAAAGATCTGGCTGGTCATCAGCTCTGACCTGACAGATGGGGATGGAGGTTTCTCGCGGCGAGGTGTACAGTTGTGATAACGAAGGAGAAAACATGAGCTAAAAATGACAAAATCTGACATCTTCCCAAAGATTTGGATCTCAGCGTATCTGCCTTTACAAAAAAAGTGTCAGGTAGCACTTATTCGAGCCAAAAATGAGACATCTATTATTTGACAGTTTCCACACAAACTGTATTTCTTTCTCTTAAAGAAATATTAGGCAATTTATGTGTTTGGCAGTAAAATGAAACCAAGCTCTCCAAGCTAATTGCCCTGGAGTTTACAGGTACTGAAGAGCTTGGAAGTCGCTTTGGATAAAAGCATCTGCCAAGTAAAGTAAAGTAAAGTAAAGAGCAAATTTTCTGTTTTATCACCACACAAAATATATTTGAAGTTGAAACATAGCCTGTACACTTGAGAGCCTGAAATGCTCATTTATTCACATGATTTTCAAAGCCTTAAACTTTTATAGGTTATTTTTGTCATGGATATAGCATCAGGTGAAGTGTACATATTCCCTTGGGTCTGCAGGTTTGCAATTAATTCTTGTTTCTATCCTTTAATCAATATAAAAAAACTGTTAACATTTTCTTCTCTCTGCTAGTCCGTTAAAGTGGTAAAAGGATTATTTGACAGATTTGATACTGAATTTATTCAAGTGTTTTTTCTTCTCATGTGGTGGTTTTCACTCTCAGCTGGGCTGTTGTCCAACACACCAAGGTTTTGCAGTATAAAATAAACATCTGTTTTTGTAAGTGTTGTAATCATTTCAGTCACAAAGCCCGATTTTCACTGGAAGAAGAGAGGTAGAAAAAAAATCTACCCGTGGGGGAAGATAACCTCACTTGTTTCCATGCAGTTCCACTTATTTAAAGAGTTTAAAATTTTCCTGAAATGAGTCACATCTATTATAAACTAAATAAATGATCTTGCTTCACCACAAAGCTGAGATAAAAAGTTGTTTTGCTTTGAATAATTATTACAATTTGTGGTTTTCCCCACTTAAATTAAGAATTAGAAGAATTAAGAGCAAGATTACATACCTGATAGATGCAAATGTTCCTCTGCAGATGTTTCAGAGTGAGAAGATGTTTTATTTTTACGTGATAACTGTTGTAGGAGATTTTTATAAGATAAATTAAAAAGCGTGAACAGAATTTATTGGTGTTGACAATATTGAGTCAAGTTTGCAATACTTGAAATCTGAATTAAAAAGTACTGGATTGATGACAATCAAGAACTCAAAATTTCATGCTCTGCTACATGTAGCACATAACAGGAGTTCCAGTGTTTACTGCAGCCACAAATGTTGCAATCATTTTTAAACCTCTGCTGTTTGAGAACAAATCTATATCACAAGGCTTTCTCATGTTTTTGGGTTGATCCTTGGACAGATCAAGGTCCACATGGCTGAGACAACTGCATGGACTGGGTTTGTATATTTTGTTTACAAAAATCAAGGCCATCTATACCGTATAGCTAGAAAAAACAAAACGTGCCTTACTGAATATTTTTAAAGTTCAGATACTTTCAGGATCTTCAAGATTGGTGACAACTCTGGTTATCTGGAGTTATTTTATTTCTATAGCTAAACTTCAGTTTTTCTCTAATAGCTTTGTATGTGTAGGTGTGCATACTTTGATCTGAGTTTCGAATTAATTACTGAATTTACAATCAGTGCAAAGATTTTGGTCAAACATGTGAGGAGTCTGCATTTTCAAATCTACAATTCAGAAAAGTTGTCAACTTTGGATTGGAGCTGTCACAATTTGCTTTTTAATCATCATCAATCAGTCAGTTCACAGAAAAGTAACTGCAAATACTTTTGATTTTCATTGATTTAGCAAAACAAAAATAGCCAATATTGACTGGTTCCTATAACCACAACTGACAGTTATAGTAACCAGTGTAAAACCAATGGTTAGATGATATAGGGAGTCATTTCACCAAATCTACACATCAAAACCTGAATCCAGGTGATACAGAGTAATACTGGATCTGAAAAAAAAGTTGTATGCAGCTTTTTGTGGATCTAGCATAAAGTGAGTGAAACTTATAAATCACCTCAATTGAAGACCATCAAGATTCTTAGCCATCCAGGGGAGGTTATCTGAAGATTCAGCCATGGCGATTGGACTTCTTTTGTGTTAGGTCTCCCCAATTGCCATGACTGAACTTCTAGAGAACCTCAAGTGACTCACTTGATTTAGTCTGAAAACTAAACAAAATCTGAGGATGTGGAGAATAAGCAAATTTTGCTTGAGATCCGAAGGCTACATCAGCAGCTACTAGAATAACAACCGAATCTCCAAACTGTTGGCATTAGAGTTGCAATGTGAGTAATGCATCTTCTATTCCTGTGGGCGAACTTCACTCTGTGTTTCGTTCTCGCTTATACCATCCTTGATTATGTGATGACTCAATCTCTTCTTCTTCACCTTGTCAGATGATGTCATGGTGTGTTGCAGAAAATGTTGAGCCATGACCAACTTTCTCTGATCTAAGGGGCTGTGTCGTGCTGGAACCCCACCAAGGTTTAATCCCCAATGCTTTTTCCCCCCACACATAGTGAATCTCTCTCTGAACAAGGCCTTAGGCTTAAGGGTCATGTTTTAAAACAGAAGAATGTCTGGTTGTGCTGCATTGATTTTAATACAAAAAAAAACTGTGCAGCATGCATGGTTTGATCACATAAGATGACAATTCTCTAAATGCTGTCGTTAAACATATTCAAAGTCACCTTCTTCTGCCTTGTGCACTTGCCAATGTGTAACTATTAGCTTCCAAAGACAAAACGCAGAGTGAGCTCTGCGAGGTCTTGTCCTTTAGGGTTTCACATTTAGGATTAATCAGACATCTGAAATTACATTTGGGTTCACAAAAGGTCAACAGCAATATTACTTCTAAAACCAGTGAAGTGAAGCCAGAATAGGTGAGATGCAGTTTCCTCTGTTGGCACCACATAAAATCAGAACCGTTTCCTGCGCAAGTTGAAACGTCAAAGAGACTTTTGATACAGACGGTACAAAGACAGTTTGGGTCACCTATGCAGCAGGAAGTAAAAGCCTTCATCTCTCCTACAAAAAGATACACAAAATGGCCCTATAAAAGTCCGCTTGTCTGAGCATCAATGTTAAGGTCACCATCAAAGATGATGTCTAGGATCTCGAGCTGCCAACATTATATCAACTGACACAGTCACACAGCTACAGTATATTCATTCTGAATCAAGTTAATAACTGAGTTGTTTGGAATTCTTGATTTCAGGGACAGAGACAAAGCACAGGATACAAAAGGCTCTTTAAATACAGTTCACTAAAGAGACTCCAGGACTTTTAAGTCAATTGAAAATCCATTTTTGAAGTTTGAAATGACTCAATAGAAGATGACTTTTTATTCTCGTGAGAGGAAAGGCTGCAGAGCACCACTCACACTGAAGGGCTTAGTGAACACAGGGGCCTGATGGTGGATGAAGGTTGAAACAAGGAGAACAAAAAATGTTTCCTTGATACTGGGACTGAAATTCATTTTGGTGAAACCAAATGACTACTTTTCTATTTTCTTTAGTGAATACACTGACAGATTGGCACAAAGACACACAGGCTTAACTAAAAGTGTTTTTAAGTGTGTAACGTTAATTATACATTGAACAGAAATGGAGCAACTGCTAACAAGTTTCAATTTGAAATCCTTGAAGGTGATTTGTCAACATTGTGTTAACAGCTTTAGCTCAGGTGTGGCCAAATATCAGTTAGTGCATGTTTACAATATATTTTCTCCATTTCTGTAGATAAGACCCTGAATAAATACTTAAGAGCAATGATTCCAAACCACTTGTTTCCCAAAGGATACTTCTACAGTGAATACCTGGGTCAGCTAATTAGAAAAATAAAAGGATGACAACTTGATAAAAATGAAAATCTATATCAACAAACACGTGTTTATAAATAACTAATGAACTACCAGCTAAAAAAGGCCAGCTGGAGAGGACACACCTAGCACCCATCTGAGTCATCACATACTGTGCTCGACATTGCATGAAAACGAGTTAGCAAGGGAGCAGAGGACAGATAACTAACGCTGACATGGTTCAAACACATAACTTTTGCCATTTCAAGTACAATTCTGCTCAAAAAACATTCAAAAGAACATATTGGAACGTGGCTTGTGGTGCCAATAAAGGAATCAATAAATATGGAAGCAGTTTAGACAAAAAAAGTGTTGGTGTGCCTCCATCTTGAATCTCCACACCATGAAAAAAAAATTAAACAGGTGAAAAAAGGCATTTTAAATGAATGGCCATTCACAAGAACATGCATACCCCAAACCTGAAATAACCTGGACCAAAACAAAAAAGCCATGACGAATTACATCTCTAAGTATAGCACAGTACACTGCAGGAGCAGCACAGAGGGAACTGAGGGAGGTATCCTGAGAAACAGGAAAGCAGGACAGCGCTGTGTTAAGTAAATTGGTTACAGTGTACAATGAAACCTCTTCTAACCACTGTTGTTAGGAGGAAACTTCATCTAGAGTCTCAGCTGGCCTGGCAGCGGCTCGGCTTTAACTTGATTAACCACAATAACTGAGCTTAATAACTAATAGACCTCTTCCTCCACCTTGTTCCTCCTCTCTCTTTTACTCCACTCTAGCCTGTTCCTCTTCCTCTTTTTCTATCTTGCCGTCTTCCTCCTTCTTCAGAGAGAAGCAGAGAGATAATGCGGAACACTTTCATGCCTTTTGCTGAATTAAACATAGAGAGAACAGCTTGTACTGGGTGCTAACACTGAAGCAAAGAGAGAGTGGATAGGAAAAAGGAGAATATATACAATTCTGCCCCTGAAGTGCTGCTGAACATTTCTTTACAATTAAAAAGATCTGTCGCAGATAGACTGCGCTGAGGAAAGCTAAACAGGACAGCCATTTTTCCATTAATTGGCTGGGTTGATAAGGGCTGTCAGTTGTCGTTTGGTGGAAATGGCTAATCACCAAGCAGAGAGGTGGCACAGCATTCAAAAATACTCCTCTGAGGCTTTAAACCCACCTCCAGCTTTCATTGTCAGAACTGTAAATCCCATCTTGCCAATCTCTTATTCCTCTTACACACTCTGTCATCTTTACGCTGCAGCCAACCAATTGGGCTCTATGAGTAACAAATCTGCCCATCTCTAAGTCCGGGCTCGGTGCTGAATAATTGACAGTGTTTCAAACATTTTCAGTCTCAGGTGGTTTACAAAAAAACCCCAAAAAAACAAAAACCTGGTGATGTCTTCTCATCTTCTCTACAGGGGCCTAGGTTTCAGTTTCTGTTCTGCCTCTATTCTCTTTTAACTCACTATATCTCTGATCTGAGAAGAGAAAGTCTGCCTTTCTCTCCCCTCTCTCCCGGCCTATTTGGTATTCCCCAGATGGAGCACCAAGCTACCACGCTCATCCTCCATCCTCCCTTCCCTCTGTTCCACTCTCTTTCCCTCTGACAGAGCCAAGTGGCCTGTTACAGACTCCTCTGCTTGGCATGGGTGCCACACTCACAACAGCAAGGACAAGACTTTACAGGGGTCGCGATTAGGACCTCAACCTCCGGGCGCACACGCCATGTGAGGCAGGGCAGCAGGCTAAAGATCAGAAAGGGAAGCTCGTAACTAGCATGACCCCATTATCGGCTCGTAGAACAGGCTGCTCAGACGGCCTTTTTCACTTGCTATAAAAATGGCAATTCAAGAATGTAATTATATGATATTTTACAATGATTAAATATTTTTCATTGTCATCAAAGATAAATAATCTTGTCAAGCATCATTTAAAGTAGTTCATTAGTTTCAAGGTTGCATTTTAACATTCTTGTGAAGTTCCTCGACATAAAGAAACTGAAGAATTCATTAAAGTTTTCAGATATTTCTCTGTGGTCCTTTTTTTAAACTGTTCTACTAAACTGAGCTCATGAAAAGATCAAGCACAATTATCATGAACTTCATGAAGTTTTACCACTTAAATCTTATAAGTCTTTATACTTCAGATATGTCTGATATGTTGAACAATGGCCTGAAATATTTATCTTATCATGCTTATTCCATTTACAGATTTTGTCTGTAATCCCCAGAGAGCACATTTATCCAGATTACACACTATTTTACTTGTTTGAAGATGTTGTTTTGGCAAATGAAGGCTCTAAACTCTTTGGCCCTGTCTATGAGGATACGCTATCCTGAAAAGGAAAAACATGTTAATAGTAGGTGTGAGTGCGTCCCGAATGCAATTTCATCAGAGACCACATCTGGAGATGATCTACCTCTTATTGTGATCAGAACACAGCCAGAGGAAAATCTAATCTGTAGAGCATGACCAAAATCCACCCAAGTTGAAATGTCATCTAATTCTGCATCTTCCTTCTAGCGTAAATAAGTCTGGTAACACTATAAGTAGCAGTAGCTACAGAGTATTCAGTTACAAAAAATGATTTAAAAATGAATGTCATCCACGGCACCGTTTCCCTCCAGCAGGACACACCAGGAGTAAACGCATGAGCCACTGAATTGCATAATCCAGATAATCTATCCAGTTAAAGCTCACGTCTATAAAGTGTTATGTAACAGGAAGCTTCCAGGTGTGACTGTGTGTATACGTTTGAACTTGAGGGAAGTTGTTGTGACAAAGGGAGTTTACTTCCCTGTAAGTTAGCAGAACTTAAAACACATCCTCTAGCAGATCTGTTGGCAGGGCTAAATATCCCACAGAAGGTGAACTCTACTCCGCTGTGCTGAGGAAAAAAAAGAGATGTGAGAGTCTGGTATTTATAGACTGATAACCCAGCTCTGCTTAATTAATTACCAGTTTTTCCACAGAGAATTGTTTCAAAATTGTTTTTTTTATTGAAAATGGGTTGTGCAAAAACAAAAGTTATGACTGATGATGAGTTTTCTCACTAAGGGTACATGCACACTACAAGAATCTGGGACTAATTAGGCGCCAAAGTTGTGATCACAGTCAACTGTTTAAAATTATAGTGCCGCAAGAAACCCCTGGAGACAAGATGTGCTGATGCATACAAATGCAATGGCCAAATACTGCACGGGGTAAATGTGGTGGAGAGCGATGAAACTGAGTGCCTCCAAAAAGTCAGAGGTTTTATATTTAGTGGGAAAATTTTTAAGTCTAATGAGAAAATATATTTTCCATGTAGCACAATTATTGTAAGCATCTTCATATTGTAGTTGAGATTGGAAAACTGACACAACACCATATTGTTTCTATCTTAATGAAACTCAAACAAAACTTCTCTTTTTCTGTCACCGAGGACTAAAAGCCTGAATCTTAGAGCATGCATGCACCCTGTGAAGTTGATAACAAACTTCAATACTTTGATCCAAACTGCAGTGATATAATAAACACGTCTTACAACATGTGACATGTGGCAACAGAAGTTACAGAATGGCTGTTTCTCAGTTACTTTGACATTAATTGGCAACCTGTCGAAAAACACTATGAACCGTGATGAAATGTTTCCACTGAAATGTATTGTAACATTGCAAATATAACTGTTTAATTTACAGAGTAACAGATTCCACAGTGTATAATGTTCAACAACAATCAACATCAATGGACCTGCTAAGAACTAATTGGGGATAAACAGCAGAGTTAAACTGGCTTCTTCAGAACTTCTTCAACTTATTGAAGTTTTGAATTTCAGACTTGAAATATCTCAGCTTTCAACACATAGAAACATCTGTTTTCAGATCTTAAATCCACAGGATAGTGTAATTACAATACATTTTGGGTAATCCTATGTGAATTATTATCGCAATAAAAGCTAAAAATGTTGTGAGAAATGACTAAATTAAATGGAAAAAAGATTTATAATGTATAATGTGTTTAGACTTTTTGCAAACAGGTCTGTTTATCTACTTAAAATGCACTGACCTTTCCAGTGTTAAAGATCATCACGGTCCTAAAAGATTCCCTTTTCAAATCCATTCTCATAAATATTAGTTGACATTTACAACATCCTCAAAATACTATTCGATGAAACAATTGTTAAATTGTTCAGATTACCATACTGTTTCATTTTTCTCAAGGTACTCTTGACTGCAAAATGACTCAAGCCCTTTTACACACGCACACACACACACACATCACACAATTGCATTCTACGTCTGATGTAACTATGTGGTTGTGATGTGATGTTTGAAAAGCAGAATATGTTCTCAGTTCAGCTGCTGAAGCATGTAGCACCAGTCTAGTTTGTTGTTCTTCTATTACTCCTTACAAGAATCCCTTGTTCAGTTCATTTCTTTGTTACTTTACCAGGATCCCTATAAATCTTTGCTTGTGTTGCAAAGCTTTCCTTGGCCAGAGAGAGGATAATAATTCAAGAACTCATTTAAAAAAACCTGTTCATTTAATGCTCTGAAAAAAAAAGATGAGAATCAATAAGGCATGTGTGTTCCAAGAAACATGAGTGCTATGTCTCAGTTTCTAGCTCTTACTATGCATTAGCAAATGTGTTGCAAAAATATCCATTTGAACAAGTTTAATTAAATGTAGAGTCTCCAACTCATTAAATTTTAAATTGCATTTTTTTCCAATCTACCTGAACAATGTTCCATTATCTTAATGTTTAGATCTCTCACATTGTGAGCAAATGTCAAATTTTAAGCACAATATCACCTGTGTTTTTAATACAGTTTAGTGTTGTATAGGAAAATAAAGATTTGAGCTTGGGATTTCATTTAGCTTGCTGACACTTCTTTTGAAATGTGTCGTGGACTATGTCTTTTTGTCCAATCAGAATATAGAACATGGAATAATCTGGTACATAGCCTAAGAACATTTTGCGGGACATGGAAAATGAATACATGAAATACAGCAGCCTCCAACAAAGCCGGTGAATATTTTGCCTCATTGAATGCGACCCAGATAGGAATATAAATACGAGTTATCCCCTTCTCCCTGCACACAGTCATTGCGGCACTCGTAAGCCGCCCATTATGTAAATAAAGAAAGAGCAGAATGAGAGAAGGATGTAATGTGTGTGGGACAGAGCGTTAGAAAAATATATAAATGGTGCAGGATGCATGTGGACCAGACAAAAAATTGATAGGAGGAAGGGGGAGGCAGACAAAATGAAACAAAGAAAGAGGAAATACAGAGAAAGTGAGCAGAAAATAGAGTTGGAAACAAAGAAAAGCACATCTTTTTTTACCCATTAAATGAGTCATTACAGACCCAATGTGGAACTGTGTGAAACTCCCAAGGCTCCTGGTGCGTCTTTTCCAAAGCGAGATCAACACCATTACACAACAGTAACAACAACAACAATAACATCTACAACAACAATAATAACAACAACTGTGCTACAGTGACAAGGCGCCCAATATATCGATGTTGCACATCATTAACACCACAGCCAGCCACACATTAGCACACACTGTTAAGTCTGTTACGTAACTCAGTTTAGTGGCCCTCGCTTCAGTGGCACCCTTCAGAAAAACCAAGTGGTGTCACAGGGTGGGGGCAGGAACTCGAGTTACCCTACTCCCCAAAAAAGTTGTCGCTGTGATGAAGAGAAACTCTATTGTTGATACCAGGATGATGAGTTTGGCCTTTTCAAGTTTTAAAATGATTCAGGTTGAGTTTCAGGCATGTCAGAAGAGCTGGAGTCAGCAGGACAACGGCAGCGTCCACAGAAACCATTTGGATAGTTTCATGTAGAGATGAACATGTTGATTAAAGTTTTCTTCTCTTATTTTGAATCAGGAAGGCAATTTTGAATAGTGGTGATTTGAGAATAGTGGTTATAGTGTTGGCAGTTTTGCAGATTATGTTTTCTTTTAAGGTATAAAATACAAACAATGTAGTCACTCAGCACATAATCACACTTGCAAAGCTGAAGAAACAAGAACATAGCAATAAGCTGCATCACATCAGAGTTGCTGTGGTTTGCTCTGCGGTATTTTTTTTTCTTCATTTTGTCATATTTGGCTGACACTGAATAAACTCTGTCTCCATGATACAGTTACACACAGTCACATATTGCCACCACAAATTTCCCTTCACCAGCTACACAACAACGTCACTTTGTTTCCTTTGATTCTTTTCTAAATCCTCTTTTTATAAAAATTATAGGCTACAGTCAAGCACAGAGGATAATTGATGGTATCTCTTTGATCAGGTTGAATATTAAGCGGGTGGGTGTTTAGCTGATGGAGGCAATTTTAATTTATTTGGTGGCAAAGGGGGCTGGTTTGGACTCCCCCTTCCTCCACCATATATCCTCTCCCTATTTTCAGCCCTCGACTTTCTTTTCCTCTCCTCCTGGCTCAAACATAGATGGCAGTCCGGGAAATGACAGAGCCATCTCTCTGAGACTCCATGTCGTCGTCAAGGTACACATCCATTTCTTCTTCGCTGCCATGGCCTCTGCGGACGTGATAAGCTGGGGGTAGCATGTTCCCACCTCCTCCGACGCCTCCAAACCTATCATATCGCTCCTCTTCGTCTTCCATGCTGTCATCCAGGTCGAACTTCCTCCTCTCAGCTTCGCCCATGTCCCCACTTCCCAGAATATCATGGGAAGAAGGGGCGTTGCCGGTTGAGGCGTGGTGAAGGTGATGGTGGTGAAAGTCGTTAGCTTTTTCCGTCAGCGTCCCAGTGGCATCACAGCCCTCTCGATACGTGTAGATGGGCCCATTGTTGTTCGCACTGGTACCATTCTTGCTGCTGTTGTTGCCAGAGCCACTGAAGAGCAGACGGGCTTTGTTACCATAGTCTCCACCATTGCTGCCACCGCTGCCTGTTGCTATAGAGTCCCCACTGGTGGGGTACCCACGCCTCTGCTGCCGGCGGCTGCGAGTCAGGAGCACAGTAATAAGTGCGATGACCAAAATCAGGGCCAGAAGGGAGCCGATCACGGCGCCTGCCACAACTCCAGCACTGGATGGATCCTCCAAGGCTTCTGCAGAAGGGATGGAGGGGTTGGAAGGAGGGATGGAAAAATGGGTAGAAAAAAAGAAAAAGGAAGGAATTGATGGCTGATTTTAAGGAAGTCAGCTCAGTTTTGAGGAGGTATTCACTGTCCTTCTTGTTTTGTAAGTGTGTTGTAGTGATAATAGTAGTGTCTTCTTCTACGTGTGTTACAATCCTCTTACAAGTGTGTAGTAATGTCCTTCTCAGTGTAATCCCTTGGTGAGGGTGCAGTCAGTCATTGCTGGGATCAGTCTGAATGGGACTCATTCATTCTCTCCCAGCAGCTCCTTGCACTGAATTTTTCAGACATTTTGCTGCTGGCACTTCAGGTTTTGCTGCCCCACCCACCTTTGCCAGCTGGGGAGAAGCCTCTACTACTGTACTGGTCCTCTGATCTATACTTCATGTTGGTGTGAGCCAAGTTTGCCTCTCCACTCTTGTTTCAGTCGAAGATTGAAACAAAAATATGAGATGAGTTTCTAGCATTAGCAAAAAGCAGTTTGTTTTGCACTTTGTGCCGTCAACGGCACAGGTTGCAGGTATCGGCACAGCAGAGCAACACAAACAGACACACAGAACAGACAAGAAGAGGGGTTATTTTAAGAGGGTCAGTGGAAAGTCGCCACAATGTTCAAGCTCTCCCATTTTTACCACCTATTTTCTTCCCAGCCTCCTAAGTATACCCTCTTCTCATGCTCTCTTCTTTCTCGTCTTGCCACCCTTTGCCCCCATGCTTCTCTTATTGGTCACCTAGTCAAACCACAGGCAGAGTGATCGCCTGCTGTCAACCCACATCCAAATCCAGATCTCACTGATCAGCAGCACACAAAGGTAAAAAGGTTCACACTGTGGAGCAAGACTCATGCCAGGACATTTGAGAGGATTCTCTGCAGGAATATGAGAGAGAAAAGAAGTCTGGCTCACATATTGTAGGATTTGTATGAGTGGATTCATGCTGGGCCAAAAAGAGGAAAAAAAGAAAGTGTCAAACTGGGCAAAGACAAGCAGTGAGCCTATAGTGCAGAACTGCACAAGGCCAACTAATGTTTTTTTTTTCTTTTTGTGAATTACATGCTGATTTTTCTTTGGGGTACAGCAAGGGCAGTGAAATGCAGAACAGCAGGGGAATCTGAACCCCTTCCTGTCTTATGCAAATAACAGCAAGGTTTTGCCAGCACTCCTGGCAAACACAGCAGTCAATGCCAATCAAACAATCTGTGCTTGGCTGCAATGAGCACTGTGTAGGGTTACGTGCCAGGGCAATACCAGTGAGGGAATTTTTCTTTCTTTCACGGTGGACATCAAATAATGATGATATGATGCTGGCAAGTATGAGTAATGCTAGCAAAACCATTGTGTGTGTGTGTGTGTGTGTGTGTGTGTGTGGGGGGGGGCTGGGAAGAGACCTTTGGTAGTAAGAGGAGAACAGAGCAGAGGAGAGCAGAGTTAAGAGGAGAGGTCTCAATTTGATTTCAAACACTCTCTAGATCTATTTTCACATGGGATACAGGAGGGTTATGCCAGGGTTAGACAGACGGGTTGGGCGAATGAGGCGGGACTCTGGGGACGGGATATGATGTCTAAATTAGGGGACAGTGTCTGGTGATATCCAATTGAAGTGACAGAAGGCATTAAGGATGATGAATCCAACTTTCCCTGTCCTAGTTTTCTCTCTCTGCAAACTTACAGACTGGCATGGAAACACAACATGCGGGCCAAAATGTTATTTATATTTATTGTCCCATTTATATTTTAAGCATTAGTGCCATTTATCAAGTGCCTGAGTGAGAGACAGCTGAATAATGGCCTTGTGTGGAAGGTCTTCGGTAGCTGTCATCCTTCTCTTAATCAAGTACTTAAAATCTATTATGCTGTATAGGCTATAAAGAACAATGTTCCTACAAAGGCTCATTAAAGCTGGCAATCTCATTTTTCAAAAAATATCAGGTCACATGCAGGAGAAGCATGATTTTCTCTCAAAAACCAAAGTTGCGTGCTGATGACTGATAACTTAAACCCAAACAATCTTGTGTAAAGGAACTTGGTTACCAGTGTGATGACTGACGGGGAGCTGTCTCCTCTTTGTGTTAGTAAAGGGGAAATCTTGTTTCTTAGTAGCATCCTCCATCAAACAGACACACTGGGTAAAGCACACGCCCATATGTAGTCTGTGCTCAACATGCCCTGCCGCATGAACTCATCATGATACCATATGATGTTTAATACTTCCTACCCTAGAAATATCTATGCAGAAAAGACACATTTTATATATCAGATACGTGGTTTGTGCAGACTTTCTTTGACGTTATTATTGCATCCTAAAATGCTAATGCATTCCTACGCTAGATCAGCTCTGACAAAAATGTGCCTGATGCATGACCAACATCAATGTCAAATCCTTGTCAACTGCCATATGAGATGGTTTAGTAAACACTGCTCTGTGAACATACTTTTCCAAAAAAGGGAAATAAAGAAAAAAAGCACAGGGCCTATCGTTAGCAAGAAAATAGGCCATGGTTGTCATCCTTATTTCTCATCAACAGCGGCAGCCTGCCTGCATTAAGAAGCATGGTGATAAATGTCATAGAGAGAGGCAGGAGAGCTTATATCAGTCTCTGTATTAGTGTCATGTACATGGAGGAGATTAGGGGAAGGAGGAAGAGAGAGCGAGAAAGAGAGAGAGACCCATGAAAGCTATGCATTTTTACTCAGTTACTTTTACTGCATTAGAGATAATCCGAATGAGAAGATTTGGGATGTGGGGAGGCAAGGTGTAAAAAGTTAGAAGTGGGGGGAGTAAGACACAAACGTAAAGGGGTAGAAAATAGTCTCAGGGGTATGATGAGAAATAATCTTTTGTTGATCTCTTTGACCACCTCTCTCCTTCCCCTCTCCTTGCTTCATTCTCAGAACTGAAATCAGGCCCAAGAACACAGGAAGCTGCTTTAACTGTAATAAGCCAGAGGCAGTGACTGTAAAAGCGCCACAGTGGGAATCCTCATTAAAAACAGCTTTTGGTCAAGGACGAGACGTATAAAAATGTACCCATGAATATGCTCCAAACTTCACATTCAACCTTGTACTTAAAGACAAGTATCTTCACAAAGACCACCCACTTAGACGTAAGTTGGTGGTTTTATACTGTATATATTGAACAGTTTTGGCACTTTGAGTTTCTGGATCTACATTGGTGAACTATAGATTAGATGCTAAATATCAAAAATAGTACTTAAATTATGATTTACAGTGAGTTGCTGACTGACCAGTACAACAGCATGTTTCAAGGCAATTCTAGTAACTCCTACACAAAATGTAAATGTTAACAAGCTGAGCAAGATCCTCAGAATGTAAGTTATTGCACAGTTAAGGCAAAGGTCAGCAGGACTTTTAACTGGAGCATCTTCTGGAAGAATGTCTTTAAGTTCAGTACAAATAATGAATAATAATTAAAAAGTGCCTGCTACATAAGCAACCTTCAACCTAGAGTGTTGGCTAAACCCTTTTCAAATCAGACCAGCTCCTGCGGCACCAAGAATGTAAATGTTTGAGTTAAACATCACTGGGCAATGCCAAAGACCCAAAGCTGCTAGTTTTACTTTGCAAGGTTGCACTAAACACCATTATAAAAAAAATATATACATAGAGCTGCTTTCAAATAACAATCCAGCAACATCATGTCGTTAGTTCTGCTTGTTATATAAGTTGGTATTACTGTTTAACTTGCCCTTTTCATGTGATTTATAATTGCACTTAGCTAGTGCGCTGACCTACCAGGAGTGTGAATGCTATGGTGAATAGTGAAGAACAGACTGACAATGGCGAGGACACCGAAATTTTATATTTTTAACTGGAAAACAAGATGCAGATATGTCCCATCACCATCATCCCCATCACTATAAAACAGTTTGTTTATGCAATGCATCTTGCTGTGCATGGGGCTTTGTGTCTGCAGTGTTCCCATGATGACCCCCCCCCCCCCCCACCACAACATTAAAACCACCAGGTGATGTAAATCTTGTATGTTTTGGGGGAAAAAAAATAAAAAACACTTGTTTTATAATCCATAAATAAACTACAGTAAAAATAATTAAATCCCAATTCACCCATGTATAAGTAATGTGTCTGGGAGGCACGGACACATAATCATAACAGATGTAAGTGTGGAGGAGGTGAGGCTGAGGGTAAATGGTATCACCGTGGGTTAATGGGACCCAGAAGCAATGCAGACAGGAAATCACAGATGTACAGCAGGAAGAGGATTTGAGGAAAACCTCTTCACCGAGACAGCGAGGTAGAGCTGAATATTTTACTGCTCACTCTAGCAAGGTGCATTTTTAAGTACTACATCTTAAATTTAATTTGAATAAATAAATCTGTGCTTTTATCTTTACCAGATAGGTGGAAATTAAGCATGATGGAAGAGGTCAGAATGAAGGACATGTATCCATAAGGACTATACAATTTTCCAGATGATCATAATTCACAGGAAGGGTACTTGTGTTGCATCTAGTACAAGATACTACTCATGCAGCATCTGACTGAATCAGATTAGCATTTACTCTTGACTCCTAACAAATGAAACCTCTTTAAAATAGTACTTCACTAATTTAGCATTGCAGTTCTATAAACTCATGATGGTCAAAATTAATGCAGCAGAATCATATAGTGTACATCGTAATTTTTATTCTGTGCATCCTTCTCCCAGTCAATTTCTGAGCCCGTATTTATCAAGTGTCTCAGCATCTCTCATAGAAATCACGCTAAAAGTGAACTTAGAAATAAACTCATCCAGAAGACCTGAAATCCACCAGGACCTGAGGAGGCGGAGGTGTGGAGCAGGGGAGAAGCACTGAGACTGTGTCTCTACAATAGAGTGGACGAGTCATCCATGCTGAGGACCAGATAGGGACATGGCTGAAGGCACTCAATCCTCATTCACTGTAACTAGACAGTTTTATCTGGCTAGAATTAAAAGGACAACAAGACCCTGCTACCATCGCACTTCTCAGTGTCCATTACTTCCAGCAAACTCAGCTGACCTGGAGAACCTCAGACTGATCTGCCCGATTTCTCAGCTTAAAGACAGCTGTCAATTCGGTGCCGTTGCCTCTCAGAAACTCACAAACATTATCTGCTATTTCTCACATCTCTAATTATAAATCATTATTATTCTTACTATATTTTTGTACTACAATCTAGACTTATTCTGTTCGGTTGTTTTCAATTTATGATGTCAGATCAATAGTGTTATCTCATCTTATCTCAATAATTCTCCTATGTCAGAGTAGAACATGAAAGTCACATGAAACCTCCTACTCTACCACTATGAAAGCTTGTGATGTCACTGTTTTTACAAAACTCACGAACGAAAAGTACAAATTATAATGATGTGTTGTAGTTTTTCTGTGAGCTGATTTTTGTAGTTCTAGACTCATGGAAAAAGCCATAAGAGCGATCAAAGTTTGATCAAAGCTGGATTAAATCTACGGCTTCTCCTGACCCCACATTTTGCAATGTCCTCCAAAACACTGAACCTCAAGTTGCTCCCGGTTTGTCAGGCCAGCACCTTGCTCCGCCCTCATCTGTGTGTGAGTGTGTGTGTGTCTGTGAAGAAAGAGCAGTGTTAAATCCTTTAGGGTACTTATCAGGTAGAAAATGCTATATAAGTGCAGACCATTCACCATTTATTTGGCCCAAACAGTCGGCTAAATAAGTTGCATCTCTGTTAATAAAAAACATGAAGTTGCAACGTGTCTGTGTACACAGCTTTTGTTCTCAGTTCTGAGAAGCACAGTTCAACAGCTCATTCTGGTAAAACCTTCACCCTGCTTCCAGTCTTTCTGCTAAAACAGGCAAACACAAAGAAGAAGGAATGGTATAATACATTTCACAAAAATCTGAACTATTCCTTTCAGTATTATACAATTAGAGATGTCAGGAATAAATTTGTTTTTAACATGTGTGCATGGAGTAGTTTTGTTCCGTAAAATTAAAAATACATTCCTAAAGTAATAATTAGCACCCACAAGTTAATTACTGTGCAATAATTATCAATATATAATATTAAACAATAATGTTATAATTTTAATTGTAGTTTAAAGGTTGTCAAAGATAACACAACATTGTTTACCATGCAAAACTCTGATGAATGACACTAAAACTCTTCTTGGAGTGGCTACAACTTACTTCAATTCATACTGTTACAGTGACTGCACATTAATATGAGAGCCTAAATTATTTTTACAAACAAGACAAAAACAAAATTTAAACAACACCTACCGGGCTCTGTATATTAGCTTAAAGTTTCAAATGATCCTTTACTGTTTTAATGGATAATGTATCACATTAAGGGAGTAATGATGGTACATTTAATGGGGCTTTAAGCTAGATTTTATGTCACAGTTTGTGCACTAATTATTGTACTATAATGGAAAACACAGAGTGTGCTGGTTCTCTTCTATCTTCTTTATGTACTAATACCCACAGAAACCCCTGCAGACAAACTCACTATATGCCTCCAAACATCATCAGTCACACTCACATTACATACTGTACACACTCTCACACACACACACACACACACACACACACACACACACACACACACACACAGTATACATGATTAATGCTCCTAATTTCTCTCCATTCACTCAAGAATCAGATAAGCAGCACTACACACATGCATGCACACACACAAACCTCAAAAGCATCTATTAGCCACTAGACGCTAAAAGCATTCAGTGCGTATCTGTGTCACATTGCTAACCAAACCACAGCGGTTGTACACCACACACACACACACACACACACACACTCTGCTTACTTACCCTTGATGACACAAACATGCACACATGCAGACACACTTGCACAAAGAGCCACACTGTCTATTCAATTATCCATGTTTTGCCTTGATATTCACAAGCACACATGCAATTTATTTGCCTTGTGACCATAAACTTACACAGATTACGGTCATGGGACCACCAGTGTTTCCATGACGATATCAATCATTTTCTTATACAACGCATCAATGCTGTAGTGAAGGAGGAAATTTCCTTCCTAAATCATCCTCAATTCTGTCTCTTCATTATGGATTCTAGCCACTGCTTTTCATCTCCAGCTCTCTCTCCTCACTTTTCATCAGTGAGGAAATAATCAAAGGATGGTAAAAAAAAAAAAAAAAACTGAAAGAAAAAACTACACAGTAAACCACAGAAACAGGCACAAAGAAAGAAAGAAGCAGAGTGAGAGAGAGGAAAAAAGTCAGAATGACTTTTTTAACCATCTTGTTTTTGGCATTTTTCTTGGCCCATTGAGCGTCACTGTGCTCTCTCTCCTCTGAGACTCTCAGGATTTTAAATGGATGCTTTCTGACACAGAGCAAGCAGATGGGATGAAAACTAAGGAGCACAGACAGACGGGAAGAAGAGAGAAAAAAAGGGAAGGAGGGTGGATGCAGAATATGGATAAAGGAATAGATGGATACATGATGGATAGACAGATGAATGCAAGTGGAGATTAATGGGTGAATTCATCCCTTCTAAGCTCATTACCCTTTTCCACCTTGAAAGCTCATCTGCATAGCTTTTTTTCCTGCAGAAAACACATAAATTCAAAGTTACAAAAGACACACATTGGAGTTACATGCCTGAACACAACACAATCCATTCCTATGTACACACATGCACACTGAGTCCAATTAAGTTTCCCTCCATTCTTTGGCCCCCTGCAGGGGTTATGAACTTCAGGAGGTTTCCCCAAGTGCTCCTGCACCTTCCTCTTCGAGCTCTGCACTCATTTAGCATCCAGCTGCTGCACACACAGTCGCTCATACAAACACTCAATATACAACTCACAAAAACACATTCGCACTCTGCAGATGATTTCCCCCACTCGTGGCTCTATTCACCTTAATAACCACCCTCAGCCAAGTGTACATGCACAAAAATTACAGCCTTTGTGCACACACTTGTGCAGGCTTGTGCTCACACAAAGCACACAAGAGAGTATGAACATACAAAGCACCTTAACTCACTTTTGACAAGCTTCTGGCAGTATGTGTGCATTAGTGCACAACCAGAGTGCTGGTTGTTGCCTCTTTTTTCTTACAAATATTCACTAACACACACAGAGGTGTATAAATCCCACTCCGCTCTGACTCAACACTCCAGGAATGTAAGGCCTCAGTGGGAATAAACTCCAGCCATGAGTTTTACTGAGCGCAGATTAACTGTACAGTTGTAAAATGCAGTAATAAAAACACACTGCAAGGCAACAAAATGGAAGCAACAGGAGTGGATATTGATTTGGAGTACATGTACATCCACTACCCCAATGGGATGAGTTGAAAGCCTGATATTAACCGCCCGCAGTGTACATTACAGTGTAAAAACTGAAACCATTAACACTTTTAGCTTTAGCTGTACAGCAATGTGGCCATTATGTTTGAAAAAAATGCTCCGACCTAATACTTAACGATGACTGGGCAGAGTCAGCATGATGCCCAATGCAAGATCCTTGAGTATATTTGAATAACTTTTTAAATCTGCAATAATCAAGGTCAGATAATGCTTTTCAATTCCTATTTGAACAAATCAGGAGATGCATCAGTGAGGAAATAATCAAAAGATGGTACACTGTGGTGGTTATTATTTACTTTAAACATATTTATTCCTTAACCAGCTCTATTCTGTATTTTTCTGCTGGCCTTTTGACTTGGTTTAATTTTCTTGTTTGAATTTAAATGTACATATCCTCTATGTAGCTGCAAGAAACAGCAATGGCACTGTTTGATATTTCCTGGTTTCCTGTAACTGAAATGTGATCTGATCTTCACCATAATCACAAATATCACAGTAATACGCAATAACACAATATTTCAGTCATGATCTTTCATGTCTTTATTGATCACACCCATTAAGCATTCAGAGTGATGGTGGAAAAAGTAATGCCAACAGTGTTTTAATAACTGGTTGGGGCTTCTTTGGCAGCAATAACATCAAGCAAGCGTTTCCTGTAGCTGTAGATTAGGCCAGCAGACACCAAGGAAGAATTTTGGACCATTCTTCCTTACAGAACTTCTTCTGCTTCAGACGTCTGGTGTGAACACTCTTGAGGTAATTTCACAGCATCTCTATTGGGTTTATGTGTGGGCTCTGTCTGGGCCACTCCAAAGGGCAGATTTTGTATCTCTGAAGCTTTTCTGTAGCAGATTTGCTTTGATGTTTAGGATAATTGTCCTGTTGCATCACACAACTTCTTCTGAGCTCCAGCTTGCAGAAAGCCACCCTGATATTATCCTGCTGATAAATCTTGATAAACTTGGGAATTATTTTTCCCCTCCAGCAAGCTGTCTAGATGCAGAGGTAGCAAAGAATCCAAAATCTGACACAAAATCTGCTTTTTGATGTGGCCCAGTCAGAGCCCAGACCTCAACCCAGTTGTTTAAACACTGTTGAGATTTATTTTTCCGCCATCACTCTGCATGTATAATGGGTGTGTTCAATAAACACATGAAAGCTCATGACTGCTTGTTTTTTTAAATAATGTGAAATACTATGTTTGTGACTATGATGAAGATCAGATCATATTTCATGACCAATTTATGCAGAGGACCAGGAAACTGCAAACAGTGCCACTATTTTCTTTCCACTGTATATTGAGGTTAAGACCTTTGCCTCTTTCATTTTTATTAAGTTCTCAAATGGCTGTAAACATGCTAGTAGTAAGTTCTGCCAGACTCTCTGTCCTACAGCACAGAAAAGCAAAGTCTGCTTGATACTGCAAGGCTGCACCTCCCATACACCTCGCTTTTCTGTTGCATTTTTTAAATATGCTGGAAGACAGGCTCCTAACAGAATTTGAGGCTGTAGTTACCATTTTTTGACTTCTCCAGCATTATTACAAAGGGCTGTGTGACATTCTCAAGCAGTGGATAATTAGGTAGGAAATGTGTGTCTCCTGTAAGATGAGTGCTGTGACCTTAAAATGGGTCAAGAGCCTCCGGATCACTGGGTGTCTTGTAACGCTGTCATGCTTGCTGTAACTGTCTGCAAAGCACACAACAATTAGCCTTTAAATCGTATTACAGGTAAAATACTGCAGTGAAGTGATGCATGCATTTTTTAAGTCTGATTTTAATCAAATCCAGATTGCACCTTCACTTTGCTCCGCTGAGTGCCAGTTTACTTTGTTACGTTTTTTTATATGCTTATTTATTTTCTCACTGGCTGATTACACGAGAACTCTCAGCTCTTTTGTTTAATGGACAGTTTCGGGGGAAGCTGACATGCTGCCAGGTTAAAGAATTACTGGAAAAGAAGTGATTCCAGTTCCTGTAATGTTTTTCTTGCCATAATTTCCCTTCTTTGTGAGGGCATATGAACGAAACACGGTTTGTTGTCCAGGCTGCAGATTCCCATGGGTTCAGTTTGTTAATACTCAGCTTTCCAGAGATGACTTCGGCATCAGGTATTAAAATCAGTGTATAAATACTCAAGAACCTTGGAATTTTGGGTGAAATCCATAGCTGGAACACACTGCGTTCTCTTAACAAGATGCACCACATGGCTCTTGGAAGAAAACTGAAATTCTTACTTTTAAGGGCTTTGGTTTTAATGGCACTGTCTTCACCTACATAGCCAAACCAACTAAACTAAAAGCATAAACATGACACATTACACTACAAGAACTCTGTAGTGGGAATGTGTTTATCTATGGTTAATTTGGAATGAATTAAATTGCTCTGTTGACTAAAACAACTGAGACCCATACTGTAAATTATTTCAATGGTGCCACATTATGAGCGAGATGATGTATTGTGATGTTTTTTTTATCTTCTGTTCTTGCTGGAAACTTTGATACGGCAGAGATGATAAAAAATAGCCTTCGTCAGCCAGCCGTGTCCACATAAAGAAGCATTTAATGCAAATCTGTGGTGATCCATCACCCAACTGTGCTGCTTACTCACTGCAAGTCACACATATACAGTAAACATCCTCACACACTAACCCACCCCACACAGTCGTACATGGAGCCGTCAACTTGAGTGGGTTCACAAGTTTAATGAACATTATTGATGGCGAGGCTACAGCACTGCTGCTGTAATTAGTGTGATGTCTCACACCTACATGTCTGTGCCTTCATTAATTCAGTGGAGGTTCTAGCTAATACACAAATAGACACACACACACACACACACAGGCATACGTGTATAAGCACCGGTAGACCCGTGTCATAATCCAAAACCCATGGTAAGTGCTCTTGCTCCTACACCCCGCCTGTGCGGCATTATTCACTGGATTTGCGTTGCAGCTCTTGTGTGTCTGGGTGTGTGCAGTGTTTGGATACTCTTTGTGTGTATATGTGAGCATATATATGTGCGTGTGCACATGCCAGTGTTGTGCACTGTCAAATATATTTTTAGTCTTATTCTGCTTGGCTGAATGCAGGGAGCTGATTGGATCCAGACCTTGGCTGTTGATACTGATCAACAAAACCAGCTGAGTGAAAAACAGCCATCAGCCTCCCTCTCCCCTCTCTCTGTCGTTCTTTCCCACTCTCACTCAATCCATCTCCCTCTCTAAGTCATCCTGCACTCCTCCATCTCCCCCTCCTCTTCCCCACTGCTCCCTCCCTCTTAAATAGGGCGGTTTGTGGTCGAGTGACTCATTTCTAAGCAAATCTGGACGGTGGAAGAGAGGAGAGTGAAACCCAAGCAGGGGGAGCAAGAGAGAGAGAAGTGGGGTGTTAAAGGGCCCCGGGAGAGTAGAAAGAAAGAGAGGAAAAGAGAAAGAGAGGGAGGGATATGGATATGTGCTTGCGTGCCTTAGCTCATTTCAGATGGATCACTTCCATCCTTTCAAAACATTAAAAAAAGAGCAAGGGGTGAGGGCAAAGAGGGAGGATGGGGGTGGGGGAGTGGGGGTGGCGGGGTAGCAAGGGAGGAAAACAGCAAACCCAGTGTGGACAGGATTAAGGCCGCTCTCTAAAGCCATGGCTCTTTTTTCTCCCTTATCCACCTCTCCCTCTCCTCCTCTCCTGCCCTGTTCATGAATATGATCAGGAGCATGAAAATGGAAAGCAAACATCAAGACAGCAATAATGCCCTCCACACCAGATTTTCTTCATGGTTGCATAATTTGATACGAGGGAAGCTGTTGATGTTTCTGCACAATAACACCAGGATAAATGTCATGCAAGTTCAATACTTAGAAAATACAGTCATTAAAATGTCCTGTGTGTAGTGTTCAGTCCTGGTGCTAGCATTTTTTAGCACAGTAACGAGTAACATAATTATCAACCAGGATCAAAATCATTTTTGATTTTTCGGATGAAATTCAGAATGACCAGTAAAAAGATAAGTAATACAGAACCTATTTTTATGATAGCACAGCAGCACAAGCATTGATCCAACAGTTTGGACATTTCCTAACCCTGGAATTTGCTTTGTCCAGCTCTGTCAAATTTTGATGGGATGTTTAGTCAAATTAAGTAATTCCGTTTCTGGTGCAATGTCAGTCTTCTGCTACTATTTTGGATTTTTGCATGATTTTTATCTACCAGTGCAAACTAAATACTTTGAAAAATACAAACAAAATAATGATTCAAATCAAAGTAAAAACATTTTTTGTGTTTAAAGCAGAAACATCTATAAATCAGCCAGCTTCCATTGAGAAACATTGATGAGCAATTCTTTCTGTATCTGTTGTCCACAGCTATATGCTGTATGAAAAGGGTCTCCTTCAGCTCATTAGTTTCCTGCAGCCATCCAAAGGCACACATTCAGTATGTTGATAAATCTGCTCCCTTTGATTTGAGAATTGGCATGTCACGGGCTGTCTACTGTGTTTACCTTTATTAAATCATGTACAAATTACACCCTGCTGCTACAAAGTAACCCCATGCAATGCAACACAATGAGACATGTTGGTTATTACTCTGTGTTCTGTTCTGTAAGTGGGAGATATTGGATTACAGCGATTCTCAATCCTCTGTGTCAGTGCCTCCTTTCAAACTTCCTTTTTAGCAAACACAGCTTTTCGTGTTTTATTCTTGAGAGGCATTACAGTGAAAATAGTGCTGTATCTCATTTCACGCTATGGTGTAACCATTTATGTCATGAGATACTATAGATTTAAAACTGAAATAGTCTGAGTCCTAGTTACAGTCATAAATAGGTTCATCACAATTATTTTTATTATTTCTGTCACAAATGTGCAAGTTAAACAAACACCTACACTACCTGCCTCTGGCTACCTACAGATTTGAGGTGATGTGTGTTCAGATCTTACTGTTCTGCACCATCCAGACACAAATAGAATTTCCCAGAAAAGCCGATTTCCATTTGTTGAAAAATGATGAGCTGGTCTACAACTATTTGTATCTATTTTTCCTTGTGAGCAAGCTGGAGGCAAAGATAACATCAAAATTCTGAGCCCCACCTACCAAGCTCTAATTGGACACCTGTTTTTTTCAACCAGCAGAAGTTGCTATCAGTGAACACAACAGCACAACATCACACCTCTCTTGACCTCTGTCCTCTCTTCTGTCAATCTTGCCTTCATCTATGCTTAATGTCTCCTTCACTTAACATGCCTATAGGTAACCTTTCCTCTCTGCCTCCCTCAAACACATAACCAACCTCCTTCTCTTCCTCCTTCTCTTCCTCCTCCCCTTCAGTCCGCCCCCCTCTGTATTGATCAGTCTGTAGTGGATTAGCTGCAGACTGTGTCAGCAGTCTGACCCAGACTGGCCTTGAACAAGCCCTACTGGCTAATTGAAAGACATAGCACTGGTCTACAGGATTAGAGGCTGCTCTGTCTAGCCCATTGTTACACACATGCACACCGATAAATAAACACACATGCACAGTAACATAGAGCGAGATGGGCAGGTTATTGACGTTTTCGGATGCGTTGGGCCAAAAGGGAATAGCTTGCAGCTATAACAGAGAGAAATGAGAAATTTGACTAAGCCCTTGACACAAATTGGATGTTTTGTGTGTCTGTGCATGCATGTGCCTCTGAAGAGTTCAAGGCTGTGCGTGTGTGTGTGTGCATCATGAGTGTACCTCTCTACCTGTATGCGGGAATGAATTGCATGAAAAAAGTCGGGGGGGGAAAAAAGCAGCTGAACTGTGGCCAAGGGTCTTTAACAATGAAATGAAAAGCAGCAGCAGAAGCGCAGAGGTAATCATTGACTGCTCCCTCGCCAAAATTCAGCTGCAGGTAATGCAACTAACATCTGACCCTGTGACTCCAGTGAAGAATGAGCCTATGCATAGGTTCAATGCCAAATGTGCATATAACAGAATAAATCTCTGTGCAGAAGCAAATATGAGATGTAGGTACAGTGTGCGTTTGTGCATAATAAAGCCACTGATCTATGTACAGAGTGGACAGACTAAATTTGAAGTGTATAGTGTGCAGGAATATAATCTTAATGCATGTGTGTAGTGAACTATTATGTGTAATTCTGTCTGGAGCCAGACAGCTGAAGAAGTTTGGACTTGGTTGGCAAATTTAGAAAACCACAGCTATTGCAAAGCGAGGAGCGAAAAAACTGGAAAAAAGCCCAGGGGAGCTGGATACAGTACATGATGAGTCTATGTGTAAGCGTGTGCTCGTTTGTGCATACATGGGTCACGCTGGCTGTCGCTGATTGAAACCAGCAGTGCCTTGGCTTGGCTCAGCTCTATCAATGAATTCACCCTTCACTTCTGACCGGAGCAGTGAAAGGAAAAGTCTGAAATCTTGACTGCATCAACTCGCACAGGCCCCAAACGTAAAATATTTAGGCAAAGAATGCAGAGAAACAAGTACCTAAGTTTAAAATATTTAGACTATATACCACGCAATCCTCAGCCCCTCTGCTCCTATTCCAACCCTGGCTGCGTATCAATAATGCATCCTGTTTCGACAAGATGGATACATTTCGAAGTATGTAGATGCCAGGTTTGGGAATCATGGGAATATGCCACAGAGCAGTTTGGTGCTGAAATACACAGTGCTTGAACTTTCACTGGCTCTGTAAAAAAAACGGTGAGGCAAGACATAAGGGCAAGAGAGACATTTTACAGCTTTTTTTCTCACACTGAGAACTGATTGATAACACTGCTGTTCTACATGCGTTTTGACAAACAAAGGCTCCCAGTGGTCACTTCAGAGCTCAGACTGAAATGCTGTTGTAGCAAGAAAGAACCTTATCAATAGCTCGCTTTGCACTTCAAAACTGGTCATCAATTCCCAGCAGGATCCAGCAAAGTCAATTTAATTCAACAAAATGTTGAATAAAACTCACAAACACTAAGATGACATGCTGCTGATTTCTCTTCTTCACTTGACATCAGAAAGATCTTTCATATTTATTCACGTCTCTCAACATCATAAATGATATTGGATTATTCTTTGCCTAAGATGAACATTTTGTGAGTGTTTTTTTTTTTTTTTTTTAATCTGATCTAGACTTTTACTTAAACTCAGATGGTGGTGGGTTTCACTGTGTTTTACATGGCTGCTCTGTAAGTGTGAAAAATATCCCTTGATGAGCAAAACATGACCACCATCTGTAAATGCATTATGAGAAGAGGTGTTGTTTCTGTTTCTGCTTGTGAAAGAGGTCCTCTGTTCTTGAGGTCTGGCCATATTTCAGTTTAGTTCTTTGTCTCTGGCACTGCGACTGTCTTGAAGGACAAAAAAGGGCCTGATGCCAGCTGGGAATGTAACACCAACTTTTGGCTCGATTTCCAGAAAATAATCTAGCAGTGAGACTTGATAGAAATAACCAGACTTTATTCTGTGGGGCCACCAGCCTCCCCATTGTTCCATTTTCACCTCTTGAACCCAGTTTTTTGTTCATTTTCAGTTATTCATTGGCCTAATCCTCTCTGTTAATTCTGTTAATTTGTTCCTGTACCACACACTCATCTACTTTTCCATTTACAGCAATTTACTGCATTTACAGCAATTATGCTCTGTGGAAGTATTTTGTATTTTAAGCTAATTATAGGACTAATCCTAATTAGATATCATTTATGTCTACCTACCACCATACAGAACAGAGAATGTCTTTAAAAAATCCAACTACTTTATCTTATTTCAATTAGCTTTCCTTTAAATAAAGAACATTCAACAACAACAAGAACATTCTTGGGATCAGAGTTGACCTTTAAACTATTTTCATGTATATTTACATGCAGCAGTTTTGCTGTATAAGAACAAAAGTACTGATAAGGAGTATACTGTAAATCACAAGTTTCATCATGATCCGATCTTAAATTTTCAAACATAAAATCAAATTTGAAATTTTTTTTAGCTACTCTGTTCACCGTAAAATGATATTTGAGAACAAATGAGATCCCGTGATGACCTTTCAATTCAACATAAACTTTGACTTTCGAGACAGAAACCATTTATAATGTCACAGCCTTTACAAAAAAAAGGTAATACATCCACACTCACAACTTGTTTGTTCTGTTTTTCTTGGCAGCTACAGCTCAGAGCATTATGTCGCTAAATCACCTGGTGTCTGGCCCAAATTAAGGAGAATGTACACTTTGAAAGAGACAAATATGGACACGGCTGGCCAGCTTGAAAACACACAGTCTTATAAAAAATATGTTCCTTTACAACTACACTGCAACCACAAGTGTTTTTGTGGTGAACGTGATCACATTTTGATTATGTTCATATGCAACATATTCTTTCAATGAAAGCAAAGCTACATTTACTAACTCAGAGCAAAGTGGAAGAGGGGGTTAGATGGTGGAGCTATGTTGGGCAGAACTTCTAAACCAAAGACCCAAGTTCAACTTCAGAGTCCTATGTGTATTTAGTTTTATGCAAGAAAACCTTTGTTACTGTTAGAGAATGATCACAGTTTCTTTTCAAGTTTAATAAACATACTCTATGTGAAGTGACTGTTAAATGTATCTGTATTCATTCAATTCAATTCAGGGCCATGCAGATCATAGTTTTCCGCTAACCTTAACCAACCATAAAAATATTGAATAACCCCATAGTTAAAAAGGTGGAGGTTGCAGTGCAATTATTGGATATTTTGGTGTAGAAGTCTTGTCTGAGTTCATTGAATTTATATGCTCAGAATCAACATATTTTAGAATGTAATTCAGTTGCAGTTGTGTTACTTAGACATGTTTGGGATTGCAGTTTAGTTGTCTAGAAACTTTACATCAGTAACTGATGGATCTTTAAGGTGTAAAGATCCATAGTACTAAAACTGTACTAATGGGCACGAATTAGTACAAGGTTGCACAGTCTGTGACAAACTGTTTATTATCTTAAACATTTTAAATGATAAAAGTCAGCAATGAATCTTACACAAAAAACTACGAGATTAATATTTGACATTTCAGTGTTTTAGCACTGACTACAGATGTACTGAGGGAGCAGAGATGCAGTATCTTGCACAGGCCACATGGCTGCTAGTAAACCCACATCCACCCAGGCTGATGCTGAGACTGAACTGTTGACCTTTCATTAATGTAACCTTCTTACTCCCCCTCATTCTCAATGAATAAATATACAAAAACAATCAATATAAAGAGCATTCACCTCCAAAATAAAAATAAGTGTCTCTAAGATAGTTTGTAACAACAGCTATGTTTTGCATCAGGTGCAGGGGGCTCACCATTAGTTTTGTGTTATTTTTTGATAACTACAAAGGACACAGCAAAGGTAATTTATCAACTTGCTCACAATTTTCTCTTGTCTATTTCTGTTTCGGTTTGTGGCTTCCTAATATCAGAGATTTTACCCATGAAACTGGAGCAGCATGTGAGTGCTGAAGGTCAGAGTCCTCTTTATCCCCTCATCATCAACCGCTAAAAAATCACACAACTGAAGATGAGATGATTATTTTCCACCACTGCTTTTAATACAAACACCACTGTGAGCGTTTACTCGGATTGCCCCGGGTCAGTCTCTTTCCGAGACAGCGAACAAGCTCTGATCGTAAATACGTGCCCATGGAAACATTACATACAGACAGCTCTCCGTCTTTCTTTTTGAGACCTGCACAGGTGGCGGTAATCTGTTGACTGGAAGGTCATCCTGCTGTGTGACAGAGAGAAAAATAGACTGAAGTTACCACTAGCAGGCACTCCATGATACTGAGGTAAGATATAAGCTTCCCCCTCCTCAAATCTCTCTGCATGGAAGGCTTCGTACACCCCCACCCTATGTGCATGTGCCTGTTTGTGTACTCCCTCCATGTCTGTGTGTGTGATAAGCTGTAGCCTGTGGGCTCTCTCCTCAGCTCTTATCTCCCTGACAGACATTACCCCTGTGTGGCTATGGCTCCAGTGGTCACACCGAGAGGGGGAGAACAGCGGAGCCCTTTCTGTGATTTCTGGAAGTTTCTATCAGATTTCCTCAGTTTTGTTTTTTATTCCCACATGGACCAACCCTCCCTGTTTTGGTTCTCATTTTGGATGGATAAGATCCATTCGGAAGTCACATCACTGTGGAAATGAAACTCATCTGGATGAAATCATTCCCAGTGTTTATGCCAAGATTTGGATTCACTCAAGCTGTCAGAGTAACAGAACTGATAGGAGATCAGTAATTACTTCGACTGAAAGTCACAATGAAATTAAACAGGATTTCTGCACCACAGAAATTGTTATTATTAAAAGTAGATAATTATTATTCTATTAAAAATATCTTTACCTCAGTGTACAAGTAGGAAAAGATGAAAGTCACACCCATTAATACTGTGCTCAAACCATCCTATCACCTAAAATCTAAACTTTTCTTCTGTCTACATGAGAAAAATGTGATTTAGTATCGTTAAACCATAAAAAACAGCAGTTCCGTTGCCCTTCATTCTCAGTTGTATCCTGGTAGGTTTCATTCACTTACTTAAAATAATTTGCATTTTTGACAATTTGAGCTCTCTCTCTGTGTTGACACCACACCACCCTATTTAACTACAAATGTGAAAACAAGAACGAACTGAAATATCATTTACTAGTGCCTTGTGAAGTCTATTATCATTTGTAAGCACATCTTAAATGGATCAACACATTTGTTAATAACCAAACACTGTTTTCAGCAGTTCTGGATAGTTCTTCTCTGAAAGCCAAAAAGCTTTGATAAACCACAGCTGTATGTGTGCAGGCAGACTGCTGAGTTGAGCACAGGTAATAATAACAATAAATTAAGAGCAAATAAAGAGTGAGGCTTCCAAATTTACCAAATATTACACAGTTAAGATATCCTGTGAGGAAGTCCCTCTGCAGACCAAATAAAATAAACAATCTTCTTACCAAAATATTTGTTTGTTGTATTATTCAATTATGGGATACCACACTTTGTCATCTCAGTGGATTTTAGAATTCTTGCTATTAAACAGAGTGGGTAGACATCTGCTGTGTTGTACATTTGGCAGTGAGATTATATTAATATCCAAATAAGAGTGAAAACCCCCTTAAACTGATCTAAGATCAATCTAAGCCCCCACCACCACACACATCGACAAGATGGAGGGGATGTTGTTCTTTTTTTTCCTGCAATTTGCTCCATCAAATGCTACAGTTTTGTGCCCTGGGGCCCAAACTAGAGGAAATCAAATCAGCTCCATCAAGACATTAAGATTAGATGGGACTTGACATGTAGTCTAAACAGGCGACCACTTCCTGTCTGTTACTGTAGCAACACATCATATATTGAGGAAGCCCTGACGAGCTGCTGTGACATAGTATTTAGCTACAGGGTTTAGTCTGCACATTAATTTTGTGCGACAGGGAGACAGCGAGCAAGGCTCAAACTGCATGTACACTATCTGCAGAGTAAATTGGGCAGGTTCCTGCGCCAATTAACTTAACCAATGACATAATTCGGGAAACTACCTAAGTTCAGTACTGTATTCTGATTACAATCAGTGCTTGCGATCTAGCCTATGCATAAAAGAAACAAGGACATTTCTATTACGCATGAAACATAAGTTATGTGTTACATTTCCTGTAGGTACTAATACACAAGGAGGTGTTTAGATATACTGTATAAAAATAGCAGACAACCGAGAGACAAAGAACACCAAAGATAGATCAAACGCAAAGACTTTGTAGACTAGTGTAGTGTTTTTGGTGACTGTATTACTTCCTTAATACATCAGCACATCAAAGTGATTATCTGCTTATACAGTGGTTAAAATAGTGATATTCCAGTATATCTTTCAAATTTTTCACATCTGCGTATAGCTGAAACAATACATGGATTAATCAACCAACAGAATATTACTGATTATTGATAACTGACTAAAGTAATTTGCTAACATTTGCTGTGTGAATCCTCTCAACGTGACTGTTTTGCTGGTTTACTTTATCTTATAAGATAGCAAACTATTGAATCGATGTTCAAACAAAACACAAAGATTGAGGAAGTCACCATGGATATTTCTCATTGTTTTCTTAATTTTATGGACAAAAAAATTAATTGAAAAAATAATAATCAGATTATTCACTAATGAAAACAATTATTATTTTCAGTGCTAAATCTGTTATGAGTCATGTAATGAGTTACAGTTTTTCTTATCTTTAAATCAGAGTTTATGACCGTGGTACAACTGTTCCACTGCTCCTCAACCTTATCTGTGTGTATCTGCATACACTATGTGTTGTTTCATTAAGCCTGCAAAGAGGTTAGCCTGGGGTTTATGTCTGAGAAAGTCAGTGCCAGCGTTTCCCCCATGGCTACATCATCTGATTATTTCATGCACAAAGCTGCGTGGTCCAATTTGTCTGTGTGTGCATGTGTGAAACACTGTGTACTTGCATGCATGTGTGTGCAAATGGTGTAAAGTGTGTATGTGTCTTTCTAGTGGACAGCTATCTCGCTTGCCGCAGGCAATCCAGGAAATGTTTCTCCACTGGTGCCCTCAAATGTGACAGTGTGTATGAGTGTGTCAAAAAGGTATGTATGTGTATGTGAACAGCAACAACAGCCCCCAGCCCAATGCCAGCTGGACTCCCCATGATGGGACTGGATGTATGAGGGGGAAGGATGGAGTGATGGTGGAGGGGGAGGACAGAGGAGGTCAAAGACTCCTGCCAGCTTGCTCTTTCAAACTGGACCAGAAGTCATCAGATTTTTTAGAGGACTTTCCTGCCACTCTCCTCCTGCTGTTACCTCTGTTTGTGCCCCTCCATCACTCTCTGCCTCTTTCTCAAATCCCAGCACTCACGTTTATCTCAGTTTTCAGCCCTTTTGCAATCTCTCTGTCTTTATTCTTCGGCCCACCTCACCTCATATCCCCTCCCATCCTCCACTCCAATCTTTTTTTTTTCTGCCAACATCCTCTCCCACTTGCTCTGTGCACGGTGTGCTAGGCAGATCCAGCTAGCGCCATGGCAACCAAGTAAGCCATGCATAGCTGGCATCTTGTGAATGTTATTGGATGGGAGTTCAGGCTGGAGCTGTGGGGTGTGTGTAGTATGTGTGTGTCTAGGGGTTGATGTGTTGAAATGTTTCACTGTCATCAGTAAAACACTGACGACAAAATATCCCTAGCTGTCTTACAGTAGTCTTTACTCCTGAGAGAGAAATGGATTGTGTTTATTTATCTGTGTGTTAATTGAGTCTCTCAAAATGTCTTCAAGTGCCAAAGCTTTTCCATCAAGTCTTCTTCAGTCCCCTTCTCCTCTTCCTCCCTCCCCACATTCTACCGCTCTCCCTTTCTCTTCCCTTCACCCACTTCTTCCTTCTGCTTCACCACTCTTCTCTCCACATATATTTTCTTTCCCCATGCAACCTCACACCTTCTTCTCCAGCACCTTCGCGTCTAAGTCACGGCCCCAGTCGATGCTGAGGGGAGAATCGTGACACATGATGGCAGCTTGATGGCAGCAGAAAAGCCAGACAGCACCGTGCTTTCATCTAGCATTTAACAGAACATAGAGGAGCCGTTAACAGTTCTCAGCAGGGAAATTAGCAGGGTGCGTTGGGCCTGTGTACACAAAGTGTTGGGGTTTTAACTGTTACATTATTGAAAGCTGGGGCCTTCCATGCTTGACAGTTTAGATGTCATGCTGAGATCCTGGAACGGGTTTCTATCACTAGAGTTAGTGGCAAATGTTTTTCTTGAGTTGTTTTTTTTTTTTTTTTGTAATGAAAGTGTGATTTCTTATGAAGATGGGCAAGATCATTACGACTCAAAGACAGGGTATCTTTTGGTTAGACTGAAGAAGCTGTGTTATTGTGAAACACAAAGCCACTTTTTTTTTATCAGCAAACCTCAACAGCTTGCTCTTATGATGACTTCCAGGCTAGCTGCAGTTCACATTTAAAAAGCTGCAATCAGTGTACACTGGCAAGAAACTTATGTGCATCAAAGCACTTAGACTTAGTCATAATTACATGTATTTTAACTGCAATCTCACAGCAGAATATAACTGACCTCTGATATTGCCAAACTGGTCTTTTTCCACAGACAAAGGTGTGTCTTATGCTGAACTAATTGGCTCATCACAAGCATGGTATTGCAGGTGACTACAGAGAAAGCACCATTTTATTTTAAAAAGTATCGCTGTGTTCAGCTCCCAGTAGTGTCTCAGTGGCAGGAGATTCCCCCTGCTGAAACACTTTTACACATGAGCCTTTTATTAAGGTTCTTTTGTCAATTTTTGTTAGCAGCAATATTATTAACAAAAATGGTCTTCGTGTTTTTTGTTGTTGTTTTTTTTATGTAGAGATGTAACACACACTGCTGTGCAAACCAGCAAAGATCCACCACATTATTAGGGACCACTTACATGGAGAGGAAGTCAAAAGGTACATGATTAATACATTCAGTGTACTCATTTGTGTGCATTAACCAACCTACTGTATCTCAGTCATTAAACCATGTATGTGACAGATTTCACAAAGGTGAATCAAATGATCCAGTCCTGTAGTGATTCACTACCAGTGGCAGACTGGCCATCTGGAGGGTTGGGAATTTTCCTGGGAAGCTGTTGTTAGAATTGGGCCAATGCTAAGAAAAGAAATCTAAACAGTCATTGGCTATGAGTCGATGACTTCCCTGGGGGAGTGAGTTGGTGGCCCAATTCATTTTGAGAGTCTCTCATTATAGGTCATGATTCATTTGCTTTCCCCACAACTTGGAGTTTATTTAATGCAATTTGGAAATGCCAATAAATATTTACATGGTAAAAATGTCTCAACAGGACAAAAGCTTGGTTTATGAATCTATGATGCAATTGCTAGGGGAAGATCATCATATACTGTAGGAGCCATTGAATAGATTCATGGTAGCTAGCATGTTCTTAGATAGATTATGCATCTGACTAAATATACAATTGGGGCATTCAAGATTAAATATAATTCCACAAATATTATGCAGCGCATAAGTAAATACTTATACAGTAAATTACACTGTAATATTTGATTTTGCCTGTTTTGATGAGATCCCGTATTATTTTTTATTTAGTCTATTTTTGTTCACAGTAATCGAAGAGCTGAAAAGAATGACTTAAATTAAAGTTGACTAAAGTCAAATGAAAGGTTTTATAATGCACTACCTTTTCACTCAAAGCCAGAATTTTGTGAGCAGATATTTTATAGAGTCACATTAATGCTAAAATAACACAATTTGCATTTAAAAAAGGAGACACACAAAATTGGGATTTCTACAATGACAAATGTGGCATTTTGGATAAAGAGATTTCATGTACAAATGCAGGCCACAGCTTTGACTCTTACAATACTCAAAATCATCCTTATTTGCCAAGTTGTATCAAAGTGTCCTTGAGCAAAACAACCATTCCCTGTGTACTTATGGGGAGTCACTTTGGAAAAGGACATGAGGTAAAATGCCAAAGTAAAAACACACATTTTTGTTTGTTCATTCAGGAAAGCGCTCTGTCAGCCCACACCTCGCCAGCTTCATTCTGATTCTTGGCACTCACCTTCTATATATAAGCATGTTAAACTGAGAGACCAATTCACAGTGTTACTTTATACCCATTTAGTCGTTTTATTGTGGTGGAACAAAAGTAAACTGTGAAACACCAAGGACACATTACAACAGAAGAGGATGAATCAGAAAGTCTGGCAGGATCACAGGTACTTGGAAAGATATACAGTAACATTTGTGTAAGTATGAGTGCTTGAGTCCTTGTAGTACTCAAAGTAGGTCTGTGTGTACTTTGTGGAGATTTTACATGTATCTGTAAAGGATTTCAGTGTTTTAAGCTTATGTATGTGTGTGCTAGAAGGGGAAAGAGTACTCTCCCTGATACTTTGAGTCAGTCACAATGCTACACTTGCAGCGTGAACAGTAGCAGCTTAGCCACTTCTGAACCTCCCACACATCCCTCCCAACACACTGCCTGGTTACAAAGCAACTTTGTTCTCAGTGGAGACAATTCAAGTCTCCAGCTCCGATTTCCCACGGATTTTCTAAATGTAGCTTTTTCTATCGTTTGGCAAAAAGGTTTTTTTTTTTTGTTAAGCTCAACATGGTGATTCTTCAGACTAATTCCTTAAAAAAGAACTGTAGACGAAGGAAGAAATGCATTTGGAGCAGTGAAGCAGGCGGTGTGGAATTCCAAGATTGTCAGAATACACACACGGTGATAAAACAACAACACACTAACAGGTTTCAAGGCCTGCCTCCTGATGTGCAGTGAGGGATTTCGGCATGCGAACATGTTCCTGGGTTTGTGTGTGTGCTTGTGAGTGCAGAGACGTGTGTGTGTCAACTCAATGTGTGAAAGCGTCGGAGGACAGTGGAAAAGAAAAAAAAAACCCTGACTGAACACCGCGGCAACAGCAGTCAAATCACTGGACTACCAAACATCAAAAGTCAAGCCCCAACAGAAAGATCAAGAGTGCATGCAGACACAGTTGTCATCGTCTTACCAGACGGGGGGGGGGGGGGATTCTAAGGTAAAAGAAAAACATAAAAGAACAAAGAGACAGCATTTATGCTTAGAAAGTGTTAGTTCATGTTAGAAAAAAGTGAGTGAAAAAGAAAGGATAAAATGGAAGGAAAGAAAAACAACCCGGGCAAACTGGCTCACACCAACTTAAACCCCTGGGAGGACTTTAAAAACCCTCCAACAATCCCACCACCATCCCCTCTACGACAGGGCCAAAATACTCCAACCAGGGCCGACTCTCAGACTCATAAACCACAGTTCACATTTAATTTATGTTCAGCTGAACTACAGTCATAGTGTGGCTGTATAAAGTCCAGTTTCTAGAGAGTGGTTTTGATCTGCAGTTCAAAACATTTCAATCTGGCCCTTGTTCTCCAATTTGGCCCTGCTGTGGCAAAAGGGTCAATCAAAAACCTCTGCCGTGCCTCGCTGAAAGCCAACCAGCGAAGAGGAATCCATGAAGAAAAAAAAAATCCAATGTGAAGACTGAGACATACCAGCATCCCTGTAGCTCTCAGATCAGACCTGATCCCAGCATGTGTGTGTGTGTGTGTGTGTGTGTGTGTGAGAGAGAGACAGAGATTTATGTTTCTGTTCATGCATGTGTGCAAGTGTATCTGCATAACGGAGGAGGACTGTGGACTATATGTCCATGCAAATATCTATTTGAGTGTGTGTGTGTGTGCGTGTGTGCACAAGACACACACCACAGCCCCCTGTGAACGGGATGATGTATGGAGTAACATCGGATACTAGTGAGTGATACACAGCACTTGTGTGTGTTTATGTACATGTGTTTATGCAGGCAGTGATCTCATGCTGTTTGAGAGAATCGTCCCATTAAGTTTGATGGAATGTTGTGGGCTTTCACCTGTGCGTGTTCATCATATATGTATGCATCTCTGTGATGTGTGGATCTCCAAAAGCACATCTGTGAGTGTGTGTCGCCTGAGGGTCAATGGACTCACCGATGACGATGGTGGTGATCTGGTGCCTGCTGGCTCCATGCTTATTCTTGACCTCACAGGTGAAGGTGGTGTTGACGGCATCGTTCACCTTTCTCACTGTAAGCTTGTTGCCGTCCACCACCACTGTCTCTGGTAGAGAACCAGATGCACTGTATAGAAAAGGAGAAGGAGAGTTAGAAAAAGAAGGAGGAGACAAAAGAGGAATAGAGGGAAGGAACAAAAGGGAGTCAGATGATGAATTGAGATTAAAAAGGACAAGAGAAAGGAGGAATACAACATGATAAGCAAAAGACCAAATGAAGGATAACAGGGAGAGGACAGAGAGAGAGAGAAATTGAAAAAAGTAAGAAAAAGCAGTGAGGAGACCATCAATTTTGAAGTATTGGATAAAACAAGATGAAGCAAAAGAAAATCAAAAAGAGAAATCGATGAGACAGAGGGAGTGGAAAATGATAAAAGAAGACACAGATGGGAAAAGATAGAGAGATAAAAAATAGAAAAGAAGAGGCTGTTGGTGACTGTGATATTCAAAGACAGCATTAATGTGAGAGAAACCACAGACATGTGAACAGCCGTTCTGTCTCCCTGCTCAATATTCATCAAGAAAACCACACACACAACACAGCACGCCATCTGTCCATCAGGATGAGATGTTAAGAGCATTTGTATTCTTCAAAAAATTACTAAGAAAATATGATTAAAGAGCAACAACTGCTACACACAATTCTGCTGTGATTATAGACAATTAAAAACTCTGTCACTCTCTCAGAGGGGAGGTGACAGGAGACGGATCGACTGCACAGATGGACAGGTCGTGATTCTTACGTGGTCCAGGTGATGGTGGTGGGCGCAGGGTTGGAGTTGGCCACGCAGACGAGCATGGCGTCCGAACGGCCGACATACCAGTTGTTGTCGTAGCCCTCTATGGATACAGAGGGAGGGTCTGAAAGAGAGGGGAACAGAAAAATATAGCTGTTACAGGACACAATGGAATGTGATTTTATATTATGTCGCGAAAAAGGAACTGAGACTTCTAAAGACAGCTTGACGTCATCTGGTTTGCTCAGATTCTTCATAGGAATCCCACAATACAGAGCCTGGAGTCATTGTTTATTCCTTTCAGTCCAGAAAAACTGGTGGTCAATCCAAATTACAGTACTAGCTAACTCACTAGCTTGAGGATAGCAGAAGTATTGCGTAATTATCCTGAGCAGAGTGTAAAAACTGTTTCCCTAATACAGTACTATAGTATTCGCCCTTGATTTTAACTAATACAGCTTTGTTTTTAATATTGCAGCTTTGTTACTGCACAATTTGTCTACATAAAACGCAAAGCAACTGGTATCAAAAGAAATTCATATCAGGTCTGTTTAGGTGAGCTCCACCTCACAGCACCATAGAGCCTAATATGGTAAATTACCCCATAACCACGGGTCTTGGCTGGAGTAGCTCTTCAGAAGAAACAATGTCACAAATATTTTGTTGTTACGGGTAGGAACAAAGCACAATGCCATAGTTGCCAAATTCATCTAAATGTGATTCCAAAAATGAAATAATCTAAGCTACAGATTGTGATATATTGTTTCCCCAAGGGGATCAATAAAGTATTCATTATTATATGTGATACTGTTTTTTAGTGAAGCTGGAGTTCTTCCTGAAGTTGTACTTGTACTTGTGTTCTTTCCTCCTCATTTTTACTCAACCTACTACTCGAGCTTGTACATTTGACTTTGCATCAAGAAGAACAAAATCTTTAATACACTGGTAGCTGGTAAACTAACTCTCAAGGACACCCGGGAGTGGTTTGTTTAGTGCAAGAACGACTGAAATAATATTTTTTACAAAGTCGTGTGGTTCATAATGTCTGTAGACTTTGGCAGATTGGCGTATATAACAGCTTGATAGAAAGCAGGTCACCGTGGGGTCGAAGTAAAAAAAAAAAAAAAATCTAAAGCAAAATGCTCTGCCACTTATAAATGTTTAGAAGTATGTGTTTAAATGTCACATCACAAACATAACCTCAACACGTCCGATACACTGTCTATGGCGATGTGTGTAGCTGGAGTAAAAATGTCGAATATGTTAAAAAAGACAATCTTTTTACCTCTCCCCCAAAAATCCAGACACTTGATACGACGAGAATAAGAAGGAACTCGGTTAGTATCACTGTCGCAAGTGTGTTGTGTTAAAGTATGAAGTTAAAACAAGCAGAAACCTTAGTGGCTAAAGACAGAGTGAAAGACTGAAAGGAAAGAGAGAGAGAGAGAAACATAGAGAAAGGTGTCAAGGCAGTGAGAGAAAGCAGCAGCAGGACAGGAGGGTTGAGAGCATGAAATGTTTGTGGAGCAGAGTGTGTGTGTGCGTGTGTGTGTGTGTGCGTAAACGTGTGTGATATTTGTGTATATGTTTTCCTCCTAGAGAGTGTTGACCTATAAAAGCTGATCTCAGCTACACAGCAGACAGGAGACATGAGCCCTCACACCATCACTAAACGAACACATACACGGCGAGTAGTCACTGAGTAAGTGTGTGTGCTCTGGTTCCTCTATCACTGTGAGGACCAGTGTGAGTTAGATTTTAGATAGGGGTTGTAATGTAGTGCTGTTAATTCAACCCTTCTTTGGAGCGTGAATATAGTTTTGCCAATTCTGTTGTGCATCATGCACCACGTAATGAATTTGGTTTCCTGTGAGCAAGTTGTTCATGAGATAAGAATTAAGTTGGAGGACAAAGACCACTATGACATGCAGCTTGAGATTAGGCAGGTGACTGTTTACAGCACTGGATTAAGGTTGGGGGTCACATTAAACACAATTGCAAACAACTGACTACAAAATGTAGCTGACCTACTTTTTCAGCTGCCTTCATCTAAACAGTCTCCCTGTTTCTCTTCTTTGCACATCATACTGCACCAATGTGCAAGTTTGCACCACAATTTTGCTACAGTCTGAATCATGCTGTAAATTTTGTTTCTCTTCCAATGCCCCCCTCCCCAATGCCAATACCAGACCTTATACATAGCATAAAGTGGCTGTAAATTCCTGCAATAATCCCGGCGTGAATTGGCTGTAAGGAACTTTTGAGAGTTTTACTTCGGTTAAAGGCTGGTTTTAGGTTTAAAGTGAAATTCTGGTTTCAAGTAGGGTTTAGCGGCTAAATAATGAGTGGCCACACAAGTATAAGTACAAACACACAGTATTTGATGTTGTCTTACTGTCCACAGTGCACATAATGATAGCTTGAAAAGTGGGATCTGTCAGCCACTTTTGTGTTGATATTTGAGTGTGTTCAAATACACCCTCACAAACACAAATACTGCACACACATATAATAGATGTTCTGCTTATATAGAGAGCTGTAGACTTTATGTATGCTTCTGAAAAGCCAGAAAAGACAATTCGACAGTTGGATGGCAGGCAGGACCCTGTATATGAGTGTGAGTGTGTGTGTGTGTGTGTGTGTATAGCCAGAGGTCTTGTAAGAATGTTTTGAATGTATTCCTCATTACGTCTTGCAACAGCTTGACAGGCAGTTTGATTGTGTGTGTGTGAGTGTGTGTGATTTTGTGTGTGCTGTCTAAAAACTGCAGATTATTAAAGAGGCTGTGCAAAGACAATCTGTTCCATCTTTGCAGTAAACAGCAGCAAGGTCACATAGTTGAGAAGATGCTGTCAGCATGCTTAAATCTCTGTAATGCCACGCTGAACCTGTGTAATATTTTAATCCCATGTAAATTAGAATGGAATTAAATGGATTAAATAAAGGCAATGTGTGTGCACACATTTGTGTGCAAACATGTTCATTCTTGATTTTGTATAGTTATATCCTGAAAGTATAAAAGATGAAACTTCAATGCTTCGATGATGAAACTTTGTGCACCTCTTAAATATAGCTCTGAAAGATTGGGTTTAGATTTAAGATTTATTTTAGATGGATGCATTTGTGGTAATATACTGTACATAGAAAGTAACAACTAAAGAGAAGTGGTGGTGAACAAAGATACTATAAGAATATAGATAAGAATGAAACAATTAATGCACAGTGCACCACCCTACTGTTGTACAGCCAATCAAGAAAGGACCACAGTAACAAGAATGAAATGGAGATGGAATATTATAGTGGTACTCTAATATAATATATAACTGTAATATAGGTATGCCCAGTCATATGTTTAATAAAAAGTGTGTTAGTTATAGGCAACTATCTTCACTCCACCAGGGATCATGTGGTAAAACATATGCTAGGCAAACACAATATTAGCCAAGGCAGAGCTGAACTGAAAGGTGGATTTAAGGTGTTGTTGCCTTGTAAATTCACCCCAGACTGTCCCAGTGTCTGACTGCATAACCTACAACCATTATAAATAAAGTGCTAAGTACACAAACACAAGTAGAGAAAATTGCACTCCATTAGCACATGCATTCACATGGCTATCAGTCTCTGCACTGCCATGCATAATAGAAACATGGGCCTATAGAAGAAAATAACATCATGTTTTATTCATATTCCTGTGTTACACCTACAGTGTTTGAGGGTGCAAAACTGAAGACGGGTTCTCAGATGTTACTGCAAAAAGACCAGATGTTGTTTTTGTTTTATAGATCATTAGAAAAGTGACTTGGAAGAGGGTGTAGCAAGAAAGTGCTGCACACTGACATTTTAAAGCATCATATTGTCATCATCTCACAGCTTGGATATAAATGTGGACTATTTGTCTTTATGTTTCACAATCTGTGTTATGTCTGTAGATTAGTGATGAAGGTTCTGCAGGTGACTGCCAAAGTAAAGGCCTAAAGGCTCTGGCAAAGCACTGATCTGTGTCTGAAGTTATTGCCAGTTCTGGATCCAGCCAAGCTATTTGTATTCTTAGTTGGACCCATGATACATCATGGCAAGAAGCTATCCTCTAGGGTTTGACTATATGAAAATATTTAAAAGTAATCACTTACACTCCACAGAGAGCTTGACAGTGCGGGCCCACGGCCGCTCCTGTGTCCTCTGTTCAACCATGCAGGTCACCTCCCTGCCATTATCCGCTGGTGTTGGGACCAGGCGATACTCGCTGCGTACCGTCACCGTCCCATCTGGGCCGTCCGTTTTGCTGGTTGAGTGGTTTCCTCCGACTGACGCCAACCACCTTATGGTGGCTGCTGGTTTGCCCTCCGCTGCCACACACTCGGCTACCACCACCGGCTTGGTGCCAGCCTGGACAGTCACCTCGTTGGCTGTGTTCTTGGGTTTTGCTGTAGGGAGAGCAAAAGACAGACAAACAGCAAGATTGAAGGCAAGCAGGATGGAAAAAGACATATGTAAGGAGTGAGAAAGAAGTGATGATAAGAATCGAGACAAAAATAAAAATGGCAGTGGGGGAGAAAAATGAAAAACCAAAGAGTGGTGAAAGGAATGAGACATCAAATGCATTGCAGAGGAGGAGAAGAGGGAGGAGGGCAGGGACAGAGCAGGGAAGGAGGTTCAGTCAGTTTGTTGTGCATATACACTGTGGCATCCTACTGTGATTGTAATGAAATTCAGAGGAGGAGACCCTCTGGTGTGACCCTAGACCACTCAAACATCACAGAGACAGAAAGAAGTACAGAGCTCCTTAAAGAGTCTTACCTAAATTTAAATCTAACAAAAAATTAGTTTAAAGTTTAAATCAAGTCATAACTACAGTGACTACAGTGTGGAATGCTTTTTTACTATTTCAAAACATAGCTCAATCTCCATATTCTGCAGTTAAAACTATCAACTTTTCAGAATGAAAAGTCGTGTCTTTGGCTCAGTGATAATGCAGGTTTTGACATCATCCATGGGTCTTAACAGGTAATACCTCAATTGAAGTGAGACATCAAACATGGAAGTAGTTGTAAAGCTTTCACATTATAGCAGTAATATGCAAAACACTGTTCTCCATTTCCAGTCACATTAGCTTTGTTAAATGGATCTGGACTTGTTATATAAAGTGGCAATGTTCCATGAAAATGTCCTTTCTTTCTTAAAGGAAAAAACAACAACCTCTGACACACTACCAATCAATCTGTAAATGTCAGTGAATTCCATTATTTCCTGTTGTCAAGTGTTGAAACTTCTTTTTTTTGTTATACCCAGTCTTTTTAAACATATGTCATCTTGTAATGTAGGTTGTGATTTAGTAAATTTCCCCTAAATGCCTTTCAGTCTGTTTTATGCAGCTTTATATATACACAGAAACAATGATGGACATACTGAAATCGCAAGATTTTACTTATCAACAAAAAGCCAGGCAATTATTGAAAACACTTTTTTTGTTAGTGCATTGCCTGCTGGTTTATTGAGGCTACTGTCAGTGGAAAAATTGGTTTGTCTGAGTGTTTTCTTTGATAGATTTCTTTCCCCCATATGAATCAAGAATGAAGTCCTTGCTCTTTTAGTCGAAGAAACTCACTCATGTTTCTGTTAACCTTGTGAATCATTCAATGCTTTCCATTAGGGACTTAATTGTTAAATGAATTTTAACTTTCAAATCTTCAGTGTAGCTTTAACAACTGTATCACTTATTATCTTTTTTAGTTTCGTTTTTGGTATAGGCTGTGTTCTTCTCATGTTTTCCAGAGTGTGTGTTGACCTGCCACCCATTACTGTGTGTGTGTAGCTGATTCTGATGACACAGAATCTGGGTCTTTCTGGGTCAAAAGGCCAAGCCTTGCCTACCGCCAAGCCGGAGACCGATGTAATGAAATGGTTGGCATATCCATCAGTCCCTATACAGCATATATTGCAGGTACTGCATTGTTTCTTTGAGAGATCCTGCATGCATTTTACCATGCAACCCCTCAAACAAATGTTTGTAATACAAGAGAAGAAATACCCCCTTTTCAACAACACTTAAATATTTTGAACTTATTGGGCAATGGAAATGAAATGTACACACTGCTGTACAGTTTTACCTTTTTCCTCATGCAATGATAGGTTTCTCAATTTTCTTCTTTGTAACAGGGTAACAAGGTGCACTGTATCTGCTTTAGTGAACAATTACCTTCCTCCCTTCATTTTCTATCATGTTTAGTCTTAACCAAAAGTTATGTTTATTTGTAGATAGTGCATGAATGCGTGTTTGTGAGAACCAGTGAATGAGAGGCATATCAGAAGGCACTTAGTCTGCTAAGGTAGAAAGGGAAATGCAGTCAATTTACCATAAATCCAGAAACCATAAAATTATTGTGTCTGTGAAAACCGAAGATATTCTAGGAGAAGAGATGAAAGAAGCAGCCGAAATAGACATGGAGAACTGAGACAAAATGAGAAGAGAGTGGAGAGTTCAGACATGAAGGAGATTTGCCAGAGAGAGGAGAAACAGAGAGCATGACAGAGGAGTCGAAATAGACAAACACAGAGAGGGAGACTGACCACGCAAAAAGTAGAGGAGAGTAAAGCAGAGTGGCAGAAAGGGGTTTGAATTGATCTAGGAGCTTTAACAAGTCGCGAGTATCCATCCCTGATGTGTTTCGTGACATTGCATCCAATTGAACCCACTGCTAGTCCTCACATCAGTCTGAGGCATTCTGAGTACAGAGTAATTAGAAGGCAAGCAGGATGCCATGCTGGCGGAGTTGAATAAACACTGCAACCCCCACGCACCCGCCTCCACGCCCCCTGTGGTAGTATCAACAGGCTGAATGCCAGAGACTTATAGCGAGACAGGAAAAAGGCATCACAGTAACATTTCCAACACAGTTAACTGGATAAGGTGAGTTTGGTGTACGAAACCAAGCACTTACAAAGCTTGAAAAGTGAAAACATTTCTGTAGAAGTCATATTAACCACGTTCTTGTTTTAAGTTCACATTTCATTTTACTGTTGATTTACTGTTCCCTCTGTTCTCTTTGGGCTGGTTGGTTGCTGAGAAGTGGCTGATTGACGGTAGGCGTATTGCGTCACTTCCTGTTGCCGATACTGATCGTTCTGTTACACGTTGTGTTGTTTGCC
>JAUMHL010000003.1:3574046-3628252 GCA_032362345.1 Sandelia bainsii | reverse complement strand
CATTTGAAATACTTTTTAAACAAGTGAGTTTTCAAATGTTTTTTAAAGGTGGTGATAGTCTCGGCTAGTCGAATGGACAGGGCAAGTCAAATTGAAACAGGATAGTGTCGAGGATACAGAGAAGTTAGAACCACACCAAACCATGTCAGTACATACATTACTATCAAAAAATTAAATATGTCTTACTTTAAGTCTATGGATAATTGTGATAATGGCATTTTGGAACAGTTCCCACAATTTGCTGCCATTGGCGCTGCAAACAGAAAATATAATATTGCCATTGTGGCATTAGTGAGTAACCTATTGGGTAAAACTTGCTCATTTTATTTTTTGTCTGTATTTATTTACATTTTGATGAATTCGCTATTAGCTATTCCTGTTTGCAGTGTATCCACGGATGTACAGAGAATTATCAATGAATTACTTTGATACATCTATGGAAAGCATAAGTCACTAAAAAAGTAAACTGTATGTCCATGGTAAATAAGTCACGATTAAAGCCAGAAACAGAATTCTTAAAAGAAAAATGTCAAGTGATTGTTTCACACTAATTTAAAAGGTACATTTGCATGCACAAGAATAATGGGAACAAAGGGCTATGGCAAAAATAATGTTAATTGCCTTCAACTGATTATCACAATGAGGGTTCTCAACAAGCGTTTCATTCAGGCCATTTGACCAAAACAAACCTAACTGTAATTACACTGAAACTTCTAAGTATTCATTTATGTAAGAAGACCACAGCAGAGGTTGATTCTGACTATGCGTTTGTATACAAAAATGACAACATAATGGCTAGTTATTTTGGCAAAATCCCACATCCGTAGAGCATCAATTAAACTCATTTCTTGCTGATCCACTCACCAGGACATTGTAATGCCCAATACAGTGTTATTTAAGCAAGGCAACAAAAGAAATAAGAAAAAAAACATGACATAACAACCAAATAATACTCCATTGTTACCACTAGATCTTACTGTGCAAATCATTCTCTTATTAATACAACCCAGCAAATAAATCCATATTGCGCACAGTTATTGTTTTGAAAAACAGTAATACCAGCCATTTAAATGAGCCTAATCTGCATTGGAAATATAGTACATTGTGTCTATTTACACTAAACCCATTACCTACAGCAAGTTCCATCACCCTCCATAATCACTTACCAACAGGGTGCCAATAATGTAATACAATAACCTCTTACTTATTGTTCTTTTCTCTCTTCACTCTCCATTCACCCCAACTGGTCAAGGTAAATGGCTGCCCACCCTGAGCCTGGTTCTGCTGGAGCAGACACAAATCAAGGCCCAAAATCATATGGCTATTCTAAATTGCCCGCTGGTAAATAGCACTCCCACCAGTCATACTACAAACCCCACAATGCACTGCAACAGCTGCTGCACAAGTCAAGACCTGTGCACCAACCCTCCCTCTCGCATTTTCAAATGTAAGCCTGAGCAGAAATACTCTGATCGTATATGTGGTCATCTCAATGATACACACCTCCACTCCATCCTGAGAGTTTCCACAGCTCAGAGCCTAACCCCAAATGTAAATGAATTTGTAGCCATAAAAGAAGCCTAGCATCTGGCTCAGAGAAATAAAATAAGAGAGAAAACTAAACAGCTTATACGTTTTTTTGTTGTTTGTTTTTTTTACTTTTTCCTGAAATCACATAACCATTTTTATTTGAAATATTTGTAAATTTTATCTAGCTTGTTCACACTTAAAATATTTTGCTTGAAGTTATTGTTGAAGAAAGAAAAGAAATTGAGGAAACAGTCGTCGTAGCCTGGCCGCCAAGTTTGACACCCCTGTGCTAGAGCATGGGTGGGCAATTCAGGTCCTCGAGGGCCGCCGTCCTGCATTTTTTACAACTATCCCTGCCCTACCCACAGCTGACTACCTGGACCAGGTGTGCAAGATGTTTCTTCTATTAAAAGACATTTTCCTCTCCACTGTCACCTAGTGTGTACTCAAAGGTGATTTGTTGTTTTCAATATAATTCTTTAAGGTCTTAAGCTTATTATGTAAAGAGTATCGAGATGATTTTGTTGTGATTTGGAGCTAAATAAAAATCTGAACTGAATTGAATTAATATTGTTATGATTATGCTACCTTATAGGCAAAGGCAAAGCTCAGAAAAATCAAGTGCAAAACAAGGTCAAAAACATAATCTAAACCTAAGCAGAGGATTGAAATAAAGACTTTCAGTTTATCTCATAAGGCAGACTGCATACTGATCAAATCACATCGACACACCTAAATGTGTCAACATATGAGGGTTGATGCTTAACATGTAGTGCCATGTCTGAATCAGAATCTTTCTCACCCATCTGCCTTGTTTTTCATTCTGCATCTAACCAGGATATACCCTGAGAATACTCTCCAAATGCTTTAAATTGCTTCTTCTTAGACTCTGGGTCCGATGGGAATCTCTTTTATAGAAAGCAGTGATAAGCAGATGGCAGGGGAGCTGCTTGTCAAGAATGATGTAGCAGAACAGCTTTTGAAAGCCTGTTTCAAGCATGGCTCTCTTTCTCCAGGAAAGAGGAAATACCGCTGACCTTTTTGTGCTCTAACACTTTACGTGTTTCAGCTATATCTAAAATATAGAGTGCAGAAAACAAGGTTCATGTAAAGTATGTAAAATTTGTGTTACATGAACACATATCTTTATACTTACCAAGCATAATGAGGGTGGTTGTCCCTTGCTCATTTCCAGAAGGGTAGGTGGCATACTCGCAGGTGTAGCGACCAGCATCTGCCATTCTCAGGTTAGAAATCCTAATAGACGGGTTTTCCAGACTGTTATGGAGGAAGACAACTCGGTCTTTAAAAAAGGGGTTGGGAAAGCTTTGTCCATAGGTTGGGTGGTACACAGCAATGTTGTCCCTTTGGCCATCCACGGGTTCCCATATCCAAGACACCTGGGAAAAAAAGGTGTGTGAAAACAAGTGGTTATTATATGCAATACAATATAATGCCAAATCTATCAACTGGCAAAGTATACACTTTGGTAAACGGAAACCATGTAAAGCCTGTAGACATTATAAGAAGTTCCTTTTTCCAATGTACCCACGTATGTGCGGCCATCAGTAGATTACTTTGACACTGAAGAAAACTCAGGCTCTGGGATCACAAGGAGCATATTTTTTTTGCTATGACTTCTAAACTATTTTATGAAGATAATAATCATATCCTTGGAAAGTCACAGTAAATTAGTGTTCGGAATTTGAGTGAAGGAGCAGAAGAGCAGTGGGATTTGTGCCATAATTCAGCACTGAGCAGTTTAACCACGGCATCACGACTGTGTGTGACATTATGTCACCATGACCATGATTTCTTGATATATTTTTGAAAAAAGTATTGAAATCTGCAGTGTTCCATCTTCCTTGAGAAGCTGAAATAATTTTCTTTATAGTAGCAAAATGCAAAACTAAGTCATTTCTTCTATCTATGAGTGTGTGAAGTTCTACCACAAGGTAAAATACTGTATTGTTATACCATATTGATTTTCTTTTCTTTTCAGTTTTCAAAGTGACAGTGTCAAGTACAAACCTGCTGGCTAAAGTGATAGACCAGGAAGGAAGGGGAATAAAGTTCATCAATACACATTTAGCAAACAACTATTAAATGTATGACATCTAGAGGAAAAGGAAGAAAGAAAGGCAGCAGAGGTAGCTGAAGGTTACAAAGAGGAAGACAGATTGTAACCCAGATGTCAGAACAAATTAGTGGATGAGACTCCCTCTTTAAATGGAAAATATCATGGGACAATTTGGTCTGTCTACAGTTTCAGTTTTTATGTGAACAAATTGCCTATTGATTCCAGCCACAACTCGGAGGGAGACAGATCACACCAGGTTCAAACTATAGCAGCTTGTACTGTTTTGCTTTAGTATAGTAGATGTGTGATACTGCATCAGGACAGTTCAGGTAGCATCACTTAACTTGTTATGTGGAGCTTAATAAAATAAATTGACTTCATAATAGTCACAAGTTCTCATTATTGTGTTGTGAGTACTTGACTCTCTCCATCTGGTACATTAAGATCAAGGTAAAATCAAGTCACACTGGCAATGAGAGGGAATAAAAACATACTATTTTAAAAATCTGTAACAAGATACAAAAATACTGGTATAATAATTCTTTAGTTGACTGGAAGTTGAGTTTTATCAAAATAGACTGTAAGCAGGAATGTAACAGATGACATTATCATTGCAGCAGCTTCAAAATGCTATTGTTAACATGTTACCTTGCAAATTAGCAATTGCAATAAGCAAGTAAATTTGAGTTGCAAATATATTTGTAACTTCACCACAACTTCTTGTTGATCAGCGAGCAACAGCTCAGGTTCAGCCACTGACTGACTTTAACTGTAACATACCATTTAGACCATTTAGTGTTACAAAGCACCTTTGAGGCTCCTATTATAGCAGGTTCCCCCATTCAAACATTTGTAACGTCAGACTAAATGGATCATTTAACTGCAAGAAGGCTCAGTGTACTTCAAACACAGTATCCGTCTAGGGGTGTGCGCACACAACACCTAAATCCAATGTGACACAAACAATCTCATGTTGTGTTCTTCAAGCATAAAAGAGAAACACAGACAATGGCCAGACCTGATTCTCTAGACACTGACTGGAGTTCATGTGAGAAAACCACTGCAGACTGTCAGCAGTTCCTCTGTCAGCTCTGTCAGTGTCCAGCCTATGTAACTTTGCCAAACTGACAATCAGCCAACCAGGCCCATTTCCCACAGCGATTGGCCAGGTGTGCAGAGGTAGGAAAGTCTGTTTTCACTATTTATACATTGACAAGATTTAGAAGAAACTGCCAAAAAACAATATGATGATCACATTTTAGTATAACAGTATATACCTGGCATTAACCATTTCCCCTTCATTTTTCTGCATGCAATCATTGAAGACATATTTTAATGGACTGCTTGTTAAGCCACAATGGTCAAGTTTGCAAGTTTGTTTCACATTTTAACCAAGAAAAATCTACAAAAGAAAGTCAATTGAATTAATGTGTGTAGTGTTTTTATCCACTACGATGGAGTTCAGGGTAGTTTTGTTGAGAAACAGCTGGTGGTTGTTAAACCACCACAGAGAAAAATGAGCAACAAGATGATGTAATGAAAAGAACACCAGTACACCCTAAAACAAAACAAAATAATGTGGAAAATATGATGGAAATTGGGATTTATTTCATGCATTTATTTGTGAATGGTTACACTTTATTCACACTTTAAAGTTTTATTTTATTTTCCTTCACATTTCCACCTCAGTCAAGGGTAAAAACGTCTGAATTCTCTTTTTATACAATGCACTAATATGGTGTGAATAAGACAGTTTAGAAATTAGTTGGACCAGTTTACCTGCTTCTCTATGCCTTATGTGTTCATTTAACAAAGTGAGTTTCTCTAGCATGAATAAATAGATTATGTTGAAGGGATTACCTTTATGACCTCAAAATAAACAACTCTTCGTATTTTCTTCCTGTGACTTGACTCCAAAAAACCTTGTTAATCTTACTTTGACATTCTTTGAGCTTCAGTGCTTCCAAACCTACTAAAAACACAATGCTGTCTTCGTCCGCCTACCTGTGTGAGTTTGGTTCGACCTCCTCCATCGACAAACTGGCAACGCAGTTCAGCAGACTCTGTGGGATATGCCTCCAGCTCCTCATCGACTCGCACTTTCTGAGCCCCTATATCTGGAGGCAGACAAAAAGGAGAAGACGAGAAGAGGGGATTACACAACCATCCACAAAACCAATATTGTTTGAATAATTAAAAATCTGTTTGTTTGGATTGCAACTGAACTTGAACAAACAGAAGCTAAAAGTGAGAAAAAAGAGACAGTGAACTGTGGTATGAGAGGAGAATTACAAGTATTTCATTATGAATGTGGTTTTCAGATGAATTTGCCGTGATTGATGTTTTTCCCTCCCACTCGTTTTATTTTTTCCAGACGGGAGGATCAACCTCCCGAAATGTGTTCTAGACTATTTAAACCAAGGATATAGAGAAGCATGATGGAAACAGAGAGAGAAAGATAGCGAGGGGGTATTAAGAAGGAGACAAAGAGAGAAAACTGAGACAAGTTTAATAATGATATAAAAAAATAATCTGAATCATGTGCTTTTGATAACAAGCCTCAGGCAGAGTCTTAGCCAACTTCCTTCAGCGAGGCTCTACTCATTACAGTAAAGGTTGTCTACCAGGAGGCATCGCTAGGGGGCGAGCCTCTAGGAGCACCACAGCAGCTTCAGTACTACTTTAATCTATTTGAAATTCAATAGAAGGCACCTGTAACTCTTTCCTTGAGCGTGAAAAACCGTCGAGAGAGCATGGCCAGCCAGACCAGCACAAGTTCACTGAAAACAAGCCAGGGGAGCTGCCCCGTCCATTTAAGCTTTAACAGAGATGAAAGGTGGATGGTCAGAGCCAAGCAGTGTCGACACCACGCAGTACCTGCTGACCTGCAGGCTATGTCAGAATACTGAGTTTAAATTGGATGAGTGGAATGAGTTTTCTTAACATTCTCCTCCTATTCTGAAATCAGCTGTGTGTAGTAGTCTGAGGCCAAATAATATGAGGTGCAAAGTTTCTTTTGAACCCATTTCTTTTTTTACCTTCTACATGAAATGTCACTGAAATGTGATGTGATACCCTATTTTCTTCCAAACAAGAATCATCATTGCTCGAGATTCTGTCATGTCCTTCCATTCAAAAAACACTTCACAGGAGAGCACTGAACTTTAGATGGATTTTGACAAATGAAACTTCAGTTAATACCTTTAAAAGAAATTTCAACAAGTTTGTATGTGAAATCAGCAGGAAAGCATTAACTGGATAAATTCTGCTCAACAACAGAATTACAAAGGCACTCCTCAATACTGTCTGCATGTAAGCCTTGTCTTGTTTTTGTACCACCTTGTGAAAAATTTGTTCATTAAAAGCACGTCAGCGGCTGACATGAAATGTCCCTGCCTCTTAGCAATGGCTTTATGTTTGGATTAGTTGTCAACAAGCAGCTCTTAACCACCGAGACAAATCAGTTGCAGTTGCTCTTTGTTAAAAAATTATATATAACCACTACATTACAGCTGCTGTATAAAATTTCTTGAAATTATTGAACTTAAATGAACTTGTAATCCTTGTTATCATGAGATGGAGAAAAATGGTTCAAAAATAATTAAAAAGAGAAAGGATCATAGAGAGCAAAACAGAGAAGTTGTAATCCTTCATTAATGCAATCAAGTCCAAGTCCAGCAGTTCATTGTGTTTCTCAGTTTCCATATGAGGCTTCAAGTGACATTGAGTGTGTGATTGTTCATGCCTTGGAATCATGGCATTTTGCCACAGTGAGCCTCATCATAAAACCTCTTGATGCTCACTTTAACATCTAATGATGCTGTGCTTTTATTTTTTCTTTTCTTCCTCAACTTTTCTTTACGGACTCTCTGTCTGGCACTTATGTAGTGATCCAGACCCCTGCCACGAACCCCCTGCTGACCCAAGATCAAATCCTACCAAGGACTTTTCTCCTCCACCTCCCCTCGCTCTCTGGCCTCTCAGCCAGACTCTGCGCCTGTAAAGATAAAATTCTTCTGGGGAACCGGCCTCTCGCTCTCTCTACAAGAAAAGGGGATAAAGCACTCACTAACCACCAGTTAGCCCCGGGTGGTTCCACTGAAAAAGCCTCTTAGTGTGTGAGGGATTGATTAGAACAATACGTTACATGCCACAGCATGGAGGTGAATGGGCTGGCTGGGATTTAGCCTGCAAATCAGCTGTAAAACACAGTCACACTAACAAAGGGTGTGGTGTGTGTATGTGTGTGTGCAAAGGCAGTTAGGTTGTTTGGATTTACAGCATGCACACGTCTCCATTGTGTGCAGGAATGAGTTTCCTTATGCCTAACAGTGAGGACCAGTTTTATGCCATGAAAGTGAGGACCTTTTGGCATGTATTATGTGAATGAATGTCCTCACAAAGATAGTAGCACAAATGTGTGTATGTGTGTGAGCATGTGTGCCAGAGCAGAACATCTCATTGTAATTTAAGTGCATATGACACTGACTCAGTCACTGAACCACACTCTCAACCAGAAGACTGTCAAACCAGTTGTCCATTTCCACCGACACACAATCATACATGCAGACAGACAACACACACACACACACACATTTAAAACAAAAACAAAATATACATATATACTGATTATCTTGTTATACTGCTCAAGGGGTGGTGTCTGTTAGGCAGCAACTGAACAGTCAGTTCATGAAGTCGATGTGTTGGAAAGAGGAAAAATGGGCAAGTGTAAGAATCTGAGCAACTTTTACAAAGGTCACATAGTGATGGCTAGACAACGGGGTTAGAGCATCTCCAAAATGACAGGTGTTTGTGGTATGAAGTGGTGAGTAAAAGTGGTCTAAAGAAAGACAACTGGTAAACTGGTGACATGATCACCAGTGCTCAGGGCTCTCTAATGCTCGTGAGGAGGGAATGGTAACCAATGCTCCAGAAGAGCGAAATTAAGGGTGAAAACGTTTAATGCTGCCCTTAATTGGCAGGTCTCAGAACAAACAGTGCATTACAGCTTGTGTAGCCACAAAAGTTAGAAACTCAACATAACATAAACATACATAAACTCAACATAAACTCCATTTCTTGCTTCTACTCCCATAGTATTCTTCTATTTCTCTCCATTTTCATCTTCATGCACAACCACATAGATTAAGTCACCCTTATTAAACACATCATCACAACTCCAACACAACTCCCACTATTCAAAAATAAGCTATAATGCAAACACACACACACGCCCACACACACCAGATGATCTCATCAAAGCCATCAATCACATAAATGTTTCGGTATTTATAGTGGTTAATGAAATCTCTTGTGACACAGGAGAAAATAAAAACATAGACTATGAGAAAGGAGAGGAAGAGGGAATGTAAAAGAGAAAAATGAGGTGGTTAAAGACTAAAAGAGCTAAGTATTTCGTCAGGAAGTGTGGAAGAGTATGAAAAGAGCTGGAAAAAAATGAAGGGAAAATTATGGAAAAGTATAAGAGCAACAAAAGAATAACACAGAGAGGAAGAAGATTTAGAAAACTAAAAGTGACTAAAGGAATGGCTAAAGCAGACAGACAGAAGGCGATGGAACTGCAGTGGGAGACTGGAGGAGGGAATAAAGACAGATAACTAAAGACCAGAGAGAGTGGAGAAAAATAAGAGGAGGCCACAGACTGGGGAAGCTTGAAAATGACCAAAAAGAGATATGAGGAGAAAACAAACAGCGAAGGCACGAAAGGAGGGGAGCAGAGAGCCTGAGATCACATCTGTAATGACTCTAGTCCTCCAGCCAGACTCCATAAAGCCCCATGGACACTGAGATGACTGGCTCAGGATGACGAGTGAGGATGAAGCTTTCTCTTATTACAGTTCATACAGACCAACACAACCACCTCCTGTGAAAAACCTGCCTCTAGAAAGTGTTTTTTGCTTTTTTTCCCCTTTTGGTGGGGGGTGTGGAACATTTGAACTAAGGAGAACACAATCTGGAATTTCTGTGTGTGAGCTCTAGGGTGCATGCAGGTTATTCTGCTGAAGTTATTTGGATGCAATGGCACAAATAGACTCTACCAAACTGTCATGACTTTACAATAACTAAATGATGGGCAGAGAACAAGTGATGGATTTTTTAAGACTCATGCTAGCACTATCTTAAGATGCATATTGTTGCTTTAACTGTGAACAAGACACATAACTAAGACGTTTTGAAGTGGAAATATCAACTTGTCTGTGTTTTCTGAGGAATACAACATTTATTGAAGAAACTGTTTCTAAATTACTTTTTTTTGTAGTTCATCCATTAGCATTTGCACTTCACTGTACTTTCTATTCATGCTACCTTATTTGACATGAAAATAAAACCAACTAAAAGCAACTTCAACAAACAATAGAAGGCAAACTGAAAGTTAGTGTATTCACCCTTTAACGAGATAACATAGAGTAGTCATAGAGTTAAGACTCAGGCTTGGGACATACTTACAAGGATTAAAGCTTAAAGCTTCATGAGATTATTCTGAAAATATTTTAAGGCTTTTCATTCCTAACAATTTTTACAAAAACTCTAGGAAAACATTAGCTGGTGAAACTATAGCATTTGAGATACAAATGTAATGGTATAAAACCATTTTAAAATGTTTGCATCTTTTCTTCTTTCCTGAAATTCCTTTTCAATATTCTACAAGAAAATACAGATGACGCTTTTTTCCCCCTAAAACGATTAAATTAATTAAAATTTTTAACTGTTTTCAGAAAACACATACAGTAAATGTTCTATTATATTATCCATCCATTATCCCAACCGCTTGTTCTCGTAAGGGTCGTGGGAGTGCTGGAGTGCAAGAGGTGGGGTACACCCTGGAAAGGTCACCAGTCTGTCACAAGGGCTGACATATAGAGACAGACAAACATTCACACTCACAATTTAGAGTGACTAGTTAATCTAACTGCATGTCTTTGGACGGTGGGAGGAAGCTGGAGTAGAACCAACGCAGACACGGGGAGAACGTGAGAACTACACACAGAAAGGCAACCTAACCACTACACCACCGCCGCCAGTATATTATATTATATATATATTTATTGAAGCACTCACTTTCTCAAATGTTGCAGACAATTACGAGGGGTGACCATTCTGCCCTGTGAAATCACATGTAATTGTTAACTACGGTTCTGATGTATTCTTCCTAGAGGCGTGCCACAATTGTCAATGCACCAGTATGACCCTTATCTTTTCTATCATTTCAATTATTTGCTGGCAACCTCTGCTGATCCCACAATTTGCAGCTTATTCTACTGTTGCACTCAGTGGAAGTCACCGTGGATTCGAGCATCAGCTAAACGTAAATGGAAAGTCAAAGAGGGGAGGCGGTTAAATGAATGGCCACACTCTGCTTCTCTCCCAATGCACCAGAGAGATGAATCACAGTTAATTGACATTTAGAGGCTCGTGGCATTTGCCTGTTTATGTGGAGCTCCCCATGTAGACAGGCACGCAGCGTAAGCGTGAGGAATGTGCTGATGGGATACACACTCAACCACGCTAATATCCAAATCACATACTTATAGAAGGCAGCGAACCACAGCTGTTTTGTTTTGGCATCTTTTTTGGCAGCTTGTCATGATGTCAGCTGTTATCTGGGTGATTTCCAACAGCTGTCAAACGCTAAAATGGAAAGAATGAACATAATGAAAAGCTAAAGCTGCCACATGAAGAATTATTTTAACATACCAGTATGTGAAGAAGCTGATTATACTTCCGTCCATATATAACCTCAGATTCATGCACATCATAAATGCATCGTAAAGTAATGGACAAAGCAAACTGGAACATAACAGTTTCATGATGCTCCTATTTATAGGACCGAGAAGCAAAGAGGCCAAAATCCAGCCACAACTAAATGTTCACTTTTGGGAGCCGTGAAATAACAGAGATATGAAATGGCTGTTTAAGTGCACATTTCTGTGTTCCATCCAGGAGTGGAATGATATACAGTATGTCCCAGCACAACCTGCAGGTATATGGAGTTAACGGTGTGTTCACGCCGCTTAATAATTTCTTCCAGCTTTTGTCACTCAGGTATGAAAGCAGGCTGAGGTGTGACATACCATCTTATGTCGTGAGGCAGCTGTTAAAAGTGATCGTGTATAAATTAACCTTGAGGCCACTAATATAACTGTGTTGCTAACAAGGGATGGAAGAGGTTTGAAAGATTTATGCAGTGAAAACTTTAATCATAGTTATGTACTTGTCACTAGTGGCACTGTTGTGATTTTATGTGAATAATTAAAATATGTTAATATGAGACCATTTTTACCACTCCAAATAATTATAGAAGACCCCGGAGATGAAGTAAAAGTAAAGTCAAAGAAACACAACACAATCTACATAATCTATGTCGTCTTATTTGTTTAGGTTATAATAATGCATTTCTATGATCGTTAACATGTTCTTAAATGTTTATGTCCCAAATTTATTTTGTCTAAACATTCAAAATACTGGGCTTCACCGAAACAATGTACTGAAAGACATAGAAGTTACACAGTTAGGCAACACTCCCTGGTTTCATTATAAGCAAATCCCTTCACATACAAGTTGCTGTGTGATCAATTGTTAATATAAAAATATCAATTGTAATAACTTTACGCTTGTATTTTAAGATACTATGTTAAGCCATTTATCACATTATTAGATTTTATATTTAATACTTCAAATCATGTGTAATATAGGTCTATATTATGTGATATCAATCACTGCAGGAGGGATGTATTTCACACACAGCACATTCATCAAACAGGTCAAAACCCATTAAAGTCTGGTGTGCGTGGCATTCATATATAAAAAAAACATAATTCTTCAAAGGTGTTGTGAAAAAGAAAAAGTAAAGAGGCAGAGAAGGGCAGGCGTTGAGTGACTGTCTCATCCACCACACGCTGGGGAGCTGAATTACCGGTAATTGGCATTTGACAGCTCATAATCATGGCATTTTGCACCATCTTTTCAGTAACAGGACACTGATCAACAATGTGGTGAAGAGGAGATTAGCTGTCACGAGGACGGCTTTGGTTTGAAACAGTTACAGTTAGTTGGCAGTCAAAAGCTTCTGGCATCTGTATGTGTGTGAGAACTTCTTCTTACCCGCATTGTACAGCTGAAATTTAGTCCAAAATGAAAAGGAATCCACCATTTGAAATGCAATTCAACAGAGGCTGATAAAAAAAAAGCACTGCGGAACCATTCACTCCAATTTTGCACTACAAGGATACAGTTCCAAAACTCTTCACATATTAGATCTCAATCTATCAATGGCCATATTTCTGGCACAAAATGTAAGCTAATTATTTTGGTCATTGAAGGATTTTAGATGAATCCTTAGTTGTGGCTGTACTTGTGTGTTAAGAGATTCTGAATGACAACCCTAAGCTGAAAAGGAGAGTAGTTCTATTTATCAAAAGAAACTTAAGTAAACGGTAAAGCTGTGATTAAAGACGAGAGCTGGCATTAACGCGAGTCATGTCCAGAAACATTCAATAACAAAAACATATCTTGTTACAAAAAGAGAAGCATCAAATGAAAGCATATAATCTCCAATCACTACAGATTACATTAAATAACATAGTTTAAACCATTTCTTTTGAAAACCTTAAGACTTAATTATCTACATATGAGATATAATACTGAATACAGTGTTGTTCAATACGGAAAAAATGATATTTGACATGGTGGAAATTTAAATGCAAATGAAATTCTTCAAATTCATGGCAGAAAAGAGCAAAGGTTTAATATTACTTAAGAAACTGTTGTCTCATAGCACATCAGTGAGCCTGAATTAACTGTAATTGGCACTGAAAGCTCCTGGTCTTTAGCTGATTAGATGTAGGTGTTACAGCATATGTGATGAAAGTGCACCGTGTAGCTTGGAGAACATTTAAATGGAAAACTGGAAAAGGTTGTCACAGCTGGAGGCATCCTCAACAATCTCTGCGAATGAATGTGCAACTGATAGCTTTGTTGATAAATGATCTGTGTGATTAGCTCCCCGATGTGGTTTCACACTGACTTTTGTCTCTGCTACCTCTGCATTTCACAGATATTTTTAAAATATATTGGTGAAATTGTGATCATGAACACAAAAGTGACATTTCCAGTTTCTTTGCATAGTAAGATACTTAGTGAAAGAGGAACAGTGGAGACAGCTCTGACTTGGTAAAAAATATCAAATGTGACTGACTTGATTCTGCCTCAAGTCATCATTTAAGTCACAAAAATATTCTCTCATTTTCACAGCAGAAAGAAATCACTCCAATGCATAGTATTTGGAAATGCATAAGTAAAAGCAAAGTAGTTTTATTTTATTTTATTTATTTAACACATATTTTTTCCTCCAATGTTGTGTTAATTATTACTGGTGAGTAAAGTTTCTTATAGATTTTCCAGTTTTAAATAACAGCTGCTGTAGTTGCTAATGTAAGTAATAAAAATGCAACTATTTTGGCATTAGTTGCCAGATAGGTATGTGGTATGATAGACTGAGGTACAGAGGCAAAGAATGTAGCTTTTAATTTTTGTGTAACATTAATGTGCAGCTGACAGCTCAGATAATTGGCATGTTTACACTGTGGGTGGCTTTTCAGTGTTACCATGTTGTCAGCTGACAACCCATTAACTATTTTTTATACTGGACTTGAAGGGCTGCATAATCCTCTGTGGGCTGAGAAAATGATATGGCCTGTGGGCTTATGAAAGCCTTTCAGAATCCCTCGGCATGATTTCCAAAATGCACAGTGGACTATCTCACAAGAATTCTGCTGTTATTCATTTCTGAAAAGTTGGCATTTTGCAGATGTGAAGCATTCACTCACCCATGTGATTAAGGAATTCTACAATTGCTCAGTGTGCGTGTGTGCGCGTACATGTGTGTAATTGGCATTTGACGCCAACTGACTTCTACTGTATATAGTTATCTTTAATCAAATTCATATTTTGATGATCGATGTAAGAGGAATTTCTCATTCACATCAGCACCTTTCCACCCTCAAGAGGCTGATAAGTTTCGTGATACTCCAGACAAAAGCCATTGTTAGCATAATGAAGAGGTGGTAGATACGCAATTTAGTTATAAAATACAAACTGTAGGGCACAGTAGTGTAGATAGCTTTCAACTCCCACCTGTCACCAGGTATGTCATCCATGCATCTCTTATAGAAATTAACACCACCAAAAAAAAAATGTCATCTACATGCAGGGAATACTTAGCTGTGAAATACACATAATAACTGTTCTATTTTTATGTTTTAAAGCTGCAACCCACATGTATCATGTGTCAAATGTAAGTCTTCTTTTCCACCTAGGATACACAGATAAAAAGTAAAGCTTTTTGAGGCTTAGTTTTTAAGCACCAAGCCTGAATCTCACGTAGCAAAAAAACATTGTCTGCACAACAGAATAAAAAGCAACAGGACCGTCTAGCATTGAGGTCAGGCACATGCCACGGCACACACAACATTCTCAATACTTTGTCAGTGTTTTGGTCTTATAGCTAACACTTGGTGAAATGAGCTGGCTGAAATTTTGCTGGTTTGAGTCCACGGGTCTTTCTCAAAAAGCAGCATTACAGAGGTAACTGGATATCTTTGATGAGCAAAACCCAGAGCATCCTCCAAAGCTGGAACATGGTCTGAAGTAAAAGAGCTGTTGTGTGTTACATGGTGTCCAGATAACTTTGTAATCCTGCTTTGTAAGAAAGGCCCCTGGACAGGCTAGAGATGTCTGAGAACAGTGAGATGTTCTTTCCTCCACCAACAAATACTGAACAAGTGCCCCTGAGCAACGTATTTAACCCTTAAAGCTGCTCAGCGTATACTGGTGTGCCACTGTTAACAGGTATGAATATGTAGGACTGTAGAAATATGGACACAGCAAACATTCAAGCTCTGGAATCCTCCCCTAGATAAACCAAACGAAAGCAAACAAAAGTTCGAGATTGAGATTCTTGATTAATATCCCAAAGGGGCAAATGCTTGTACAGTCAGCAGAAACACACAAACAGCAACACACAACTACAACAATAATCAAATGATCAAAAAAACAAACTTATAGACAAAAGTTCAGTTCTGTGTGTTTGCATACGTTTTCTCACGTGTTCTTTATTTGTGATGCACTAAGATACATGCTTAAGTATAAAAGATACAAACAACACCACTCCCACTGTGGGGAAAAAAAAAAGCAGGTTCAGTATTTCAGGTCTCTGTTTTCAAAAGATCATCTTTACTGGCTCTGAGCTTCTCCTGCTCTGAGCATACAAATAAAAACAAAGGCATGTACTTCTGACATCCAGTAACGACAGGATGGGAGGAAAACAACATATTGAAAAGCAAATGATTGGAGAAACTGTACAGGGAGTTCACTTGAAGTAGATCGACTGTGCTCCTTTTTTTTGTAGGTAGGACAAAAGGTTGAAGAAGGGAGAAAGCAGAGCGTGACGCTGTCCATATGCCACACTGCACTAAATGATACATCTCTGTCATATCTTCACAGAACAAAGGATTCACAGTGCCCATGTTGCTGACTTTTTTTTTCCATGTGCAGCCATTTCTTTTCAAACCCCTACAGTGTTGATCAAGGCCTCACAGCTCTCCTCAGAGTTCCATTGAAGAGTTTGCCTTCCCTATCTGATGTGCTTCCACTGCTCAATATGCTTGTATTCTGCCGCACAGATCAAAGGCCAGCGTGGAATTCATCAAAAGGATTTATTCAAAAAAAGAAAGACGTGGGTCGACATATAAGATGTGTAGCTTGGAACAAATTAGATGGTTATCCAATATTGGTAGAAAGGACTAGCAAAGGCAAAGGGGGCACAATGAGTGTAAAATTGTGGCTACTCAGTACTCAGAAGTCTTCATCAATCATATGTCTGCAAATAAGAGTACAGCCACTATTGTCAACATTTAAAATGTAAAAAGAAATACATATTTGGGGTGCATTTTCCTGAAATATTTTTATCAAATATATGCAAATAACAATTACTTCTAATCATTTGACAGAACCTGATTTGAAAACACTTCCATCCAGCAGCATCCTGACAATCCTGTTGTGTCCTGGTGAAATGTTCTTTTTTATTTCATAACTATAATGGAAACCACAATATCTAGATAGTGTGACCAGAAAGTCATCCTAAGAGACAACTTGTTTGGCTCAGTAACAATCACACTTGGGTTCAATAAACTCACTCTGTAGTATAGACTGTAGCACAGTTTGGATGTGACCCCTCAAACATAATATTATCTGCTGGGTCCTCATTGGTTTCTCTTGGAGTGTTTGTTTAGGTGTCTTGAAAACACCAACAATTATCAACATAAAAATAAACATAAAATATAAATAAATATTTAGGCTGTCCTTTAACTGTTGGTTATGGCTGCAATTACTGCAATGACTGTGTTGTATGACCAACAGTGGAAAACGCAACGATATCTTTATCAATTATATAAACTATAGAAAATGCAGAAATTGCTCACATTAGAAGCTGTGAGACAGTGAGTGACATTAGATCTTATTAGATCAATTAAACAAATATTAGATATTAAAAACTGTGAATTACTTTCCTGTCAAATGATTGTTAACTACGTGGTTAGTTCACTAATTGATTCGGGATGACTGTGTAGACAACATTGCTGTGCCAGCAAGCTCCTCCTAGCACAGGGGGTTTTACACTTATCTAAAAGCAATCATCAGGATCTATTTTCTGGTCCCTATTTTGGGTCGGCCACTTGCCCAGCTCTGGCTGTGAGGAGGTTCTCCAAGTACGTACAGTGCCAGTCTCTGCTATTACGTCCACCCACACAACAATCAGGTGTGTTTAGCTGCCCTGTTAGAAGCCCATTAGTGATTATGTACATGCAACTGCCTCCTCTCCTGCTGTATGATCCGCTTTTTAACTCTCACTTGCCACACTAAAAGGGTTTATGACACAAAGCAAATTGGCTCACTGATGTGTGTCTTTGTGTGTACATGATACCTGCCACTCTTGTTTTTGCTCATGTTCTCAAACGTTAAGGCTACTCAGAAACAGAACCTTGCTTATCTTCACAGGTTGTAATTCAATACCTTTTCCATATCACAAGAGAAAACTTGCCAACCCCAACCTGTGTATAATCCACCTAGTAGTGCATAGTTTAATAGACATTCAGACCTACTGTACAGTGGGTGAGATCAAAATTGATTAGATTTTGTCAGCCTGAAAACAGCTCAAAAGAAGCCATGCAACTGCCAAATGGATAATAGTTAACAACAGAGGAAATGTATTTTTTATCAATTATAGGAAGAGGCCAACAAGCTGGAAAATTGTAACATTTTACAAGCAAAACTATTTTATCGCAAAGTCTGAAGCACCAATTTTACGAGGTTTCACAAATTAGATTAGTTTTTAATCAACTCTTTCTAAAAATCAACTTGTGACTCATGACTTGTGACACTCCTGGGTTGGCTGGGACTGTGAATCATGGAGATAGACGGGTGGTTTCCAACAATGGGGGTGGATTTGGCTCATTTCATTTCAAAGCATCACGGGTCCATTTTAACAAGCAGTCTTCAGTAAAACACTAAGATGAGAGTAATGTGGCCAGCCAAGCACTGAGCCCTAATTACTGATATTTTCTGCCAGAATGAGAAGCAAGTGGCAAATAACCGGATTACAAAGCTGAACACAAATTAATAAGGGAAGATCAGGAGCCGAGCACAAACGGTAACGCTTCTGCTTCTGATGGCGGCATGGATCTGGGATAAGAGGAGGACTGAGGCTCAATATGCACAACAAAACAACCAGCAAAACATTAACAGAAATTGCATTTGTGGTTATAAAATGGGGCTCATATATCACTGGAGGCCCTTGAAGTGGTTCCAGGGAATCCCCAACAAAAGGAGTGACAGTTTATATTCATTACCATTTAAACATTAAGACTTTTTTGTCATCTCACCACAATTACACTGTTCAGTGTCTGTGGCTCCATGTTGTTGTGTGTATGGTTTTGGAAAAGTAACGAAAAAACAATGTTTTACATTTTGACTGTTCAAGAACTTTAAGATGTATGAAAATATGTTTCTCTTAAAAGAGATTTTAGAGTCATCTGAAGGATGAATATTTTTTGCCTCTAGGCCTGTTTAAATAATTAATCACTTGCTAAAAGGTAAAAGATCACCATTCAATAACAGGAATCACTAATCACTACTAAAGCAGGTGATTTTGTTGAATACAGCACCTCCACCTCCTCCTATGAATCCTCAGTTGTCAGTTGTCATACAGCTCAAAGACAAAGCGTTTAGTTCACACACTGCAGGGATGAGACTCTCTCTCTCTGAAGCTGCGCCCAGATATCGAAACAATTAGCTGCCAAGTATTATCAGCTAATAGATTCATTACACATACAGTCATTCTCAAAGTTTTTGTCTGCAGAAATACAAAGTAACATGAAGCTCTCCAGACATGACACGAAATACAGTACTGTTCCACGTCTACAGAATCCAGCGCACTATTGCATTTGTTATGTTCATGCTGAACTATTCTGCAGCAAACCTTTTAATACAATGTCAAGCCTGGCGTTGTCATCCCACAATGATGTGAAATTTAATGTTTTTCTTTTTGAGAACAGTTACCACAATCTTTCTGTAACTTCAACCACAGTCACCAGGCACATATATGGTACAAAAACAGCTGTATAAACATTTCACCTTCAAACCTAATTCTGGATTTTGCGGAATCATTACTATTAGTAATGTGTTTTGCTATCAGATTTGCAAAGTCACATTTGCTTGTAGGCAAGTAAGGAAGGTCATATAATTATCTACAAACTTAATCCAACTCAAATAATTTTGTACTGGATCTTATGTTGTGTTTTTGCCCTCAAACGCCACACTCCTTACATTCCTCACGGCAAATTATTATGTCATAAAGTCTAATCTCAAAGTGAGGCACTACTGCAATTTGGCCATGAAAAGAAAACTGAATGATTGTTTCGGCTTTTTGTGGCCAGCATAACTTGCATTCAGCTGGTGTTGTCACAACTTTTACCAACCCCGAGTAAAACAGCAATCATCTCGCCAGTGTGGATCAGTGATTTCACTAATGAACAGACGCTTCCACCACTGTGTAAACGTGCAGGACGACATTCACAGCCACAGCGCACTGGGACGGCAGTCAGCCGTGCTGTCACAGTGTGCTCTGTGCTGGCACACCGAGACAAATTATGACCTCTTTGGCTTCTAAATTTGCGTTAGCATTTTTCATTCCTAAAATATGATATTAGCCCAAGACTGAATGGCTCATTTGTTATTTTCTATAAATCACCTCCATCTTTTCCACATTTTTATGAGCATGAATTACGTAAATGTCAAAGTGAATGTGAGAGAGGTGGTCCAGTCAGTTGTAATGCATTTGTCACTAAAAAACAACTTTGACCCAACGTCACATCAAGGCTTGGTGAGTGGACTATAAAACAAGACATGAGGGTTTCTTGCCTCTCAACCATGCTTGGTAAACTAAACTCTTCTTACAAAACCACTCACTTAATAGTCGTTCTGTTATATTATGACACCATCCTTCAAATGTATCCGTCTCATCTGTACAAACCTAAACAATTGCCATTTCTTGTAAGATAACTGTTGGTGCAATATTCCACAAGCTAATAAAGCTGCAGCAGGCTCTCTTGGGACACATTAAGTAACCTCAAATAACATAGAAATAGATGGAGAAAAGTCTACAGTGCAGAACAAAACAGAACAAGAACAGAGTGTAAAGTACAGTGGCAGAACGGAACAGTGCTGAATAAAACAGAAGCAAGAAGAACGGGACTGGAAAATGCTGCTACTCAACAGTGAGACAACAAATCTGCGATACAGAGGCCAGACAGACGAGAGCAAAACAGTAGAGCAGAGCAGTGAGAGGAGGGGGGTGTTGGAAATGCAAACAAGAATGAGCCACACAGGCAGCAAGGCAGGGAGAGTTGGTGCTCTTTGTGTTCTGAAATGAAGAGAAATGAGAAGAAATGGATGCAAGCATAGAAGGAGGGAGGGCAGAACATTGTGTACCAGAACATTATAGTCTAAAATTACATAGGACACAATCTCTCCTCGTTCCTTGCTACAATTCAATTCATACCCTGGATTCCTATTTGTCTCTTGCTCACCCCGTTACAACTGAATTCATATCTACTTTTCTCCCTCACTCCCTCCCTCTCTCTTTCCCTCTTGGTGCAGTGATGACAGCTCTAAAATAATAAGAGTGTGGGAACTGCTGCGACTTGGCATATGCAGGTGGTGTGTGTGTGTGTGTGTGCGCGCGTGTGTGTGCATGTGTGTATGACCTCCCCGAATTTATTATCTCTGCAGGTATCGAGATCACATCCAATAGCTGTGCAGGCTGACCTATCTCACTGCCGACACCGGCTGGTTTCTGTCTGTGTGTGTGTGTGCATGCATGGAAGAGGGTGTGTCTTTGATCTCTGGCTGTCCTTGTAACGCCCCCCCATCTCTCTCTCGCTCTCTCTGGTGTAAACACACATGTACCACACACAGGGCAGCCTGTGTTGGCAGTGACACACACATACACATGCAGTGAGAGCCCCCAGCTGTTTTCAGTCGCTCTCCTGTCGAACTGACAGACACTAAGCAGACTGATCTCCTCAACTCAAGCCGTCAGCCTTTCCTCCTCCTTCTTGTCCTCCGACTTCCTCTCCCCTCCTCTCTCGCTCTACTTCTTTCTCTATCTTTCTATCCTGTCATCCACTGCCCTCCTGCTACTATTTTGTTTCTCTCCCTCTCCATCTTTCTCCCTCCCTCCCTCCCTCCCTCTCAGAGACCACATTTCTGTTTCTCTCTCTCACACACACCTCCTCCAGACCATCTGACACTCTTTCTCTTCTGCATTTGTTTGGTTACTGTATACAATGTGTAAAACACTTACATGAGATGTGATTTAGCATGAAAGAGTTGCAACACATATCAGGTGACCCACTTCATAATCAGCTTGTGGAAGAATTTCCATCAACAGGGCTCTGCTACTGCTAACGGATAAAAAACATCATCTTAAAAACTAAAAATGTGTCTAAATTTCAAACGGTCAGACAATAAGCTTAAGAACACTCACTTAAGTTTGCAAGTCCAGGTGAGTTAAGTACAATATATCTATATTAACCACCTACACATCAGCACTGTATCACTGTAAAAGGTTGAATATTATTAGCTACTGCACATATCAATAAGTATTCTAAGTGAAGATACTTGAAATATCAACATTTTATGAAAATTAATATGTTAAAGACAGAAAAGAAACCAGCAAGTCAACTGTCCTGTCTTCCTGGTCAAGCACCCGCCACACCCCGTTACTTTACCTTGGCCATGCTCACTCTTCCTTCATTTGCACAACACATCATGTCTCTTATTATCTGTCTACTGGCCTCTTGACTCCAACAATATATTGCCACATCCTGCTTACCGTCTGACAGCGTTATCAGCCTCAGGGTAGACAAGCTAATATCATGTAGTGGGTGGTGAAGCTGCTGCCCTATTTATGTTTTTTATCGACTCCACATAATAATGTTTCCGCTACTACAGTAAGTGTACTGTCAGAAATGTAATGGTAAAAAAAGAGCTCATTATATTGTACTTATATTTGGGACAAACTTTATTCCGTATCTTAGGTGGTTGGTTTACCTCCGAGATTTTTTGCCTCCATGCCAAAACAAACGTAAAATTTCACAGCATTGATAAAGTGACATAAAATACGCATTCCACTAAACTCTCATCATTATAAAGTAGTTTTAATGTGAGCGGCTCATCAGCACTTCTGTAGAGGTTACTCCTGTTGAGTGCTATCAACCTTGTGGCAAAAATTTGGGAAGGATCATCTCCTGTTTCAACACAATGCACCAGTGCACAAGATAATGACATTAAGAAATGTCCTTTTTTCCCCCTCAGTTTTATGTGGATGAACATGATTGGCCTACACTGAACCCTGACCTCAACCCTATCCGACAGCTTTGGGATGAAGTGGACACTGACTGTGTCTGAACCTCCCTAATGCTCTTATGGCTGAATGGCAGCAAATCCCTGCAGCCAGGTTCCAAACTCTGCAGGAAATCATCTAAACTTACTTATGCAGAGTCAAAACATGTTGTTTTCAAGCTACACTGTATGTCTCCTGTTCATTCTCACCTTACCTAAGGCTCATCCAACTCTCTCAACGCGACCTCTCCTCTCCTGGACGCTTCCTATCCATTTTCCCTTTCTCTTTCTTCCTCCTTTTTTCCCGCCGCCCAGATCTTCCCAAGGTCAGCCTCCTGATCTCATCCTCATATCAGATTGTCCCTCTGTCACTCTTCTTCTTCTTCCGCTCCCTTTCCCTCATTTCCTTCATTCTGTGTGATCTTCTTCATCATCCCTTACCCTCCTCACCACTTTTCTCTACGTTCGTCTGCTTCTGGCCTCAAATCAGCCATGCTTGCTTCCCATGGCCTACTGTGTCACTTAATAGGAGATACAAATCCTGGCTATCTTTTTGTTTTACAGAGTGTTTTTGTTAGCCTTCCCAGAAGAGCAATTACCCCCATGCTATTGGGTCAATAAGAGATGGAGCGATCTTAGCTTGGTCCTTCAACAAATGCAATTGTGTACAAAGTGTGGAGATCTTGGCCTGGGTAGGCAACCTCATGTCCCATAATTTGCTGCTACTGCTGAGAAATGCTGCTATTTTAACCTTTTTGTTATTGAAATGCATTGATACTGCTTTTGCAGTTCAGTTACATAGGGTGCAATTATAGGGAGACATAGTTGGCTCATGATAGTCATTAATTAAATATTCCAAAGCAAAAAAACAGTTTTGAATTTACTGAATGCCTGTGAGACAACCGAGAATACATCAAATCATTACTTTTTAATTCACAGCCTTTTTACAACAGCAATACAGACTCATTCATGCACCAAGTGGCAAATACTGCACAAGCATTGTAGATCCCACTGAAATGATCCAGTCATATCTAAGTGCTATTTGCATTTTTATGTGCATAACAGTCATCTGTGTCTAAACATACATACATAAACATTACTTATAACAGATCAGGACAGCCATGCCATGTATTTCAGTTTCCAAAAAGGGTTAGGCAGCACATTCCTCAGGCTATTGGCAGCAATGTTTAAGTCTATTGTAACGCAATCAATTAGTCAAATCAAATTATATGTATCTAATAAAAATATCTGCACAAAATGAACTGTAAGACAGCTACGTGTAATTTGAATTTACTTCAGAAGTTGTCAGAACTTCCAAGGTGACAAGAAAGCCTCTTTTATAATACCAGCTATGTTAACAGCAGTGTCAACTTGCATAGACTGAAATGATTGCTTTAAGACCTTGAGGAATGTTTTTCCAAAGCTGTCACATTACTTTTAACATCATTGTCGGCATTAAGACTGATTTGACCTTTTCACTGTACTTCAAGCAGCAGCAGCTTGTTAAATCAGTGTTTTAGTCAAGCTATCACCACCAAGTTTTCAAGTCACTTGGATTTTCTTAGCGTACTGTAGTTAACCATAATAAGGTGAAAGCAGAGGTTGCCTCAACATCAAGTATCAAATCTAAAAGCCTGTGGAACAATCTTACAAATGACCAGGCGTAATGTAAAGTATCATCTGGAGTTGATGGGCTGGAACATGCATAAGTTTCATGAGGGTCTTGTTATGTAGACATTTAGATAATGATATTTAGAGTTATATGTTTTTAAATAGTTGCCGTTCTTCCATCATTGGCAGCTCTTTTACCATGTCACTTTTTTTCTGTCACTGTCACAGCTTTTTAACAGCTTCTGTCTCATTCTTATATTGACTACTGCTGCTCTCGTTTTCCCCTTCTGTCACTCTACATCCCTGCCAGTTTTTTTTATTTTTATCCGTCTGTCCATAACTCTATTTGAATCATTTCTGTCCACTACACTAGCTTTCACTTTTCCCTCACTGACACTCTTGTTTTTGCAGTTTTTTTCTGCTTCAGTATTACGTCTTTCCATCCTTTTGATCGTGTCACTCTTTTTCTTCACTCTGTCAGCCCTCATTGCTTTTTCACTGTCTGCTGCTGTCTCCCTCTTCCCCCATTTTTTATCTTAGCCTTTATGCCACTTCATTCCCATCATTTGTCTCCTTTGAGGCCTGCAACACTGGTGTGTGTGTGTGTCTACTTGTGCATGCGACCGGTTGTGTGCCTACGCTATATTAAAATGAGATTTAACAGTTTTTGTGTGACAGGAAACACATAAAATAATGAAGTATTATTTGTGTGTATGTGTGCAATCATGCATGGACATGCTATGTAGGTTGTTGTGTAATATCCACATGTGTGTGTGTGTGTGTGTGTGTGAGTGTTGTTACTTCAGTGTGAATTGAGATTTTTCAAATAACATTAGAAAAGCACACACAAAAGTGCTCAAAGCTAGTTGGAGAGATCTTTTAGTGTCTTTGTTGAGAGTCTAGCTCTTCAGTGACTACCTCTCATTACCTCTTACCACAGCACATCTCCAGCAAAGCATGCTGGGGAAAGCACAATACTATATATAAAAAAAGCCACAACAATCTACGTGGTTTGGAGAATTTCAGTCCATTTGAATTGCCTCTTAACACAATCCCACAAGTTCTCCATTCAAATAATGGCTGGCATTAACAAACACAGGCTGGTCTCTAGGTAAAAGACATTGGGAAGGAGTTACAATTAACCGTATTATTATGGCTCACGGATTTATTCTGCATAAAGTACATTTAAACAAAATACACTTCAGCACGATAACATAGTTGTGTCATACTCAGCTGCTCTGAGTTCCTCAAAAGAAATATTGTGAATATGCTCATTTAAAAATATAATGTGCAGACGTGACTAGAATTAACCAGTGAACAAAAGCACTAATTCTGTTTCTTTTGGTCACTCGGTGGAAACATGAAAACAATGTTGTGAACACAGCAATCAGTTTTGTGTCTCCATAATATTCACTCACATTATGGCTGTTTGTCTCTCCACCAGCTGAGGAAAGAAATATGTTTTTCTTTTTCCACTAAAACCTCCACTATAATATGTTCACCTGTTGACTGCTGTCTGTTCACGAGCTGACATTCAAAATGATAGCTGTCTGTGAGTGCATTAAAAACATTCATATATAAAAATAATAATGTAATCCATTAATAGAAACATACTGATTTCAGTGCAGCTGCTTTAAAGAGAGAAGATCAGAGCAGCAGAGTGACAAGTGTGACTTACTGCATGTCTAACTGCTACAACAGCACCAGCAAATTTTAAATAGGAAGAGATAAGAAAACATGAAGTTCTGTTACTAGCAAATTAGCAACTGTGTTTCAGATACCAGCCTGATTAAAAAAAATCCCGGGTATGTCTGCAGCTGGGATAAACAGATGGATAAATTAAATATTATTGCTTTTTCAGAATTCACAGTAGGTGATTGTGCACCTTAGATTTAGTCTGATATTTTGGGGGCAGCTGTTGCTCTGCAGGCAGGGCATGTTATCCATTCACTTCAGTTCTAGCTGGTGGCTTTTCCTATCCATATTTCTCAGTGTCCCCAAACAACACAAACCCCAAATGTTGATACGAGCTCTTTAAAAGGCAGCTGGCCATTCAAGGAGTAACAGATGAAAGCCACAATTTGCTTTGTTCACCAAAATAGACATGTGCCTGTTAACCATTCAGTGCGGTCCATTGACCATTTAGCATTCCTCTGATTTAAAAATGCAAGCAGAAAAGGTATCTAGAAGCAGCCAACTAGAAACAAGCAGGGTTCACTGTCTTGTCTCAAGGACATTTTAATGGCTGATCTGTCTGTCTCTTTTTCTCATGGTTGTTTAATCACCAGGCAAGCCAGGCAATGCAGCTTCACTTGACAAAATGAGTGTAATAATAGCACCCAATTTTTAAACCTTAGCTGCTGATTACAGCAATATCCAGGGCTCTTAGATAACAGCGAGCACATCAAAGGCTGGCGAGCAGGTTGCACACACTCAGGGCAATTTGTCCACATTTAACAAGACTGGTAAATCACTATATTCCTTTCAAGTTCTCTGAAAAATATAGAATTAACATCTTTGATGCACGTGATGAATTATCCAGGCAACAGGGAAGGATGCCCACCTTCCCATCTACGAGCTACATTCACATTCAACTTGTCAAGTCTCCCACAGCGCTAAAACATAACGCTAATTAGCTTCCACAACAAAGTCCCAAGACCTCAAAGGATAAGCTAACAAGGTAGCACTTCTCTGAGCATGACGGCATCTCATTGTTAGCAGCACATGGCTCACAGGATGTTGAATTTCATATCTGATTAATCATTACTGGCATTATAAAATCGTCATCTTAAATCATCAGGGGTCATTAACAAAAATGGTCAGCAAGTCTTCAGTTCATAAGTAAACTGTTAAAACTTTAAACGGACCAACAGGAAGAGTTTCATAGATGAGCTAGCTGAACTACAGTAACGAGGCAGCAATACACTGTGCAGCACTGCATCATGTTGACTCTAAGAGCACACGCCTGCCTCACTCTGAAAGGTGAGGAGTTAATAAGCTTTTTTCTCCCCAACTGCAGCACCAACACTCTGCAGCACCCCTGTGAAATCCTAAAGACGCAACCAATTAAAATTCACAGCAAGATGGGGTGCATGGTCATGCACGATGTGAACAAGTTGGCGGACAAATTCCTTTGTTGTGTCGGAGAGAGCTGTCGAGCCACGATGCATAATCAATCAGCGCACTGCGAGCAAAAGAAGGGAGACATCGAGAGTGTAAAAAGGTTTCAGCTGCTGCACTGTTAAGATGTAGAGGAACAATAATCCTTCCATTTATTTGGTTATGATCATATGATCATGGAAGTCTTTTATATTATTATAACTAACTAATAAATACTTCAACCAAAGGACATTGGAAGTATGGATGTGCACATGTTACTGCAATATTTCTGCACTTATGCTATCTGGCCTACAAAAAAGTAAACTTACAGATAAACCTCACCCAGTAATGTCATGTACTGTAACCGAATGCCCTCACCCACAAGAAAATAAATAAATAAACATCTTACACCTATTCTGGCAGCCATAAACAACATCCGTCTGCCCGACTGGGTCTGTCTGAATCACTAAGGCCTCCTCCAGCTCTCTCAGCACAGCTCTGCTGGGTCCGTGATGTATGCTGCACTTTTCATTGAGATGTATGTAGCTACTGGCTTCAAGCACAGGAACCCACACACACACACACACACACACTCATGCTTCTCCCACAGCAAGCAAAGAGAGGGATACAAACACAGACATGCTAACTTAAGGACCTTGCTGCATGTTCACACATACACATCAACATTAATAACCAAAGCTACACCTACACTTGCTTAAACTCTGTGGTGACATTTAAAACTGCATTAGGCTCCACATCTCAGCTCATCTCAGAGATACATGTGCACAACAAAACAAGCTTTGCATAGTTTTGCTGCAAAACACAGACACACAGGTGACCATGGGCTTGCACTGACACGCACACACACTCACAAACATCTGCACGCTCAAAACAAGACAAATGAAGACAGCATCTAATTTTCTAGGCAGTGCAGACAGGCCCTTATAAAACATGTATGCCATGTATTCCCCGGCTATCTACGTACACATACACACTTGCACATTCAAAACAATCCAAACGCAGGAAACAGAAAGTACCGATTTGTGCTTCGCTGGTATGCTCCATCATCTTATGACAGGAAATTATTTCAGTACCCTTCATACACACACACAGGCCAATACTTATGCATAGACGAATGTATAATCACATCAGATGTAAGCAGAGGTGTGCGCACCAACACACAAACTTCATATGGGCATGCAGGTTAATAATTCAAAGCCCTGGTTAAGAGGGGAGCGCTCCCTCCTTATTAAATTATTGACAAGCAACATCTAGACTCTCTGCTGTTGACCTGAGGGACGGCCGGCAGGGAGTGAGGAGAGGAGGGGCAGAGGAAGGAGGAGGACCCAAAACATATGTGAGGGAGAAGAAACGAGGAGGGAGGTGGAGAGCATTGCTGCGGAGGGAGGGGAGCGGGAATAAAAGTGGGAGAGAGCCAGACAAGACACAAGCTTTACTCTGTCACTCAAGAGCATGACAAAGAAAGATCAAAGAATGTATATTTTGCCTCCTTTTTTGTCAAGTTGCAATGCAGTATTTATGATTTGTAGATAAAAGTACTCACATTTCTATATTTGCTTATATGCTACATTTGCAGTAGGTCGTATGTACTCCAGGGCATAAATATGTAAAACAAATGTTAGATTTACATTAGACTACACTCTTTACAACACCCTATACTGAGAATGAGTCATATATTGTATGTATCTCATAAAACCTCAGATTTTCACTATTTGAATAACTGTTCAAAAACAAACACAAGCAAAGTCTGAATTTATTGTTATTGTCGTTGCACTGGCATACAACAGCTAGTTCAGAGAGCTATTTGCATTTGTGCCAACAAAACGAATCCATCTCACTACAGATGAAGGATAAAACTACATTTTAAATATTCTTAGCAGTTATAATTAAAGTGAGCATAACCACATAACAGTGTGGAAATGATGTTTTTATAGAGCAGCGTCTTACTCTCTGGAAAGTTATTATTTGATTGTTAATATAATGAATGTGAAAACGCACACTAATTCACTTTGATGTTTGCAGGGCTTCGGTGAACTTCTGGGGGATTTGGGTTTATTTGCCTCTGTTCAAAAGACATAAACTCTTTCAGTAGCAGTATTAACAGATTATTTTTAAGTCAGCAGTTTCCTCACTCCTATCATGAATATGCAACACACACACTCGCACAGACACACACTATGAGTACCTGAAAAGTGCAGGTGTGCATCGGTTTTATTTGTGCATTTACCTGCTCTTACCTGTTGTCCCTCTTCCAAACTGACCATGCCGCAGTAGTTTTGCAGATTCTGCATTTACATTTTCTCGAGAGACTTTTCACTCAAGTTAACCGCTGTTTACATCAAAGTCAAGGAAGATTCATCAGAACAGACTCACGGTTTTGGGCAATCTCTGCTTCAAGACTGGATTTTAATATTTCCTACCAGAGCGTCGTGAAATTATACATTCCTGGGCAGTTCTGCTTTTGCTTCTGGCTTCAGACACTTTCAAAAATACTGCTCAAACTATTTACGACACTTGAAAAGTGATAGGCAGCTAGTAGGCAGATACCAAATGCAGAATTTCTGTCTGTAATACACAAATAATCACTTTAAACACATCACAGATTGATGCAATCTCACGATGTAGCATTTAGCACATGTCTCTCAAACCTGAAAGTAGAGAACAGCTCAGACTTTTTGGTCTAATTCAGTTACTGTTCTGTGCTGAAGATTACATCCAACAATCTGGCATTTGATGTACAATAAAGAGAAAGTTTCCAAAGTCCCACTAAATGCACTAGTTCTTCTTTTTTGAAAAAAATAACACAGAAGTAGCAAAAAGAACTGATGTTGCCTTTTAAAACTTTGAAGTTGAAGTTATTCAATAACTCATCCCCTGAAGGAGACAACTCAAATTATATACCTACAAGGTAAAATAATAGACTACTCAGCTGAGCCTTTCAAGATCTTTCTAGGCAGTCTGACAAAAGACAGCTTTCACACTTCCCTGCAACAAGTGTAACAAGAGGCGAGAACACTGAGGCAGACAAGGACATGGAGAAAGAAAAAGAAAAAAGGGAAGAGAAGTTATTATGTAGGCATTTGATTTGTTACAAAGCTGAAGAAGAGAAGGAAAGGAAAAGTGTGCAGGACAGAGAGACTTATTTCTACATTCCAGCACCACAACTAGCAGCCGTTCTACCACAATTACAATGCAGCATCCACAGAGCCTCCCATGGCTGTGAATGAGAACACACATAAAGAACAGATCAAAATTCCCTCACATAATCACACAAAAAACACACCACATGCACAGTGTTGCTACCACAGATGACTGCTGCAGCTCTTAGGGTTGCAGGGAAAAAAAGTCACAATCATGAGAAATGCTTTAAATCCAGACAAAACCGGAAAAATTAAATACCACTAAACAGGATCTGATGCAACTGCTTGTTGTCCAGAAGGTTAATAGAAAAAAGGAATGTTAATATGTGGTTGAAATCACACCATAGGAAGCAGAACAACACAATGATGTCCTCTTTCCCTTACGCATTTTTAAATTAACCTTTTTTTATGATGGGTTTGCTGATTGTTTCGTGCCTGTGCTGACACAGTTTCACAGGTTCAGACAATCAGTGCCACAGTAGCAGGCTGTGGTGGAGGTCTTTGTGAGGAATGTGACACAAAATTGTGGAATTTGTTGTGGCTTTTCTGACAAAAATAAGATTCACCTTGATTCACTTCTGCATTACTTTCTGTGCACAGCCCGGAAGTAAGCTGTGCATTAGAAGACAACTTTGGGATGAAGGGAACTGTAAATACTTTAGTTCACATGGCCTTGAAACAGCAGTGCACTGGGGTGACATTTTGAAAGCATTATTAAGACATTTACAGAAAGTTGCACGGTTTGGGCAAAACAACTTTTACTTGTTTTTGAAGATTTCAGCATCTATCACACACCTATCAAAACCACCCAATTCAGATGTTATCAAGTTGTTCCATTACCCGCTATCTGTTCTTATCAGCTCCTACATAGGTCCTCGCTCTACCTGCCTGCAGACACAGTAGATGGTTATCATGTGCCGGGTGTTTGTTTTCATGATTACAGTGCTAAACATGGAGCCACAATTTTGTAACAATTAGTTACAAAAATTACAAGGTTAGGGTTAGGCACAAAAACAAACAGGCTTAGAGAAAATATCACAGATTGGGTTACAATAAAGTAACAACAGTGATTAAAGAGTTGCAGACTAGTGCGTGTTGGGTGGCAGCCAGTTACAGCAGCTCTGCTCTTTGTGTGCTGTTTTTGTCGAGCTTCTGTTGGTGGTTTTTCTCCAACTCATGTTGTGTGCTTTTCTCAGATGATGGGCAGAAGTGCACTTAATGGGATCTTTGTGACGCCCTGTGTTTGTGTGAGGACTTTTGGTGACTTTGTTGGGAGTTACATGTATGTTTTTTTTATTCACATAGCAACAGTAAACCTGCTATTAGCTCTGAGCCCTGCAAAACACAGGCCATCTCCCAGAAGATAGACCTGAAATCTACCAGAAATCCTCCAGGAGCTTAGGAGGCGGCAGTGCAGAGAGAGAGAAGAGTGCTGAGAAAAGGACCAGCACAGGACATGGCTAAATGAACTCAGTTTTCAGCTGGCGAGGGTGTACAGAAAACCGAGGCTGCTCCACCTGAAGTGTGGGGGAGCACTTCTGCAGGTCCTGTGTCCCTGGTGCTGTCGGACATCTTGGTTTCCATCGCTCCCTGCAGACCAATTCGCCTGGTTTGCCAGCTTGAAGGAACCTGCCAATTCCTCTATTGTATATCATTAATATTTCTACTGTGACACTGTTGTTGTATTCTGTAGTTTTGTACTATATTCTAGATTTATTCTCTTCTTTTTATCTGTTGTGACACCTGAACTTCCCCTTTGGGGGATCATTAAAGTGTCTTGAAATTGTATCTTAAGTTACAACATTGAAAATAGGTTTGAAAGGAAACCGTTGTCTGTTGTTGCAAAGTGTGCTTTGTCTCTCCCGGCCTCCTCCCTACGCAGACTTTGCTGCTACGGACACTGCTGCTTCTGTTATACTCATTATGTCGGCCATATTTTGCCAAATTATCACACGTATTGATGATAATGGTGCAACTCTTGCAGTGCTGTTCCTTTCTACATTACAAGCCTCAGGGCTAAATTGTCTATATTTATGACTATGTTTTTTGTTTTTTTTTTACTTTTTTCTCAATTTAGTCAAAGCATATTCTACCGCTCTGCTGTGATGTATATCAGCTAAATTGCAAATCTCACAATTCCCCACTGAGCTGCACCAACACAGACCATAATTACAGGATGGCCACAGTAAGTCAGATTGTCAAATCCTGCGTGGATTTTGGAACATTCTGGATAGGCATGAAACCTTGTGTTTTCACTAATCCTATGTTGTTACATTCCCCATGGGAGGTTTAGAAACTGTGTGTGTACTGTGGACACAGACACAGACAGTGTGCCACTACAGAGGACAGGAGGAGCAGAGACCAAGGCATGAGGCCAGACTACACAGCAGAGTAATAATCCATCCAAAAACTCATTTTCCCACAGCCCCCTCTGGCAGGACATTACTTTTGTGAATGGCTTGTTTGTGTACCATGTAGTCTGACTTTTATGTGTTTTATGTGTGAATCAGTGAATATCCTTGCACAGACACTATCTTTGTCTAGACATTATATTTATGTACAGTTTGTGTACATTTTTTGCATTATATTAATGTATGTACTATGTGTGTGTGTGTGTTTCATTCCTGGCTTGCTCTTTCAGTCAGGCCGAAATGTGCCACAATGAAAGAGAGGATGGGTGAGTGGAAGGGAGGGGGGATAATGGGTGAGAGAGAAAGTCTGACAAAGTGAGAGAGAGACACAAATCTTATGTGCAGAGGATTAATGTCGAGGTCTTAGCAAAGGCTATTTTCCCTTTCCTGAATCTGGAGGTTAATCGTATTACCTGTGAAAGCAATGAGTAATAGCACACAACGGTACCTCCGAAAAAACAGGACAAGGAGAAATACAACGAGAGGGACGGGGGCCGGCAAACGCTGACAGAGGGAGAGAAAAGGAGAGAGAAGTGCGGGGTGTAATGTTGGATGTAATAAGATGGGGGAGAGAACATTCTGGACGTAGAGCTACCCGTGGGCGCTGGCATGTACACGTAAGATGACGAGGAAGAGGAGAGGGACACATTGTTGTTACATCAACAAACACAGGACAAAGGACTAGAAGAAAAAGGATAAGTTTAAATGTCTGTGGGCCATCTTTCTCTGGTTTCCATTCTCTAATCTCTGTGACTCACTCTGACTGAATGTGGTAAACCATTCAGTTAATTGCAGAAGTTTGTGTAGGATTGACCCAACATGCGGCCTCGTTCCAAAGCTGTAGGAGGATACACTTTAATACCATGATTACAACATGACTTAGCCCTCTGTGCCCACAGTATGTTTTAGTATGACACACAATCACCAATTTGCTATTTGGCTAAATTTGTTTACCATTTGTAAATCAAAGTAGATTCTGACTCTGTTGGTGTTTCTACGCTGCACTCTTGAGATCACTCGTTATTAGCATGAGGCACTGTAGATTGATAAAAACCTAGAATTTTCCATTAGAATGAGATGGAAATGTGTCTTGGACGTGGCATCTAAATAAGTAAAAGTAAACAAACGTTAAAAGAATCGTTCCACATTTTTTAAAATACTATAATATCTCCACTTTAGTGTTCGATATTAACAACACTCTTGTCCATCCATGAAATGTGAACATGAAGCGACGAGACTTCAACTCAAGGGGAAGCAGCTTCACTGTCTCTTCCTAAAGCCCACATTTGAGACATTTTATCTAATTTTTTAATGTGTACAACAACCGAACAAGCGCTTCTACTATTCCAAACTAACAATTATTGTTTTTAGAGTTTCCAAGGAAGGACTATTGCATACAAGTTGTTTAGAAGAGCAAAAACAACAGCTTCCACAAACTGGCAGGAAACTGATTTCTTATCATGTTAACTGGTGATAAAAATAAAAAGTGTGTTCATTTTCATTAAAAGGTTCTAGTTTGTTTCCTAATTTGGATTATTTCATCTTAAGCAAAGGACCAACGCTGAAGCAGCCACATGAAGAAATGACATATTTCCAAAAAAAAAGAGTCAATCATAGCAAATTTCTCTCTCTACTAGCCTGAAAAATATTTTGGCACATGTGCATATTCTAGTGATACTGCCATCCTTCAAAAATAACCATAACCCCCTTTTATGCTTATCTCCTGACAAAACATATTTGATCACCACGGCACGACCGCCGTGGTTTGATCAGTACACAAAAGTTGTCTTTCTGCTCACGTAGCTACAAATGTTTTGCCTGTGATCAAACACATCTCTGTCCACCTTTACTTGACAGAAGTTCAGTGCATTATGCATACATTTACACATGGATTTATGCTTCTTTGTGCTGCCTAATTTTAATCCATCCATCCAGGATGCATGTTAATGTAAGATGCAAAGAGGGTCACAGACAGCGAGATAAAAGGAAGCAAAGACAGACAGAAAGACAGTAGAAATGACAGGAAAAAAATAGCAAGAAACAGAAGAAGATAGCAACAGCGCATGGGAGAGACCAATTTAATTTTCTCGAGCACCTCTTTCCTTTTTTTCCCGCCCAATCTCTACTTTAAACACTGTTTGACAAGGTGTGGTGTGGCACTGTGTCATTATGAGTATAGCCTGATACTGGTCCTTGGGGATTCACAGTGTAATTAGCTAGCGTGGCAGTGGAGACACTATCACAGAGCCTGATCTGCATTTGAGGCACTGTGGGGAGGGTTTAAAGGGCCCGGCTTCCTGCTTCAATTACCTGCTCTGCCACTGCCTGGAACACAGTCAGCTGAAAGAAACGACATTATCTTCTCCAAAGTAGTACTATTTCATGATGTTTCTTTATGTCACTGTCATCTTTTATCTCACTAAGGTTGGTTCTTTCTCAGCAATTATTTGACACAGGTGAAGGAATGATAGATAGATAGATAGATAGATAGATAGATAGATAGATAGATAGATAGATAGATAGATAGATAGATAGATAGATAGAGCAAGAGGGAGTCAGTTTGAGCTCCTAAAGTGGCAAGAGCATGGATGAGGTAGCACTGGAAATCCATCAGCCAGCTGGCTGGATGGAAGCTCAAATACATTCCAGTATGGCCTGTACAGAAATGAATGCCATGGCAAACTCCTCTGTGAATTCATGTGGTTACGACTGTGCACATGGCCAAACATTCACACCTTGCACAGCATGACTTCATGCTGCTGCACTAAGGACAACTTTGTGTACCAGCTGCTTCAGTTGAAAGCGAGGCATGGCATTTTTTCAAAAGCCCATTACAGAAATAAATGTGGTACTTGCAGATTTTGTCTGCTCTACTTACATCCCAACAAAAGGAGCTTTAAATGTTTATTGTTTATTTGGACCCCTCTTAATTGTTACCTTGGCAAGATCAACTTTTCCTAGCTGCCTCCTGTTCTTAACTATTTCAAGAATCACAGTAATGTTTCTAAAGCTTAATCTCATGTAGTAAAAAATTTAAAAGCAATCTCTATGTGCGTCTGTGAGCATTTGTTGCAAGTTACCACAATTCACACATCATGTTTTTTTCCAATCTTTCTTTTTTTTTACATCTACTGTATTTTGTTTACTGGATGGATTTCCTGATATCATGCAGAAACACATGAGTGCAATACTGTCCGACAGCCAACACTGAGGCTTCAGATGTCAAGAGTAGCAGATTATAAGATGCACCAAACACAGCCACGCCGGAACCCTGTTTCTGATTCTGAACAAAACTGTGGGTTTTCTGAATATGTTTCTGAATCCAAGCATGACATACAGTATTTGTTTCATCCTGTAACTTGGCATCAGTAAATTGCACACAATGTGCTCATGTTTGCTAATCCAGCCATTCTGGTGTTATGAAAGGGAACAAAATACACAAGAGAGACAATATATCAAAAGTTGTTGAGAGCAACCTTCTGCAAACCCTCCGTTATGTTTTGTGGGTAAAGATGTTTTCCCGCATGCAACCAAGCTTGACACCGGATTTTAATTTGGGAAAAAGCACGACTCTGTGAAAGTTATAAAAGTTTAACATGAAAATATGGAAATAAGTGCTTCATGTTAGATGTGTGTCTGCTGAAATCAAGAGTGGAAACAAACAACTGAAAAACAGATCTTGGTTCTGTGGGCCAAAGTTGTTTATCAAAAATCAAGATTACACAAAAACTGTCAAAATTGCAGTGAAACAAAAGAAACGGCAGCAACAACAACAAAAGACATTATTACCACATTAAAACATCAGTAAACTATCATAAAGCTAAAGTACAAATGGACTCCATGGTACAGATGTAAGAAACAGCACAACAGTGAAACAGAGAACGCATTTCCAGGAGGGTTTGACCTCCGAATTGACCTCAAACACAGCAGATGGTTTTCATCACTGCTGCTGATTTTATGTTACAGTGAGGGAGTGAAAAAGCACAGATAGGCAACCACTTTGTAGATTACATAATGTCAGATTTCTGTCTTTAAAAAACATGGGGCCATGGTTGTCAATGGTCTGTGTACAGTGCGTATGTGTTGTGTAGGTGGAAGCATGCTGTGTATATGTATGCGTGTGTGAGTGCTTATACGAACACGTGGGCAGATGACTCACACAGCAGGTGAATCACTTCAGGCAGACACACACTCACATTCTCTGCCTCACATACACACACACACATAGTGGGGTGTCAAGGCTAGCCTGAAAGAAGATGGCACATAACTCCTCCACCCAATTTAGTCCAGTTAACCCTCCACTAACACACACACACACACACACACACACACACTCATAAATGCACCTAATCACAAACTCATACCATTCTGGTTAGCCCTTCTTGAAAAGAGAAACACAACGTGAACAGTAAAAGAAGACGCCAGAGGTTCGCCACCATTAACCATCTGTTAGGGTCCAAGTTATGGAGGACTTGCATGGTACACTTGCATATGGATGAGTGAGTATGTGTGAGCATGTTTTATGCAGATTATAGGTCAGCCATGTGTCAGTGTGTCCTTAGTTTATTCAAATGCCATAAAAGGTCAGCTGTAGCCTAGGACGAAGTTTGTGCTCAGACAGCAAACCATGACATGCATACACTTCAAACACACACACACACACACACACACACACACATAGAATGAGTGCATGAGATGCTCACTACACACAAACAGTGGAACTTTGATTTGCATACGTGTGTGACACTGACATCAATACACCTGAAGAATTCATTATGAGCTACATCATACTTGTCAACAACCCATGACAAAGAAGGAGGTATGCACATGCTAACAAGCCAATGTAAGAGGTGCTGATATGTACGTGACAAGACAAATATGGCTTAAAGTTCCTGAAAAGTTGGGCTTCAAAGTGAAGAATATCCTCACAGAAATGGAGTCATAGGCTGAAGATGTTTGCTTGACTCCCTTAAATCATTTACCTGATACCCTTATATGGTAATATAATACAGTTACCACGTAAAAATAATGTGGTTCATTTATGTTCTCAGCCACAGCTGAAAGCTTAGCTTCCACTATATTTTTCTAAATTAGTTGGTTACCCTTCCACAGTAGTCCTTTTGGCTGGTAACTCAGTGGGGCATGTCTATGTTGGCAGGGGGGGTCTTTATCGCTTTGCCAACTTTCTTGTCCATCTTTTTCAGTGTCTTCAGCCTTTGTTCTGCAGAAGAAGGGTGTTTCCTTAAAGCTGGTTTGGACCAAGACAATAATAGATGAAGTATTAGGTCTAATCACTGAGATTCATTGATACGATTATGTTATGAATCAACTGTTACAAAAGGATGCTCTTAACTGGTGAGTCCATAAAGCTCAGGTAAGAAGTTAACAAGTGCATGACTGTGGAAATCTATGCAGAGCTCTGTGGAAGCCCCTACAACCTCTCTTCTGTGTATTTTAAGGATTACAGAAAAATGTTAATTGTTACTCTTACACTATAAAATCCTTTTCAGCTCCAATATATGAAGGCGTTACTGATGTAAACAAACCAATTACTGCCTCAAATATACATGACCCCTAAATCTTAAGCTTCTGTGTCATAAGCATTCAATCCTGTAAGGCCTCAAGGGCTCTCTCAATCATTCTGACTGAGTAAAATGTCTTCAACCAAATAAATCAGAGTACAGCTGCCAGCAGGATGACAGTGTTTCAGCAGGCAGGCGCCTTGGTGCAATTATAGTGTAGACCTTTAACTAAGGACCTTGCCTGGAAGAATAATGTAACATTGCTGAATGAGAGAATGATGGAGAGACTGAAGGGTGTGGTCACAGCAGAGCAATTCAGGATGAGAGGGGAAGGTGATACTAAAATTATGCAGGAAGACAAGAGATTAAAAGGAGACTAGGATGAGCATAGGGCTTTTGTGGATATAAAATATTTACCATATGCCTAAATGATTGAATGAGGAGCAGAGGACTTCACATTATCCCTTGTCATCTGTACTCCCTTTCAGAATGTGAGAGGGATGCGAGCAGGAAGGACAAAGAGGTGAGAGTCAAACTGAAACTCCTCTTGATTCTGCATCTCACTTACACTACTACATGTGGAGCATCCTTCTCAATGGGTCTCATTTGAACTGATTGCAGTCATGATTGGACACCTCCTCTGACCAGATGATTGTTAAGTAGCTCAATAGTGAGACAGTTAGGAGTGGGAATGTAGTAATACTTTACGTTAAGGAGCAGACACACTGTTGTTAAAACTGGAATTTAATTGCAGACAGGGAGAAAATCTCTGTGTAAAATCTCTGCAATGACAATGAGCGCACAGGTTTACCAACAAGTGCTCAATTTGACTTTCACTAAGATCATTTCAGGTGTTTAACATCCTCAGCTGCCCCGATTCTTGCCTTTATCAACTGCCAGGAATAAACTTCTACTTTTAATCTCCCATATCAGATAATTGCATTGGTGCCATGAATTTATTTAATCTGTAACTGCCTCTGCAGCACACTTCGAAAAGTCTGCACAGCACTAGGTGTGGGCTTATACAATTGATTGTTTCCGTAACAACACTGATTGAAAAGAATGAAATTTAATGCAATCAATCCCCTTGAGAAATCAGGAGGAGCAAATGCTGAATTTTAAATATGGCAAGAGAGTCTGGTCGAGGTACAGGAGAAGATAATATGAGAGAGCTAAAGAAATGTGAAGAGGTGGTAGGCACTTTGTAGACAAGCTCAGTGAGATGAATGCCAAATACTGATGGTGATGTTATTCATAACAAGCATTTAACAAAAAAGGTTTATCACAAAGTGCTTTAGAAGGAAGCAGTGGACATGAATATATAATGTAAGTTGAAACAGAGACAAAAAATTAATCAGAAAGACAGATATGAGCAGAGTGTGCTGTTGATTAATGATATTTATCACCAGCTGTCTCCACTCTGTTACAATAAACTGCTTTAGACAAAAATCAGACATACCAACAAACATCTTACAAACAGCAGGAGTTGGAGTTTACTGCTGGGAGTTTAAAGCGTGCTTGTGATGCAGTGATGTGTAATGTGCAACAAACTCTGGGGACACGGACATAAAGACACACAGAATATGCATATGGGCACATCCAGAACCACAGGCATACCAGGGGAGACAAGTAGGGCAAAAAGGTACACACATAAATGAAGGGGGACAGAGTGAAACCAGAGTGGAATCATAGCCAACCTGAGCCTACAGGCTTATCTTCACCATGTGTCGGAAAGTCACACATTCACATACACACACTAAGAGATTTGCCGGTTGGTGAAATCAAGCTGGCTTTGTGACTGTAAGTCCTGAAAATTAGATAGCTTGCCGCTATTGCGGCCTATTGAGGGATCACACACAAAAAACACACACACGTGTTCGCATACACACAGATTATAAAGACACCTAAATCTTCTCTTTCTCTTGTCCCTGGCTCACCACACTCCTGGCATGTGCTGCTGTAGACTTGATTACATTCATATGCCTGTGTGAGTGTGTATGTGTGTGTAGCCTGATCCTCCGGATTTCCAGAATCACCGCTGCAATCTGTTGCATGGATGGATGGATGGACGGATGGATAGATGGAGTGAGGAAAGGAGGGAGGGATGGAAAACATACCGCAGGAAAAACTAATTACAGAACAGAAGGTCCTTGGGCTAAAACACACACACACACACACACACACAAACTCTCTCTCTCTATTTCACACACTCATTGGCTCTGCCACTGTGTCTGTTCTCTCTCTCTCTCAGACAGACACTCATACTTGTAACTACACGCACACAGTGAAGGATAGGTTTTCCCTGTCCTCACAACCTTTACCTCCATAAAAATAACCAGCATGTGATTGGACGATCATCCCGATGTAGTCACTTCTACTGCTGTAAAGGTGAAATACAATGGGTTATTTCATAAAATCCAAGGATTCTCCCTGACAACTAGAGCAGGGCTGTAAATCCAGAATATACTGTATCTCACATACATACTCACAGTCATGCATCTAAGATAAAAACACACATTTGCAGACATTTGCAGAATAGAACTAGCCAATAAATCTAATGTGCCCATATCTTTTTACTGAAGAGACATTTTGTTCCACAAACACTTCCTGGAGGCATTTTCTGTGGACTCTATGAAACATTGGTGGTGAATAAACAATGCAATAAACGAGACAGCCTGACACTTCTTTTGAATTTACATCTCAGTTGGATTCATCATCAGTTGGACACGGTCAGTGGACTCACAGGATGGGTCCAGGCTGTAAAGCAATGTGAAATAAGATGCCTGTTGTTTTATGTGTTTCTCAAATATAAGGCTTCGCCATGCAGGGGTATAACCAGTCATCAGATCTGTACAAGGCAATAGTTTTATGTAAAAAAAATATCACCAGTGCAGTCTCCACAATCCCTAACAGGGGTAGATGCCAGCTGTATCGGTGCTTCAGGGTGTTTGATCAAGCCCAATAAATTCACCCACCCACCCACCCCACAAATTCCAAACAATGAACATAAGTTTAAATTAGAAAGACAGTGATGAGCAGCCGGGTATGTATACGGAACAAGTAAGAGATGCTTTTTTCTTTTGTCAATCTTCATAAATCAAACCAAATACATGATGTATAAGGTTGTTTTGAGGCAGCAGCTGGAAGCTTAGGGCAGACTTGTTTTCTCCAGACAAAACAACAGAATTTAATCCTGAGGAATATCATAACACAAGTTAAATGTGTCAAAATGTTTAAAGCCCACTTGCTCACTGAAACACAGCTGTGTGCAGTGCACACTTGCACACAAGGTCAGAAAATTATTAGCTGAGCACCCAGTTGATTGTATTTAATGCACAAAGTGCTTCTTATATACAGCATACACAAGAGAAGATGTAAGCCAACTGTGGAAGAACATATAATCAAGTGTTAAGATCACCTATGAACTGTTCACTTAGAGACAATGATTCAGTAAATAGCCAAGAATATTTTCCACTTCACCTCAGAAAACAATGAAAAAAGTCCAAAAGCCCCGTAAAAGTTAATCAACAACTTTATGTAAATACAGAAAGGTTTAACATGAAGTGATGCTTTCTTTGTATTCCACTATGCAAAAGACGAACTAGGCTTGTGATACACTAAGATCAATGTGTTGTTATGATGGAGGATACCATGAACATACTTCAATTAAACAAGAAACTCTCAGCACAAAATCCCCCTTCAGACAGTTGTCATCAGCTTTCTGCCACATCTTATGGCCTGTATCAGTAGATGAAATGATGAAGTGATGAAGCTGGACAAGGTTCTTGTGCCAAGAATTTTTCATCTAATTATTTTTATAAGGCACAGTAATGTGCCTTCAATCAAACAGTAAAGGTGGATGATGATGTGACATTGGCCATAAGGCTAATTTACCAAAACATTACATTTAAAAGACAATTATCAGATCATCTTTTAATGTCACTTCCAGATTTACAGTGTACATGTGTTTTTGTATATCAGTGATTTTTGTTAAGCACAAAATGGAACATAACATGCTTGCTGTGTTTAAACCAAGTTGTGTCTACACTGCAGCATGAACTGCATGTAAACCCATATAAATATTCCTAAACAGGGCTGGTGGGAAACCTCCAGGTTGTTCTAGTTGCATCTAACTTGTATGTTTTCAAAAGCTGAGAGCTGCAATTTAACATCCATAGATGCAGACAGGAAGCGATTGGAATCCAATTTCACGTAATACTCCACCTTTAGTCCTGGGAAATCAGGTTTTAATCCCTCCTGGTTATTGTGGCTGAGAGACCCGCCAGGTCAAGTCGTAATCTAGGGTTGCCTGCGTGTTTGCTCTGGAGCTCTACAATCAGGTGTAACTCAAGCCTAGTAAACAGTACTGCAAGTGTGATATGGAATATACTGTGAGAGGTGCATCTTTATTAGTTCTCTCAAAGTAACAAAACGTACACTGTTTTAATAACCCACTTACACTGTAGATATCTTTCAATTATAATGCATATTAAATGTTCCAGCCAACATAATATCAATCTACAATAATCTTGAATATGATAATAATTCAAGTCATTTATAAAGCAAATATGTTTTCTGACTCCTACAAAGTTGAGGATGAATGTTTTTACAACATTTAGGGCTCTAAGAGCTTGTAATGGGCATTTGTAACTGACACACTAATCAGTGATGAACATAGATATGATGCTGTTTCCATTGAATGCTGGATTCTGGACTTGCAGGACTGGAGTTTTTCTGCATCCTGCTGAGCATACACAATGTGCTGCTCTGTGCATTTCTCTGCTCTGATCTCCCTCCCCAGTGCCTCCCCTACTCCTCATCTCCATCTGCCTAATCCTGGCATTTCTCACACACACACACACACACACACACTAGAGGAATGTGTTTCCCTCCAATCACAGCTATATGCATCCACTCTGCCTGTTGTGAGTAGACTGCATTTGGGTCTGTGTGCTCGAGACTGTTTTCGCTCCCAGGTGCAAAGGTGTGTGTGGTTGTTTGTGCTGCTATTTCCCAGGATGCCTTCAGCACTGTGTGAACACTTGTTTCTTTTGCGTGTGAGACTTTTGTGGTGCATTTTGGGAGACTTTTGGAGACACTGTTCAATCAGAACATCATCGTGCTGATCTGCTGGGCAGTGGCATGTCCATAAAAGGGATTAAACTGTACCAGAGATAATCATACACACTGTTAATTTTGTCTCAGTCTGGCTTCTCTCTCTGCTCTGCCTTTTGTTGTGTTTCTTTTTCTCTGCGCCTCATGGGGTGCTTATGAGACCTATTTCACAGTCTGTGTGTGTGGCTGTTAGTCTGTCTGTGCCAGTTCATCAGCTAATCATTCAGTCAGTAAGTAAGTCTACTACTCTGCCAGAATGTCCATTATTTCATTCCTTCCTCTTTCTTCATAACGATGCTGCTGCCTCCATCTCTCCATAATGCTTCCAATTTCACACTTTCACTGTCAGAACATGCACTTAATTACAACGCCAGCAGGTTTACATACACTTCCCACACACACAAATACACACATGACCAGCATCTGTAATTCCAGCAAAATCCAATCTAACTTTATGCCTGCGGAAAAAGCAGGCGGGACTTGAACCCAAGTTCGACACGGACTGAATGTAAAACATATGTTTCATGGAGTTCCGGTCACCAAGGCAACAGCAAGGGGGTCATGGCAACACGACTGGCAGCTGTAGATCTGAGTAACAGCTGTTCATTTGCAGCCACATCTGGCAGCGTGTCTTTGCAGTCCACACACATGCATACAGCACGGGAAGGGTCCCAGGAGAAAGGAAGGATGTGTCTGTGGTGTGTGCGTGTGCGCACATGTGAGAGCTCACGGGGAATACACATGGTTACATATGTACAATTTCACTTCCCAGACCATTGTGACCAATGTTACATCTACTGTATACGGTTAAAAGTATGTCAATTTGTTTTTCAGTAAAATATCTCCTGTATTATTGTTTTACCCTCCTCCCGCCCAAATGAAAAGTATAATTATGTAAAACATCCATTTACAGACTTGGTTGGCAGTACTCTGCCGAAAGCTGAAGCATGTTTGCATTCGGAGAGCAGCAGCTGAGAGATAAGTGTCTGAGCAAACCAACTTTAGTCAAACACTGTGTATGAGGACCTGCTGCAAGCATTAAGCACAAGAATCAATAGTCCACAGCTGCAAGGTGCTCTCCAATACAATATACACTTCATAAAATCTTAAAGCTGAGGAGAACACCTGCTGCATATACATGTCTGTCTCATATTATTATTATTTTGTTTTCAGCTTATAAACCTTTTTAGCCTTTTCTCATCTCTTAAATGCTGCTGTTGTCTTTTACATTTTCTCATTTACTTTCTTCTTGTCTGTTTGTTAATTTATTTGAGAGGGACAATGCATATTAATTACATTTCTGAAAACATGCCAAGAGGCTCATTTCCATCAGTAGTCCCTGAGCATACACAAAGATAATCACAATTTCTCTGAATTATATATTTTCCAACTTTTCTATATGAACTCCCTTAGATTTTTCATCCGCTTTTTCCCCATCCCCTCAAACGTCTCATCATATCTTAAATATTTCATCTTGTCATACATTTTCAGCCTCATATTTCCCCTCTCAATTTCTCATTCTAGAGTTTGGTATCATTTCCTCTCTTGTATACATTGTGTTATTACATAATACCTGTTTTTTTTTCATATCTACTTAACATTTTATTACATTTTTCACCCTCTTATATCATCTAATTCTCTCTGATCACTCACTTTCTTTCTCTCACATACTACTAACTCACCCTTCTCTCATGTTTTCACATCATTCCATTACTTCCAAGTCATCCTCCATGCCCTGCTCTTCACATTCTCCCCTCTTGTCTTTCCATATTTTCTTCTTGTCCTCTTTCTTCCCCTTTCCCGTTTCGCATTCACTTCCTCTATCATCCTCAACCCTTTCTCCTGTCCCCACACCATCTCTGTGCTTCTCTTCTGTTCGTCAAACTCATCATGTCCTACTGCTTCAGTCTCTCATCTTTCTCAGCTTTTCATCTTTGTTTCTCTCTCCCCAATATGTCACTCGACTCGAAGACAAAACACAAAGAAGGGAAGATGGTGTGTGTGTGTGTGTGTGTGTCCATTTCCATATCACTCCTCTTCATTCAAGTTATTTCAAAAGAGACAACTGAAAAGAAGCGCTTTGAAAAAATGGGATATCCACCTCTTTTCAAGTGAGTACCCTAAAAGAAAATGAGTAGAAGCGCAAAAATAGAACAAATTAAATCAGTGTTTTCAGGATACTGGGCCATGTGAGTTGGTAAGTTAATCAATTTAAGCCCTAGATATTCTGTACTCAATGAGAATGCTAATGGAAATTGTTGTTTTACAGTATTTTTCTTGAATGGCTGTGTGGGGGTGGAGTTAGGCGATTCTAACAAATGGGTTCTATACAGTTAAATAAAGGCAAATTACTGCAATAACATTAGGTATTTTTAATTGTTTGGAATTTTTTATATAAAATTATGCGATGGCTTGTGGGGGTGGCACATGACATCAACCAAGTGCCAAGTGGTATTATCTCAATATGTGCCAAGCAACTGACAACACATGCATGCACACATACACACACACACACACACAGTACAAACAGGGTTTACACACATTAAATAACTTCAAATTGAACTACAAGGTCATCTACTCACAATCGTGAACTGAGGATGTTTTAGCTCGGGGCATTTTTAGTGCTTTAAGGACAAACTATTAAACTGATTCTACTCTGAACATCTGCTCTATTTCTGTAAAATGCTTCACATCTCTCTTGCAGAAAATGTGTTTGATGGAACTTTATTGCACTTCTAGATCAATTGTGTTGTTTCTTGACACGGATAAATGGCAAAACACACACACAATAAGAACCAGGTCATAAAATCTAATAGCAGGACTTTTTTAGCTCATCTTGAGCATCAGCAGTAAACATTAGGTCCTGATGTCAGCTTCTGTAAAGCAACGAGCAAGCACTCTCTTCTTGTAGCTGGCTGTTAGAAGCAGCAATCAACAATCACACACAGAGAGAGAAATGCATCACATACAAGAGGGAAAAACAGTTTTCCTCTGACAGCAGCCTCAATAGACCAGAAGGTAACTAAGGAGGAAACTGTGATACGTTTGACGTGATGGAAACGACTCTTTTACTATTTGAAACATTCTTGAAAAGACTGCTGTTAAGCTATTTGTATCACTTGGCTCTGGTAGCGCTGAAAAGCAATTCTGGGAAGTGTGGAGAGTCAGTAATTAAAGTACATGAGGCAGGTTGAAGGAAAGAGGGTGTAAGTAAATCACTGCCCTACATTATGATGCAGAAGGTGGCTAAAAATACGAGAGAAGGAGCTAACTTGCTGGAACCACAACACATCCCACACTTGGCTGGTGTGCTGTTTTCTGCTGACAGGTTGTGGTTTGTGTCAAAGCAGAATCCGATTAAGATTTTAACAGCTTTCTCCTTTATGTTGGCACTCTCTAAATCTGTGGTCAGTGTGTAGCACTGTAAAGCGATAAGGAGAACGACAGGAAACCAGTCCAGACCTGGGTTGTGGTTTCCATGAAATAAATAGTTTTACATTTGACATTCCCTCTGTGTTATAACAAGGTAAAGTGATTGTGACACTTTCCAAACCTGCCATTAATTAGCCATAAACGTGCATATGCAGGGTTTCTATCATAGACTTCCCCTGGGGATCACATGATAAAGCTGATAATTAACAGTAAGAGAAAGCAGAAAAAACATCTCTGCTACAAAAATATATCTGTATTTATTGCATGTTTATTCAATTTGCTTTTCTTTTGAGGAAATTCCACATCTGAAAGGTCTCTAAATATTGCAATGAACAATCACATACGCAACGTTTAATGTGGGACGATACTGCATAAAGCTTCGTTTCAAGGGCTTAAATCTATTTTATTTATATAGTCCAGTTTAACAAATTACAAATTTGCTTCATGGGGATTTACAATCTGTGCAGCGACACCCTCTATCCTTAAACCAATTATAAACTTGAGGTTATATACTGTAGGTAAATGTATCTAAACAAATGCGATTTCGGATGAGTGTTAATGATCACGGCATGGAAAATAGGTTGCTGTCACTAGAACAGCAATATCATCCTCCACCTGCTCCTGATCTTACAACCTATGTGAGAAAGGTGTGGTTAGAGCCTGAAAGTCCTCCACAGCTCTGTATAGCACAGAATTTGTTATGCCAGGCCCATTTTCAGTAATCCAATCAAGCCTAAATGATGGGATTCATTTTTAAAAGATAAAGTCACTATTTCTTGTTAAACTGTGACGTTATGGCATCATAAACTGCAAATGCTGGGAACCACTGGTGTATGATGCACATGTGCCATCCCTGGCCTATTTAGAAGTCTGTATGAATGGCTGTAGTTGTGTGTGCACGTATATGTGGTGCATGCTGCCCACCAACGCGCTGAAAGGAAGTGCAAGGAAAAGAATGGAAGAGGGAAAAAAAGAGAAACGAACTAAGAAAGAGATGGGTGGGGGAGAGCTGTGCTTAAGCCCTCAGAGAGGGTTAGGCAGTGAATGTCTCGCACAAATTGGCTCTGTCCTGTTGCTCAGTGTGTCTGCGAGCACATGTATACACGTCTGACATGGTAGTATAAGTTTGGCAGGATTTACAAGCTGCCACTGCTGAGCTAAACTCTCCTCTTCTCTGCCCCTTAATTCCCGTTCCATCGCCCAAAACTAACCAACCGGCTGTGACCTGCGATTTTATCAGGGCATGCGTTTGTTTAATACCCCGAACCACCTCTTTTCCTGTTGAAACAACTGAGGTCATCCATCCTGGCTAAAACAGGATTTCCCCTCAGACACACATTCTTTAGCAGCCACTAACACAACTTAGAGATTAACACATATAACATCACCACTAAAACTAATGTCATCCATGAGAGAGTTTTAAACAAAAATTCAAGTGGATGATCATTTAGGATTTTCAGACAAGCAATCTGTTTGGTCAGCGCTCTGCCGATAATTTCCATAAATCCTCTATAAGCATAGTTTATCAGTTGCTATGACAACTCTTTAGGTCAACAAAGAAACAGCAATATTTATCGTTTTCTCCTTCAGTACTGATGATTTCAAACCCATCACCACAGAAAAAGAATTCACCATCGTGCTGAAGTGTTCTCTTATCTCAAAGAATATAAACGTCAGAGGAGCTTAACATCCATCCCACAGTCGAGCTATGCAACAACACCAAAGTCACTCTTAAATCACCTGGAGTGACTTTGGTCATGGCTGCAGCACATCCGTATTAGCGACACAAGATTAAAGCTCTGCACAGATACAATTTGATTCTCATGTAGCCGATGGTTCATGGCTGAAATCTTGCATGTTGTGTGCTGATCGTTGTTAGATTAGAAGGTGTGAATCCACTGGAGCACCAGTAACACACTTAAAGAGCTGCCTTTTCAACGTGATCTGTTCTAGTTACGCGTCCACTGTGTATAACACAGTGGACCTCACTAAAATATGTAGGGGGATTCACATACATTTTAACACCATTCTCTCTCTCTACCTCTGTAGATGCTTCTGTGAAAACGGTCTTCTAGACAGATTATTTTCAGCGTCACTAGGGTCCGTTATGAAGTTTACACATTCTACACATTCTGGACATGGAACAAGACATCTGGAAACACTGCTGTCATACTAGCAATGCAAATTTAAAAATTGTTTCATTAGAAACGTACTTTTAAATAGTCAAGCCTTCACTTTCATGCTTTACAGGTTAAATCATAATATATTACACTTGGATGTAAATGAATTTTATGTGCTTTTATGGGACTATTTAACCAAGGTAACGAACCTTTAAACTTTATCATGACCTACTTCACTGCCTCCACCCCAGTTATCGTGTTTTACTGCTACTGCTGCTTCCAACCACTTCACAGCAGTAACTGATCACTGCTTCAGTGTCCCTCCATCTTTCCGCCCATCTTCACCAGACATGTTTCAGTCGTATTTGTCAGACGTCTGTCTCATGCATGTCTGATGGAAAAGATATGCTTCAGTCTTAATCAATACTGCTGTGGACACTAGCACCATAACTGCAAACCAGAATGTCTTTTTCACCTGATATCACATGTTGGTGTGCCAAAATTTGAAAGTTAACGATTTTTTTATTTATTATTTAACATTAACCAGACCTTAAAGCTACACTGCATCTGCTTAGGCTCAGTGGTGCTGGCTGGCCTCACTGGTTTGTTAAGGGTTTCCAAATTAACACAAGAATACAAAGTTTTTTGTTGCAGAATGCACATGTTTCCTCCAAATTAAGCTTGTCATGTTTTGGATAAGGAACAGGCTCTCCAGGTTCAACATGTCTGAAATTTTACAGTGCATTACATCAATATGAAAATAGCTACAGGCAGAGTTTCCCCAGAGTTCCCCTAACATTATCTGATGTAATGCTCCTTTCACCCTTTGAGCTCCTCTCTGTGTTACTCGCACAGTTTGGCTTTGCAATTGAGTAGGAGAAAAGTACGTCCCCTGTGATCAGTGTTCAGTTGTGAGCTGGATTTTAGCTGTAGAACACATTCTGCACCAACCTGGGCATGAAACAGCCCCCAGGCCACTACTGGCTTGAGAGTTAATACCATGTAGCCAACAAGGATAAAACTAATCAAAATCTAAATTTTGACCCTGGTGATCTTTACAGCACACCAAAAAAAATCCTTCTAAAATTTCAACCAGCTCATGTTGAAATCACATATGAGGTATTTCAAAAGATGTGAAGCAGGGTTGTTGTGCTTGTACAAAAACTGATCACTGCTACTGACTGATTGCTTAATTTGCATTGAAATCCTTGCTGTTGTTGACAGAAAAAATGTGCTATTAAAGCGAAGGCAAAATAAAGAAGCTGAAATTAGCTCAGAATAGAACACTGTTCATTTTGCATTATTCATATGAGGTGATTTGTCTGTCGCTGAAAATTAAATTACCATGTGATTGATATCATAAAAGTAAATTTCATTAGAAGCAAAATGTTGTGTTGCATTATTGAAGGACAACGATGCTCAACATGGAAACCTGGCTCATCGCTCTGCTGCAAAGCATTGGAAAATGGCAGAGAATAGAAGAAATAAGAGAAAGTCCCTGAACTTAGCAAAGATATTTGCATTTGTGTATACAGAGAGACAAGTAGTTAAAGAAAAACCTGAATAAATGAGTGGACAGATAATTAATTCCAAAGAGGTGCACATGATCGGTAGCATGTGAAAAAAAGGTCCAGTTGATTCTGATTTTAAATCAAGATGGCAAAGGAAAAGATACGTGCCTTTGAACGAGGCTTGAATGTTTGGGCACGCATGGCAGGAGCTTCAGTCACAAAGATTGCTCAACTGGTTAATGTTTCAATAGGAACAGTGACAAAAGTGACATTGGCATTGAGATCTATGTGAAAGACGTCAGTAAATATGATCAAAAATCGTGGTCAATTGTGTGTCTTTGGCAACAGGTTGATGAAATACATGTTAGATTGTCCTGGTTGGCGAAGGAGAGGCTATTGTTTAGTCTGCTTTTTTTTTCTCTCTTTTTTTGGGGGATTATGTGTTTTAAATCAGTCGAAATATTTGCTCACAATAATATTTTTATTACAAATAAGCACTGCTGCAAAACTAGACAAGTGAGTGAATAAGGTACCTAGAACAGATGTTTTGTACAGAGTAGCTACTCGATTTAATGACTTGCCATCATTTATTAGAAAATAATAAGTAAGTAATCTTTTTCATGAGCAAACCAAACATAGATTTGTTGGTCTGTGCAGTAAGGATGCTTATCCCAATGCAAGCAATAAACATACACTACATGTTCTGTATGGGAAGGTTTTTAAGATAAATAAGGAGGATTTTAAAGTATCAGAAAGCAACATGCCTTCGGATCTTATTTCCTTTTACTCTGATATAGCAAAGCTCAGAGTGATGTGCAACTTGAACTTATTGATTGTCAATTTGATACACTGCTGGCAGAGGGCATTAGATGTGTATCTCTGCTCAAATACTATTAATATTCTCCAAGTGTAGAACTGTCCACAGCTGAAGAGACACGCTCAGAGGAAGCTTGCGGTTTTTAGTTCAGCATACAGTATATAGTATATATATATATATGTATAAAAATATAACAAGACAACATTGGTAAAGAAATGTTAACAACGTTGATGAGATAAAGATCTGTCATAGACACAACAGCAATTACATCTGACCTAAATGTACTTCAGGTTCCAATTCTCCTGTATGTAAAAACGATCAGTGTGTTGACAGCTTGTTGTGTTACAAAAACCTTCTGTAATTAATGGACCTCCATAACAAGTGCTGACTTGTAAACTCTTTAGAACTCAATAAACACTGTAAACACTGTAAAGCAAATGCATAATTGTTCCCTAAAAGCCTAAAGCTGTAATCTATGCTTTTTCTATTAACTTTAATGCTACAAAATTCATTTCCTTCCATGCATGAATTGACAAAACATGGGCTTGTTTAAACACAACTTGTAATTACGTTATGTTAGACTGTGAGCAATAAACAGATCTGACCAGACACGTGTGGAAGCACATATTATACAGGATGCAAATTCTTAAGCAAAACTGAGACATGTCGATGTTTGTGTTCCATGCTTGTTTTTTTAAGGTGCATTGTACCAGTTTTATGCATAAAACATAAAAAATCCACTGTAGCTCTGAAGAGAGTATTTCAAAGTGATAAAATAAAGTTGATGCTTTGGTGTTGGGGACATCCAATTGGTTGTTCGGAAAGCCTGTTTTTCTAACTAGGGTGTTGAGTTTAAAGGATGTGAGCATTTAACAGGTAGGGGCACAGACTAATTAAAGATGCTTTCAAGTTGCATTACAGAAAACATGCAAGGTTCTGCTGCAACCTGTTTCTCACAACTCCCCCCAAATGAATGGCAGTGCAGTACTCCAATCCATGCTGCACTGCCACGATAAGTGTTAGATGGATCTATTTCAACAGCATAATCTGTGGTATTAGACATTGACACAAACTTTATAGCGTTTTGAATTCACAAAACTATCCCAACAAAGCATCCGCTTAGTAGCTGAGAGCACGACCTTGAAACCAGCAGCAACAAAAAATCTTTCCAATATATACGCTTTATTTTTAGATAATATGCAGCAAAACTCTTGTTCTTTGATAAATGATAGAAGATTTGTTCACAAATGTTGTTGCATTTACATAATTTAAGGATTTCATTGAAAACACTGAATCAGATGGACTGGAAGAGAAAACAATCCCATCCCTGTGCTGCTGTACTGCTCACTCAGGCTGACTCCATCAGAGACCTCCCCAAACAATACAATCCCAATATTGTATCACCATGCTTGGGCCGCCAAACAAAAACAGTGCATATTTTCTGTTTCAGCAAGTTCTGCAGCTCAATATCAACCACTTTACCACACATTTTATTTGATTAGATCAGGACAGTAACGAGCTGAGGCAAAAATCTCTCAGCACAGAAATCTGTTATGCACATAAACAAAACAAACGTTTCTTTGTCTTCAAATTCAAGGTTTCAGATATCTGTGTGTACACTTTAAATGTTCATCCGTTGTGAGAAATCATAGATTCAGCTCATGGACTGAGCCATTACAGTTGCTGTTAAGTTAGAATCAATTAGCTTGGAATTAAGTGCACAACTGGGGCAGAGGATCATAAAAAAGATCACAAAAAAAAATGATCTAAACCAAACCTAAACCAACCAAAATCATCAGTGCTTAATCAGTGATTGCTGGCTGTCAATGGGCAACATCACCTGCAACACTCATGCTCCTTCTGTGCTTTCAGCACCTGTGCAGCTCATGAAGGGTTTTGTAGAGTGAGATACTGTAAAAGAAGTCAGTCTGACAACATCATGACTGCTATTACCAAATTACTACTGACAAGAAAGTGAAACCTATTATACTTTATTACTGAAATTGAAGCTACTACCGGTCGTCAGGCCGCCTGGCTGCGGAAATAACCACATTTGCAAGGGTGCAGATCCACCTGTAGTTCAGAAATGAGAGATGAATAGATGAATAGAGATGAATATAAAAGAATGATTAAAGAGCAGAAAATGAGACTAATAATATATAAAATAATGTCAACTGAGACCTGACATGCTGTGTTTCCTTGTGCTCACAGACAGTAACTGAAGTTTATTGTTGTCCTGTTTCCTTCCTTCCAGTACCCACTCAGCAGTGCGTGCGCACACACACACACACACACACACACACACACCTATTATCTCCAACCATTTTCTGTCTCTAAATATTTTATTTTTTCCTTGTTTACTTCTCGTGTTTTTGAATCTTTTCTTTCTCTCACATTCAGTCAGTCTTCTAATCTGTCTCATATTTCCTTTCTCTCTGTCTCTCTCTCTCTCTGTCTGTCTGTCTCCCGCTTGACAGACATTGTTCCAACCTCACTCTCTCAATCTCTCACTCTTTCTCTTATTCATGGTTTCTCTCTGTCCCTCTCAGGAATTTCATCACTTCAGCTCATTAAGAAAAGTTGTTGACACCTTTTCCATAACTTTTTCCTCTCGTATCTTTTCTCACCACCCCCAGCTGACAACCCCCTCTCTCATTATCACCATTACCACCCAGAACTTCTTACACGAGCAATCTGTTTATCCATGCTCTCCGTATAATAAGGTACATGCATCCATTTGTTTCATACCGATTCTCTTGTATTCTTTCTTCTATTCACTTTCTTTCTACCCATCTCATCTTATTTCTCTCTGTGGGGGG